>JAGSMR010000081.1:895000-997500 GCA_029286605.1 Sericinus montela | reverse complement strand
ATCTATTTCCAACATTATATAGACAAACATATGTTCATAATACGCAATCGAATCCTCTAATCTTAATACCGTGGTGCTTATGATAATACTTATTGTTGTTACTAAGGTACATATTTCCCGCTTTATATGATTCGGCGAATCCAGATAGATTTTCATTATGATAATAAAATGTAGACGTAATTATGTTTCTTCATAAATCTATCTCAACCATGAAAACTTTTAATGTTATCGAACTTTACCCAGTCATTTGGACGTCGTAGTCTTGCTTGTCGTTTTCTTTTTATGAATTTAAGATTAAAAAAGGAAATAAGGTTACATCTGATGATGTGTGGCTAATGAAGCCCATGGATATCAACAAAGCATTCCAAAAGTTAGGTATACACCGCCACCTCTGATGACCGAGGAATATTTTACTAGGACTAAGGGCTTCGGACGTGACGACGTATTTTACACAAAATAAATCGTCGTTCTAATGTTATTTCGCAGCAAAAAAAAATAGAAATTTTGTGATACTGGTCCAGACTACAAATCCGGGTGGAGGTAGTGTTTTGCCTTAGTAGCATGATTGCTTTAAGCATGATACGTATGATCTTGTAAGTTTCAATCTTCAGTTGTAACTTGCATAAAATCTAATCCAAAACAGCAGCCCAGATTTGAATGACATTAGCACACACAGGATTAACATAAAGTTGTTTTAAATTTTACAGTATATTTTTAACAGAACTTACAATTCCCGGAAAAGACATCGGAAACATGATTTTGGATTTTTTCTAATATTTAGGCAGCAGGTCGCATTTTTATTCGTCAAATTAAAGTATTCAATGGAAATTTCAATTTAATGCACGATATGATTTTTTCATAACATAGACAGTATAATACTAAATATATTTTCGTTACTTAAAATATTTACTTACGTTGATGATTTTTAGTGACGATAGCCGAGTGGTTGGGTGGTCGGAATTTCGAGTCGAGGAACCCGAGTTCGATCCCCAGGTGGCAGGCACGTACCAATGGGTTTTTCAAAAACTTATGTACGAATCATATCGTTGGCTTTGACATAAAAACCGTTTTTGACCGATTTATCAGCAATCCAACCCTGTTGCTTGGCGTGCGGAGGTCTTGACGGAATTGTTGGAGTTCCTGTGCTGTTGACGCAAATAGCACTATATCATCCACAAATCTGACGTTTGTTATTCTTATGTTGCCTACTTTCATGCCTCAAGTGCTCCAACAGTCTGCCAAGGTCTTGAATACTTGATAGATTATTAACAATCTGCCAATCGTGGTAAATGGGTAGGAGATATACTATGTCGATAAATACATCTATTTGTGCGGAAAACGACAGAGCAATGAAGTTAAACGCCGCATCTAAAATGCATGGAGGAGCAACAGGTCTATGACGGAGTTTATGAAGGGCAACCTTTCGCTGTCACTCAAACGAAAGCTCATCGATATATCTATCTTGCCTATCCTAACCTTTGGTGCACAGACTTGGTCTCTGACCGAGTCTCAAAAGTTTACACTCGAAGTTTGCCACAGAGCGGTGGAATGCAGCATCTTATATATAAAGAAAAAGGACAGAGTCCGAAACACAACCCTACACTTGATGATAGGCATTGCCGATGTAGGTGTTAAAGCTGCCGGGATAAAGTGGGATTGGCCGTATGCACCCTGGTATATGGGCTTACCCCGTATGGGGATGGGGAGACCCGTAAGATTGGCAATCACAATATCAGGGAATTCAAAACAATGTAAAAAAGTGATTTTCCGCTGTCCGATCGAAGTCGGGACCTCAGAGCTGGCGCCAAGATTTGATAAATTTATTTTATTTGACATTACAATTCGATTCAGTTAAGGCAGCTGTTATATTATGGCTGTTACGTCGTCGCCGTCTTTAACCAAATTAGTACGTAGTGCTTATAAGAATATTTCATTTAGAATAAGTAATTTTCATGTCACGATAGCCGAATGGTTGGGTGGCCGGACTTCGAGTCAAGAGACCCGAGTTTGATTCCCAGGTGGCATTTCATACTAATTGGTTTTTCAAAACTTACATACGATTTATTTATTTATATAAACTTTATTTGCACAGTTAAAAAAGTGCTAAATGGCGGACTTAATGCCTAACGGCATTCTCTACCTAACTAGATTCTTTGCTCAAACCAAAGGTACACTACCTTTGTTTTGAGCAAAGAACATAGTTATGGATGCAAACCACATAATTTTGTAAATTATCGTTGGCTTGGACATAAAGACGGCAACAGGCTCACTACTAGTCACGTTGTCCGAAAAATATCTTCGGTGGAAGATGGGTCGAAAGACTTAATTTTCTAGACCTCTGTGTACCTGTGTACATGTATTGTGTACCTCTGTGTATTGGGAATATAAGGTCTTTAACGTAGGTGTGGTAATTAATTACGTTTATAAATGTAGCTCTATAAATGGTAATATTCAATACTTCCTAGTTAACGTATAATTACTTTTGTGACGATGAATTAAATGCTAAATACATTCGGATACCACAGGTGCTTCTAATGCGTCTCAATCATTTACGCGGAATTCTGTAATAAATTTTAACGTTAACGTAATTTATTGCTTATAATCTGTTACAAATAGGAACGTTTCATTTAATTACGTAATAAAATTATTAATGTCACAAATCTGTTTTTTTTTTCTTAACAATTATTTTTAATGGTTTATTGCAAGAACACACTAAAACACCATTTTAGCGGACTTCAAAAAGAAGGGTGTTCTCAATTCGATTTGTACATAAGTTTTAGATATTAAGTGATTCTTCTTTAGTTTGATGTGGAATAGTTGCTATTTAGTAAAAAAAACTTGGAACTATAAAAGTTTTAACATAATTTAGCCCAATAGTTTTCATTTTATGATATTTTTTTATTTATTAACCCGCGTTTTACGTGGACGATATTATATTAGTTTGAGTACGGCATTTTCAGGCGTTTTCATTTAATTTGTCATTGTCTAGACTAGACCTCTGTCTACCCCTGTAATGGGAATTGCGTAAAGATATTTATTTATTATTATTATTATAAGTGGTGTATTAACTTTAATCTATAATTAGTAATTTTATGCTTTTTAGACTAAGACGGAGATTTAGGTATCAGATACAAAGACCTACATAATGCCGCTGCACCAGTGGTGTAAGTATCTTCTGGAAAATTAACGCTTTTTAAAGTAGCGGTATTTGTAGATATAAAAATCAGATCATAGATTATTAAAGCTGGTATTAAAGTACGAAAAAATTTACCGCAGACATATAGTGCAGAATGTCTGTTAAAAAAATGATAATGATATTTTGCCCCAGTTGTCATTATTGCTATTTACAAAATTAATGCGCTTCATCAAAATAATGTCGACAGTGAGTTAAAGTTTCAATAAGTCATCATATTTATCTTTTTAATTGCCTATCGCTGCTCCAATAGCTGCTTAATTAATTTACGGTCCTTTACAATCTTTAACAATTAAAAGCTATGAGCAGTGTGATATCGGCGTTAGAATATGCCACCACCTTCTTTCCGTGGTTGGCAAAAGAGGCGACAAAAAGAAACAGCTTGAAATAGATCTATTTTGGGATAACCGCGTGAAAAAAAACTGTTCAAAATTGAACAGTCTAATGACGGACAGCGGCATCTAAGGTGTCGTAATTTTTCTCATTACGAGAGATTCGGAACGATTTTTCCTGTAGATGAGTCACTACTATGTTTGTTGTTTTGTCCGAGTTCTCTCTCCTAGGTGACCTGTAACTTTAAAGGTCTAGTAGATTTCTTTGGGGAGTTGGGTTAGCTCGAATAACATTTCACTTCACCTCACTTACACATTCCAGGCCTATTCGGAAACTAGCCCCTCAAATCTTATGTAAAGCACTTTTTGCAAAAGCGTAGATTCCCAGGTTGTTGAAGGAAGTTATAAATTTTAAAACCACTACATATTTGAAACGAAACTTTAAGAATAAGCATTTCCTGTCGAGGCAAGTAATTTTATGCTTATTTGCCAAAATGTGTGTTTAATAGAAGCAATTTGTATAAATACGGCCAAGTTTTGTTTTCTTACGGTCTTGCATTAAGCTGAGCTACATTAGTAATTTTGGTAGAAAGCCAAATGACTTAATATTAAATAGGATTAGATTTACTCGTACGTACGAAATGGTAGTCTTTTGCCATTAACATTTATATTAGATAAACGGATTGCATTCGATTTGTTTATAAGTTTTAGATATTAGCATTACTTAAGCATTAGACACATTTAATAAGAATCCTTCATGTATGTCGATTTATGAAAAAGTAATTACATTCCTATGTTACGTTTTGTATGGATGAATTTAAAAATTTTAAACACTAGCATTCGTTCCTATCCTGACTGAGTGACAGACGTTAAATTTGCTACATTTCAAAAACAGTTGAAAAATTCGTATCCAGTCGAATTAAAAAGAAAGTAAATTAAACAAAAATACAAATACGGAGGGAAATTTAAACGGGTCAAGTGGCTGCACTGCAACCCATTTCTGATAAATAGAAAGCAATACTTTTCCAAAAAATTAAAAAAATAAAATAGTGATATTTATTCCGAGGAAATTTATAGGAATATTTTTCGTAACAGAATATTTGATCCCATAATATGCGACAGAACATTAAACAGCTACGTATTTTCAATTTTCCTGAATTTATATCACAGTTTTACAATGTTTTTAATAAATAATTTATTTTTTAAAAAAAAAGTATTTCATGTCATGGTGGCGAGATGCAAAAGTGCGGATGTATGGGTTGTCGAATCCTTTGGGCTGTACTTATATCTGAATGACTTGAATTGCTCGGGGCTTTCGCACAATATTGGAGTGAACTTGAGGGTTTTGTTCTTTAATGAGAAATTTAAAAAATCATCTGGAACGAGCGGGATTCGAACCCGCAACCTCTTCCGTGCCGTGACGATGCTCTTACCTCCGAGAGTTTTGTTCGGTGTTTTATTGAATTATGTATATGGTAACTCTCGGTTCATAGATAGTCGATGACTTTCATCTCCCCTATACGCACGCAAAACTATAGGTGCTACATGCAGGTTTCTTGTTTTACTTTTAGAAAAGAGTTGAGAAAGACGAAACAGAAGAGGGAGAGAAATAGTGTGACGCCTGAAAAAACATAAAAATATAAGGAGTATCTACTTTATAGCCAATATTCTGCAAGATTGTGGATCCTGTCCAGCTCGAGCCGATGCATTACCAACTAAGCATACAACAGCTGCTGCTTGATTCTACCATAATAAGAAGAAAAGGGAAAGATAAACGGAGAAACTTTCTCGCCTTTATCGTCATTATTGCCTCTACTCAGTTCTTTCTTTATATGACGGCAACTCACTTTAAAAGTCACGATAGCCGAGTGAATGGTCGGAATTTCGAATCAAGAGACCTAAATTCGATCCCCTGGTGGCAGGCTCGTACCAACGGGCTTTTCATAAACTTATGTACGAATTATATCGTTGGCTTGGAACTTTCATGTTGTCCCGAAAAATATAATTGGTGGAATGTGGGTCAAGGGACTTAATTGTCTAGACTAGACCTCTATCTTCCCCTATATTGGGATTTGCGTGAAGATATTTATTTATTCCGCAACTCATATCCCGCTCTAAAGCGCAGTTAGCTTATTAATTTTATTGTTCTTATTCTGAATTTTTTATACAAAAGAAAAACGTGTATTTACCCCTCTTTTAGTTTACAGACAACTTTCCACATTCATGGCTAAAATGCAGATGTCGTCCAAAAATATTATTTTAAGTACTTTATTTTGTTCCCTTGCCTAAGACTCAAATTTATTAATCCACATATGTTTTTTTGTAAATAAACAACCGATAAAAAGTCAAACAAGAAGCAAGGGTTCCTTTAACGTCACTGACGTTTATAAATATTGGACGTCAATCTCAGCCAGAGATATTTATCTACTAATGAAGCCACGGGACGGTTCCCTCATCCACTATCTTTTATTGTCCTCTTGAATTACATTTTGAGTTCAGCCCCTTAATAGGGATGTGACGAACGATTTAAAATTTGTATCAAAAGTTATTTATTACTTTCTTTTAAAGATCCTATACTATGTAACATTTTAGGTCAAATTTAATACACATAACTTAAAATGTTTATTGTACAGCAACGAAATATTATACGTATCGATTTATTAAATTAATGAAAAATTTCAAAATTAAGGCTCATCATTTAATACCAAAAAGTTCAGCATGATTTACGTTCTAATATAAAATGCATCATGAATCAATTTACTATAGACATATATTTGATTTTATTCAAATGCAAAATAGGATCAACAACGTAAACTGTATCTTAGTACTGAGCTGTATTAAAAGCTTTAGATGGTAAACTATTATCGATAACTTTAACAGACATAATGACAGCACTGCACTCGCCGTCAACAAGGGCTGTGACTTCCATGAGCAGTCAATACTCGCAGACAATGATAAGAGAAATAAATGATTGTTCACATTGAGGATACTTTACTGTCGACGCTAAATTTGTGGCTAGCAAATCAGCTGACAAACAAAACAAAATGCACTATGTATAATTAAATAAATGCGTACGACATAGCGAAAATATCACTTATGTTGTTATAATGCTAAAGTAACTAAAGCCCTTGTGTAATGGAATCAGAAACAACAAAGGTACCACAAACACCCTCACCCGAGGCAATGTAGAAAAAGTGGTTCTCTATGTAGACTTGTACGGAAACCGAACCCGAGACCTAAGAGGCGGCAACACCGTGAAACCGGTGTGCGTGCCACTCGTACACGAAGACTGGTGTTTATTTTCAAAACAGTATGGTTCCAAATATTTACATATTGTTTCAAACATGCCAAATCTTCAAAGTAGCAGATCTTGAAAAAATTACAGTTATTGACGAGTCTTTTAAAACTTTAATAGCCTAATTTATATAAAGTTAATTGTGTAACTTAGTCCCTGTCGTAAGAAGTATTTGCTCGTAATCAGTTTGCTTATATTTCCTGTTGTATTATTAATTTTGTGTTAGTTTTAAAAAAATATCAAACATTTTGTGCTCAATATAATAAGTTATCGAAATTATGACCAAGTTTTGAGGACATTAACAAATCATCAATACTTGCAACTTGTACAGTACCGGCAGAACTGGTCAATCAATTATGAGCTATATTAAGAGAAAGTAAACGCATTCTGCTGGCTACAATATAAAAAAAAATAAAAAATCGTAAAAAAATCACTAAAAAACAAATTAAAAAGAAACATAATTTGTGGTTGTAAATTAAATTACGTTGTTGTTGTTTCTTACATGTATATGTTATTCTTTATAGTCTCAATTATATTTTATTATTTGACACATTGCAAAATTGCGTATTATTTAAAAAAAATATTCGAGTTAAGAATAAATATTAAGTAAATAAAAATTAATTAAGTTAAAATTAAGTGTTAATCTAATAAACCCATATAAATGAATAATCCAGTTCTCGAATTTTCTGAAACTATGACAAGGTTTTAAAGTTGATCATGGAACTTTGCTGTATTGCACGTGCTGAAGACAGCCCGTGACAATGTTATCAAGCTCACGCAAACTTTCCATATCTTAATGCCATGATAAATGTTCAACTCTTGTGATTCCCAACGAGTTTCAGAAATACACTACGCTGAGGCATAACGAGAGATTTGCTGCATTCTGCGAGTGCTGAGTTCTGAGAGTGCTTTATTAGACCACAGCATTAAACTTGATATTACTTATCATAGTCTTAGTCTATGTCTACTCCAATGTACATATCTTTACTTCTGTAATACTATCCTAAAAAAAAAATGTTTTCATATCAGGGTTATTAGCTGTAAGACATTTATTTTCATAAAGATGTGTTATTTTCATAAAATAAAGTAGTACACAAGTGGCGATGGACTGTGATATTCGAAAACTTCGAATGAAGCGGTACGTGGAAAGATTTATGGACCAAATAATCCTCTTAGTTTCTTTTTATTTTTTACGTAGATTGCTAGTTTCCACATTCTTTGTAAAGAACTGACAAGTCGCCAATTTACTGGCCCCAGTTCTATCCATTCCAATTGGTTATTTAATTTACGAGAAACCCCTTGAATGAGACTGAAACGAAAGACGGAAGGAACACAAAAAGTTTGTTCCAAAACTTAATGTCTCAGAAGTTTGATAAATGTTAAAGAAAAGATTTAAGGTGATTATCATTATCGTCATTATCATAATGACCTATAAAATTTCACTGAAAGGCATAAACCTCTCGAATACGGGAAAGTTCGCCAAAAATGTCACGCGAGGCGAACGGATTAGCGATAGTAGTGACAGACACCTTACACTAAACGCTACTGTCTGTTACTGATCTGCTATATTTTGGTCAAGTATATTTCAAGATGGTTATAGAGCCATCTGATAGTAGCCTATTGTATTTTCACGATTTTTCCATTAATTGTGAATGCTACCCATGGGAAGAGAGGACTTCAGTTGATATAATTCATTACATAATCCTTCGGTATTTGATTGAAGTATACTTTACTCAGAGAAAATACTGACCATTCTGATATGTGTCATATTCAATACTCATTAAATATGATACATACGTACGTTATGTCATTGTAATTCGGTTTAAGTGATGCGAGTTCAAACCCCAGGAGGAGAGTTCGTTTTGTGTAAGTTGCATATTGTTGGCTTGGACACTAACATAACGAGAGGCTCTCCGCCTTGCTTTAAATAAGCTTCGGTGATATCTAGCTCGAAAGTACTAAATTGTCAAGACCCAAGACTACCCTTGGTATTGGGAAAACTATTACTTTAATTAAAGATTTCTATGAAGAATTAGAGGATGTTTCTAAATAAATTTCCGACGTAATCATGTGCCCGGCTCGCAACTGAGACACCAATCGTCACAATCGACGCTCTTATCTTGACTATTGGCATTTCAAATATTAATTAAAACAAGACTTAAATCACGTTCAACTAAGATAGCCACATGAAAAAATAATTAACAAAGAAATTTAAAAAAAGCCGCGATGAAGCTGTCATGAGTAAAGTTCACCTATCATTGCATATTGTATTTTTTTATCTTTCATTATCACACCTCGTTGATAAAATGCCGTGAAGAGTTTTGGCAGTTATAGCCTGTGCGTTGAACGTAAAACGGTTTACCAAATTAATCGCATGCTTCATTTACCGTTTATGTGTTCAGTGCATATGTTTCATAACAAAAGGCGCTGCTTAAGATACGAGGACTCCGAAAACTGCTGTAGAAAATGGCTGGTGGAAATTACGCTATGAACGAGGCGAGTAAATTTATATTCATAATTTAATTATGTCCAGAAAAACAACTTGCAGGTCCATAATATTCCTTTTCATGCAAGAGTAAACCACAAATTATTATACATTTATACTCCAAAGAATAATATAAAAATAAAATAAAAATAAATGTTCCGGAACTATTTATTTATTCTGTTAACATCATATGAAGCTCAAGACTCAGAAACATTGCCCATAGATTTATTTGAAGTATTCACACATACAATGTTTCCATATAACTTTCACCCCGAAGTTCCTACGAGACCAAGAAATTTCAAGCTTAATATTTAATTAACTTATTATAATTATTAAAAAATCATATATTTTCTCGTTAAATCTACGTTCTATATAATCTTAAAATATCTTTACGTAGCACATACATTTTTATTTGCTTCCTTTATTAGTTAGCAATTTAAATACACACCTTATAATACTTTAATTATCTAATAACACATTAGTTTAAAACTTTATAAAGATACAATTAGCAAAATGTAACACTGAATAAAAAATAAAAACCAAATATGACAAGCGGATATAGAGAAAAATTTCATCAAAAAATCCTAGGCAATGTGGTATTTATGTACTTTTTTAAAGTCAATGCTGAAAGAAAAAATAAAATATGTTTGTGTGCAAATCGAAATAAATAAATAATCAAATAATATGTATAAAATTAATTAAGATATCTCTCTTTGCAATTAAAATAAGTTACAATGCTTCAGAATTCACAAGACGTAGTTTGTAAAGTAAAATCACCCGTAATTCGGGGTCTCGGACACAGGTGCAGTATTTTGCATACATTGACTGAAAGTCTCCTCCAAGTTTTATTCAAGTCGCACTGGCTGTTTGCTTAAGAATATTTTAAAAAGGAAAAGAGACCGAATGTTCACTCTTTCATCAGTCAGGTTGTAATTAGGTTGGATATTTATTTATTTTCTATTTTGTGTAATAGAAATGGAGAATGGAGCCTTTAAGTTTAAATAAAATGTTTCAGAATTTCGAACATTTTTCATTATCTAGACACCAAAATAAGAACCTTAATGCGAAATCTGATGGATTCAGAAAAACATTAAGTTCTTCTGAATTTTATATAAAGTCACGATAGCCGAGTTGTTGGGTGGTCGGAATTTCGAGTCGAGAGACCCGAGTTCGATCCCCAGGTGGCAGTACCAATGAGTTTTTCAAAAACTTATGTACGAATTTCATCGTTGGCTTGGACATAAAGGCGGCGACGGGCTCACCACCTGTCACGTTGTCCCGAAAATATCTTCGGTGGAAGGTGGATCAAAGGTACTTAATTGTCTAGACTTGACCTCTGTCTACCTCTATATTGGGAATTGCGTGAAGATATTTTTTTTTGAATTTTATATTTTGCCAAAAATAAAAAAAGAGTGTTCCGATGGTTAATCTATGTGTTTTTAGCTTATTGGCAGAAATGCTTAAAAATAACACTTAAGTAAAAATATAAAACACGTTTCTTTAAAAAAAAAGCTAAAAGAAACCTTTGCATTGCACTACTAGTGCCGGTTAGATCAAATGTATTTTACATACATTACATTGTTCTCGCTAACAAAGTGCAAGTAGCTTACATACTTAACGGCCAGCTAAAGTCCTTTGCAGGACAAATACGTTTTCAGGTAACACTTACTTGACTTGGTTGATAAAAATTCGTACAGCGCAATATTAATTAATGCTCAATTGGTCTTTATGAAATTTAGAAAACAGTTAAATAGACATACTAGAATAAAGTTGATATAACACTTTTTTTTCCAAATCAGCAGTACACTCAAAGAATATACCATGTAATGCCGTACAATAAAGTATATACCACACCAAAATATACACCATGATTTTCTACTAAAGTGTACTATATACCATGTCGACCTCCGTAGATGAGTGGCGTACACATAGGTTTTCCTGGTGTCGCCAGCTCTTTTTGATGTCGCCAGCCGTATTTGATTCCCGGACGGATTAATGTAGTAAATGACGTTTTTACATTATCTCAGGTTAAAGCGTCTGAGATGCGAGGTACATAGAACTACGATCGCCTATCCGCTTGCAAAGCACAGTGATTAACAGGAGAGGCCTATGCCTTGCAGTGTACCTTTAAAAGCCGACATATATGTTAATTTATGATTTATATGTAAGTTACGTTACGTCTTCTGTTGTTTCCTTTTCCTTTGGTTTAGTATACTAAATAAAAACACATTATGACAAATATTCTAAACCTAAACTCAACAAACACCGTAATCCATTGGAGGGGTTATTTTACTTGTTCTATGAAATTCGATAAAAAATTTTCATTACAGCTTATGTAAGCACAATTTCAAATAATTCCAACAACTTCATTGCAAACTTTGCAAACTGCCAAGTTGGACAATCAGGAAACTTGAGTAGGGTCCCTAGGAGATAGGCACTAAAACGACGTTCTTCTAAATAAGCACAGATGAAATGTCCATAACCGCCAAATGGTCACGTGTTCTAGCTATTTCAGTATTAATAAATGCGGGAATATAAAAAAAACATGTGTATTATTTGTTACAGCCCGAATCTAATGGTAAACTACCAACTCATATAGAAGATCATAACATAATTTCTACGGAAACGCCGAAGAGGGCATCGTGGGGAAGCCCGATTGAATTTATTCTAGCTTGTCTAGGATACGCAGTGGGATTAGGAAATGTTTGGCGATTTCCATATCTTTGCTACAGAAACGGAGGAGGTATGAGTGAAAATATTATAATACAATGCATAAGTTTGCAGGAAAATTATATCCCCATAATATATTAAAGTTTTGTTTCTGTTTTAAAAAAGTAAAGTTGGTAAGCTCCTGGTCCTGGTTCTGGCCTGGGTTAACCCCACACATTAACCTATTTCATGGAAATAACACCATTCTGTTCCAGTTTGAAGGGTACAGAGAGTCAGTCTAATTACAAGACATGAGACATTCTATCTTTGTCATTGGGAGTGGAACTCATTTGAAACAGCCATTTGAAAGACTAAGGTTGCCTCTTCTTTTAAAGAGTTTTTATTTATTATGGCCTTATTCTAGTATTAATTTACCATCTGGTGGACTGTTAGTTTGTGTTTCATCCTAATAAAATAACCAAACATGTTACGAGTATATGGTTGTTTTGTTTCAGGCGCCTTCTTGATACCATTCTTCTTGATGATGATTTTAATTGGTCTGCCAATATTTTACTTGGAATTATACATCGGACAATTCACAAGCCTGGGCCCTTTAAAGGCGTTTGGTGCGATCGGACCATTCTTCAGCGGTCTAGGTTATTGTACATTGATGGTGATCAGTATAATCAGTATTTACTACATGATTATTGTTTCCTGGACGCTATTTTACACGATTGTGTCAATAGCAGGCAATTTGGATTGGGGATCATGTGAAAATGAATTTAACACGGATTGTAAGTTATTTTAATGTTTACAATGTGTAAATTTAGCATTTCAATGGGTGTTCCCATGTCGCCGGTATGCTAACAAATATCCACATGGCATATAGTAAATAAATGGTAATTTTTCCATTTTTAAGCATTTATACAAAAACTAACTGATACTCGAAACTAATTCTGTGCGTTAAAATCATTATTGAACGTCTAATTCAGGAGATCGTCGGAAAATAAAAAAAAAACTATCAATATAATCTTTGAGACAGCTTGTTACAGTGGTTTTTATGACGCCGAATGCAGAGTTAATAACACCGGAGAAGCGACAGATTTAACATATTTCCTACGGAAGTGCATCAGTATTGGTGAAATCTGTTCCAATTCAGGATTCGAGCCATACGATGGACGATTTTGTTTAGATGGAACCGAAACCATACCATGGTATACAAATGTTAAAAGGACTATTGCAGCTGAAGAATATTATAAGTGAGTAGTGATTGGAGTGTCTAAGTTATCCAAAGAATCCTTGTAAATACTTAATTATTTAGCGACCTACAATGACTTATTGTATTTACGCGAATACTACACATTTTAAATAAAACAATTTTCGAAATAAAACGGGTATACTGTTCCCCCGTGACCACCGGGAAACCGTCTGGAAATTAAAATAGTTTGTAAAAACTAATTAAAAACGCGATAAAATCCGAAAATCGTTTTATTTATAATACTTACCGACCTGATAAAGTCAATTGCAGGACACAGGCCTCTCCCTCTTTCCATTGTCTAAGGTGCGAATTGTTTGGTACTACGATCGCCAATAATTTTGCCGAGCGTGGCGATTATGGCAAACTCTACCATAGAGGCCAATATCCTACAGCATAATTTTTTCAGTCCGTTATGTATGTTTTAATCGTCCACGTCAATGATTTTTAACAATTACCTTTCTACAATCAGACATCGTTTAAGCTTTTGCGAAAAAAGATTATTTTTCCAATTTATGCGATAAAGTACTATCGTTAGTAGTGTATCAATATTTAATTAATATAGTTTATCATAATTTAATCAGTAATCATAATTAGTTTGATTTCTAATAATTGGTGTAATATTATTGACAATATTACACCCTTACTCTATACTATTGCTCGCAGCATTGCTTGCACAAAAAATGTTTCAAGCACAAAATTGTTTTCCTTTTTTTGTTATAAGAAGTGTTATTATATTTCCTTCACGCCATTTACAATACAGGGATAGAAAATATGTCGTTGAGGTCTAGTCTAAATAATTAATTCCCTTCGACCCACCTTCCTCCGCAGATATTTGTGGTTGTAATAGTGGTGAGCCCGTTGAAGCCAATAAAGTCGAAGTCAAAGTCCAGCCAATAATCTTAAATCCTTCGTACAAGACAGGCTTTTAGATTTACCATGGACTTGACATAGAAGCCAAGTGTAAAGAATTTAAAAAGCTTTAATCCGTTGCACAATGAGTCGGACTTCACTTAGGAATACTTACCATGTATGTGACGAATAAATTCCACCATCTCTGTTCATGTTTAGTTTACATTGCGTACTAAAACTATAAACTTACGTACAGTCACGGTAGCCGATTGTTTGGGGGTCGGAATCAGTCAAGAGATCTGTTCGAACTCCAGGTAGGTCGTTCGTACCTATGGGTTTTTCAAAAACTTATATGTGATATACATCGTTCGCTTGGACATAAAAACGGCGACAGGCTCACCACCTATCACGTTGCCCCAAAAAGTATATTTTTATTAAACATTTATCCAAACTTACATTAATATAATTTATTAAAGCGTTAGCATTTTATTAGTCTATAGCAATAGGCAGATGTTACAATAAATAGGAATTTGTTTTTCAGCGAGCGTGTATTAGGTCGAGGTGATGCCACTTGGGATAACTGGGGAACGATTCAGTGGCATCTTGTCGGGTGTCTTTTCCTATCTTGGGTTATCGCATTCCTCTGTGTTATTAAAGTAAGTATTTTTATTCTCTTTCAGTGTAAATTTATTATAAACATAAAAACTATTGAATAATTTAAATAAATAGATGTCTGTACTTATAGAATCCCTACTGTCTCATGTGTAATAAATTCAAAGAAAAAAAAAAACTACTTTTAGTTCACTTAAGGAAATTCAGTAAATATGTCAACGAGTCCGAAATCCTGATGGATAAAGCTTTTTTTTCGTGTCAGTTTTATTTTACACACATATTTATTTAACAAATTTTACTGGGTTACAAATTGGACACTTTCAGTTTTCCCAGAATAACGTCTTGACTAGATGATTTTCACCATAAAAAATCTTATTTGTTATTTACTAAATTGGGTAGACATTCGCTAGTCACTATTTTTCATTTTTATATGTGCCAAAATAGTATCATATACACAATTCACTTATATGTCCAATGACATATGTTTGTAATTAAAAAAATCAAACACTACATCAACTTTTTTTTGTAAAGAGTAGTTACACTAACTGTTCAACTATGCTCCAATGCTTGTATTTGAAGTGGTTCACAACAATAGGCTAATGACGAATAAGAACTTGCAATGTCACATTTCGTAAAATCAATAGCCAATTGGTTTAGGGTGCCTAAACCATTTGGCTATTGATTCTCTAATTATTCACCAGTCAATCATTAGATTCCTATAAATATTTCTCTATATCTCTCAACTCTCGATAACTTTTCAATTGAGTCTTTTTTAAAGTATATTTATTTTAATTGTTTTTTCACATACTTTACTTAATACTGGGGTAGACAGAGGACGACTAAGTTTATGCGATTCACCTTTCACCTATCTTATTTAAGATACCTTTCACCTATCTTATTTAACATAACATAACCCCTAGTGGTATTCGAACCCGCCCATATCTTCCAAGGCAGTGCCACTACTAACTAGCCTATCGGGCCATCAATATTTTAGGGTTTATAATATTAATTTATACTATTTATTTATTTTGATATTGTATTCTGAGGACTAACGACATTGAATATTCCAGGGAGTACAGTCGGCAGGAAAAGTCGTTTATTTCACAGCGTTGTTTCCCTACGTTATGTTAACAGCTTTACTCATAAGAGGAGTAACGTTAGAGTCAGCTCTTAACGGGATCTTATTCTATTTGTCACCGGATTGGAACACTCTTTTGGAAGCAAGAGTTTGGGGAGATGCTGCCTCACAGGTAATTGATAAAATTTAATTTAAATTTATGCACGCTGTGATACCTAAGAATTTACCGTAGCCGAATATGAGGTGAATGAAATTCGAATAAGGAGACTGAAGTTTAATCCGCATAAGCAAGTCGCGTACCATAAAGTTAATGGAAGTTAATATACGATTTGTAACGTTGTTTTGAAAGCTAAGCGTCATAAATTGGAGTCTCCTGCGCCGGGCATTACTTCCATAAAAGGAGACTTCTGCCATAGATATTCTGCCTGATCTCTAAATATTGTTAAAAATACACTTATAAAAGAAATAAATAATTTGAATTTGAATTTGAATAGCTAATAGTTGAGAGTGCTGAATACAAAGGATAACGTTGAAGTTAAGTTCAGTGGTTAACAGAAATACTAATTTTATGTGACATTGCTAATAATTAAAAATATACAGACGCTCACCACCAATCACAACGTCCTTGTTAATGTGGTGAAAAGTGAAACGTGAGGATTAAACTTGCTAGACCTTTGACACCGGTAAGAATACGGTCTGGCCTGTTAGTTTTAAAAATAGGTAATAAAAAGTGCATAAATGTAAAATCTTGCAATCATATAGATAAACGCAGATTAGTGATAACGTGTGTTTTAATCTGTTAAAGTATAACGAGATAACATTTACATAAAGTGCAATTATAGGTAGACGTAGCCGTAGATCATAGATAAGCTACTTGTTCATAAACTTCTTGTTATCTCTTAAAAATGTATGCTTCATGTTAACTCTTAGCTGTAGAGTAAGAATAACAAAATATGTAGAGTAAGAATTACACATAAATATTTTCAAGCTATATCCCTGACGAGGTAACCAATGAGATCACCAAGTTTCCGGACAAACTTCTTTCGTTTCTATTAAATCTGATCACTTGGACTTTGTACTTTGGACCTCTTCGAAAAACGAAATATTTATACTAATTCCAAATACTTACGCACAATATATTTGGAATTTACACAAATTAAAAGTTACAAAACAGCTTGCTTTGGAAAACCGAAATTAATTTATGTCATTTAACTATGTGAAACAAATTGCAGTTTTAATACATCTCTTAAATGAGCTATTTCGACTTCAATTAGAAGTTCAAAACTTTTGCGACGAACATCAATCTTTCGACGAGATGAATTAACTTTAAACGATCTTTATTTCTTGTTTGATGGTTTAATCAAATAAATTAAATCGATCTTTGTTTAATAATTTAAATTCGCAAATTTTTCCCGATTAAAGTTCAAAATCTGTAGTGAATATTTTCAAAATTTCAATTTTTTGTACAGTAGTTATTAAAAAAAACTGAATTTGAAATTTTGAGTAACCCTCAGTAAAAATTGTTATTAAAATCACTAAATAGATTTTAGAAAGTATGAAATAACTCTGTTAATAATGTTTGTTTAGGTTATAAGAATTTTCAGTACTTAAATAAATAAATATCTTCACGCAATTCCCAATACAGGGGTAGAGAGAGGTGTAGTCTAGACAATTAAGTCCCTTCGACTCACCTTCCACAGAAGATATTTTCGGCACAACGTGACAGGTGATAAGCCAGTCTCCGTCTTTGTGTCCAAGCCATCGATATAACTCGTACATAGGTTTCGAAATACCCATTGGAGCCTGCCGTCTGGGGATCGAACTCGCTAGACTCGAAATTCCGACCACCATACGACTGGGCTATCGTGACTAGACGTCAATTTTTTAAGCCTTTGCCTACCTATCACAGCTGCATCTGGTTTGCAGATTATTTAATCATGTAGACATTTAAACTTCATTAAACTTCGCTTTCGCGTTTTCGCAGATTTTCTATTCCTTCGGAATAGCCTGTGGATCTCTCGTCACCTTGGCTTCGTACAATAGTTTTACCAACAATTGCCATTTTGACACAATTTTCGTTTGTTTCGCAAATTTTCTGACGTCAGTGTACGCGGGATTCGCCATATTCTCAGTGCTTGGTTTCCAAGCTAATCTCATGGGCGTAAGTGTAGATGGTAAGTTTATTAAAACATTATAATCCTAATTAAAAATTAATTATCAGTTTAAGTCGAACTTGGACAGAAAAGTTAAATTGTATTTTTTTTGTATCTTTGATCTTATTCTTGGTCAAAAGTATTTATATCCTTTTTTCTTAATAAATAAATAAATACTTATATAGGTAGGGACAACTTCACATACATTGCTCCGATCCGAGGTCCGAACCCGGAACATCGAGATGGGGACAATTTGATAACCGGCGTTTACGCCACTCGTCCACGAATATCGTCAATATCTATTATATCTATTAAGGCTAATGATTAATTTTCTAAATAACTGTTAAATTACCTGAATAATAGATAAATAAAACTAATAAAACATATAATGATTATTAAAAAAAGTCGCGGTGAAAAAATTACATAAATATTTGAACAGATTACGTAACATAGTTATTCATTTTTTTTAAACTATCAGTGTCAATTTAGTAAACTCAACCCATTGAAAAATAAATAAAACAGTAAACATATTAATAATTTAGATGAGACAGGTAGTCAAATATAAGCACATGATTATTATCTTACTAGAAGTCTATCAAAAGTCCACTCCTAAACATAGGCCTCCCGAAAAATTATCACAGAGATCATTCCACTGCCATACCATCCATCAACTCCCCGCGTCTTTGTACAGGTTGTACGAGTAGCTTCATCTTGTGTGGTATATAATATATAATTATAAATATATTTATATATTTATTTATTTATCTTCACGCACAATCCCTGACGGGGTAGCCAGAGAGAACAGATCGCCAAGTGTCACGATCCCTACATACTTCTTTCGCTTCTTTCAGATTCATCATCTTCTTCATACATGCACGTCTAGGTATCCGAGTACTCTTGAACCTCCTCTCTTCGAGCAATTTGCTCACATGGTCTTCGAAAGTTAATCTCGGTCTACCTCGACACCTTTTAATATTAACTTTCGCGCTATATATTTTCTTCACCATTCGGTCTTCACTCATTCGCTCAACGTGCCCAAACCATCGAAGCACGCCCTTATCCATTTTTGAGACAAGGTCATCTTTCAAACCTGCCATATTGCGAATCTCTTCGTTTCGCTTTCGGTATTATATATTTCGGTATTATATATATTAAAATTAATTATACATATTTTTACTTTATTTTACATTTAAATACCTATCTATTTTCCTCTTTATGGCATTACAAACATCTTCAACAACTGTGGTAAATCTATATAAAATGAATGTCTTTGAGCAATTTTACATACCAGGAAGTCATTTCGAACCAATTTTCAACAAACCCTATTTGTATCATCGTGATTCGTGGGAGGTAAGCCTATTACCGTCTTTGTGTACAAGCTAATTACTTACTTTTATTAAAAAAAACAGCATAATTACAAATATCAGCTTCAAGATAATAGTAACTATGCTGATTTAGATTATAAGTAAAATATCAAAAGCATGTGACCCAATACAAAGATCATTTGATAATGTATCTCTCTGCCAGCATTAGTGGAAATTATCGAGGATTTAATTGCCTTCCTGTTACGTTATCAATCAATACATTGTTCAGATTTTAATTCACTAGATAAATCTATACAGACCTTTTCATCATTTTTCATTGAAAGTACACAATTGTGCTTAAATTTTTCGTTCAGGTTTAGTTCAAAATCTTTCATGTATTGCGCGTTGATTTGCTCAAGTTGATTAATCCAAGCAAATTGCATACAGCCGTGGGCCAAAACACACATGTTGTGAGTATCGGTTATACTTTAGATACATCATGTTTCCCCTTTCTTGAAGAAAAATGTTTGGAAAATATACAAAGAAAATAAATTATTTTGGGAAGTTTGTAGTTCAAAACATTATATCAAATATAATCGGATATACCATATAAAGCAAACATAAGTTTATTGCAGTGAAAACTTCTAAAGTAGTAATGCAGAAACAATAAAAATAGTCAAAGTAATATACAGTATATATGTATAGATACACATAGGTCTAGACAATTAAGTCCTTTCGACCTGCATTCCACCGAACCTATTTTTTTGGGTGACAGATGGTGAGCGTGTCGTCGTTATGTCCAAGCCAACAAATAATTCGTACTAAAGTTAAAAAAAACCTAGTGGTACGAGCCTGCTACCTGGGGATCAAACTCCGGTCTCTTGAATATCAGCCAACCACTTCGCTATCGTGACTATATATGTGTATATACTAGTATATAGAAGGATTTATTTTGAGAGAACATTAAATTCAATATATAAGCTTAATAATGTATAATACATATTACACATATATAACTTATTATTATACATATATTAGATAGATATATTATAGTATTATTCATAAGTGTAATATTCATAAGGCATACGTGTTTTTTTTTTAATTTAGACAATAATTGTGTTACCAATTGCATTCTACATATTTTTATTTTTATTTATAATAAACATATTTTTACAAATTTATTCTGATCCCATATTAATGAGCTAACGTGTTACGGAATCAAAAACAACAAAGGTACCACAAACACCCAGACCCGAGACAATTTAGAAAAGGTGATTTTCTACATAGACCCTACCAGAAATCGAACCCGGGACTACTGAACTGACGAAACAATAAAAATCGGTGTGCACGCAACTTAACCACAGAGTTCGTCATACCGATGTCAAATTTGTTATAAATTGAAAGTAGGAACATCCTGTTTAGAAACATAGGCGTATTGAATAGTACACAATCGTCGATTGATTCGCGAACATACGATCCCTGTTGATTTCGTTCCGCAACAACATTTGTCCGTTTATTTGAATTTCCGTCGGGAAATAATGGATTGGTTAAAGGAATGTAGCGGACTAGTGATATATAACTATAACCATTTTTTCAGGAACTTGAATCTAAATTTATGTACACTTCTAACATTTTTTTTTATTATATCTTCACGCATAAACCGTGATAGAGTTCTCCTCCAAAATGTCACGAACCTTGGATATCTGTTTTGCTTCTTTTAGATTCATTATTTCTTTTAACACGCACAAGTGCTCTTGACCCTCCTCTTATCGAACAATTTACGCACATGGTCTTCGAAGGTTAGTTTCGGCCTATATTGCCCTCTACATTTTTAACTTTCGCGCTGTTTTGTCATGGCTTATTGATACAACGTGCCCAAATAATCACCATACGCCCTTATACTAATTATATTTAAAAACAAAACATGTTTACCTCCGCTCTTGTCAAAAACAAGTTACTTTTATCTAGTTATTGCAAACCGCGCACAGATAATAATGAAATGTTATTGGGCTGGCCTGGATATAAACGCTGTAATAATCCACACTTATCACGTGATAAAGTTCAATATTGACACTGCTCTTAATCTCCTGTATTATTATACAATATTTGAAAGAAGATAATACATTTCATGATCAACATTTTTATGGCGTAAAATTTGGCCAGTGATTGAAAAAAATAATAAAAAAGGGTTGATTATTAAAGGATTTATTGTATGGCGAATTTATTTTTATAAAATTGCGATAGCCGAGTAATCGGAATTTGTATCATGAGTTCTCAAGTTCAATTCATAAAAGAATGGCTCGTACAAATATCTTTTTTTCGAAACTTCTGTACGATATGCAATGTTAAGCTTAGACACTTGGATGGCTCATCACCTGCCACGTTATCCCAAATTTAGTCCGGTGAAATGTAAAAATACGGCCGTCAGCTTATTTTAGTGTTTTTTTTTACATTCGATTATTAAATTATGGAAGGTATGAAAAATTGAAGTAAATCACCGATCTCTTATCAACTCGAAAAAGATATTAGTGTCAATTTCTCGCTTAGTAATGTATACTATAGTACTATATAGAATTTAGTAATTTTTACTATGATAAAGGTGGTGAAAATATTTATTTCCGCTATAAGAAATTACTTAAACATATTTTGGCGATATCGGCATTATGTTTTAACTTTATTTTTTTAACAAGGTGCTCGTATTCCTTTTTCCTGCCTAGTAGTCGACTAAGCCATCAAGCTAATTTGCCATTTAACACGTTTGTAGTAATACAATTTTTACTACGCCCGTGTCAGTTGAAATTTTACCTTTTTTCTCTTTAATTTATTCGTTTGTAGTTGTTTGCGAGTATCTTTTTGCTGCAGTAGCCACTTACAATCTAGTAGAATGTCATTTATTTTTTCAACTTAGACGACCTCAGTGAACGAGTATCGTACACATCAGATTCGAGATGTGATCAGCTCCGACTTCCCGGGTTCGATTCTCGGCCCAGTTTAAAAAATATATTTCGACATTTTCTCGGATCTGGGTTTGTGGTACCTTCGTTATTTCTGTTTCCATTACACAAGTGCTTTAGCTACTTATGTTGCGATCAATTCAATTTATGTGATGTTGTCTCTGTTAATATACAATATATAAACCTTGTGACATAAGCAAGTGCTCCGGAGACAACAGTCGTGGTTCAGTGGTGAATGACATGTAATAACACGTCATACACATTTAATAATAATTAACATGTATTTATTATTATTAACAGACGTTGCCGAACAAGGACCAGGCTTAGCTTTCGTCGCATATCCCGAAGCATTACTTCAAATGCCCATACCGCGATTCTGGTCAATCATGTTCTTTTTGATGCTGTTCATTCTCGGACTCGGAAGTCAGTTTGCCGGTATCGAGGCCATAAATACCGCTATCGTTGACCAATGGCCGCAACTGAGAAAGAGGTACTGGATGGTACGTTAAAAAAAATTTCTTTTTTTTTTTTTTAATTAAAAATGAATAAAATTTCTTAGGAATGAGTTGTTAGCACTCAATTACTTTCTAAAAGTTTTTTAATTCTTTTCCATCAGAGAGTTTTCTTCATCAAAAGTAGGTAGTTAAAAACTATGACATCTATGAGGGAAGGTGGTAAACTACCAATTGATTCACCTGATGGTTAGTGTATTCGGATGCCTATGTACACTTGCAACACTGTAAACGCTGCAGGCCAGCTCTTTTTTATAATTAAGGCACCTTTCTTTGCGGGAGCAAGGTCAGGTCAAGTGGGTTTCGCATCGATTGAAATAAACATCGTGTTTTATCATCGCCGCGTAATAATGGGATTGTAGTAACGCGTTGGCACACATCCGAGACTCTAGCAATGGCGACTGCCCCAAGCAGCCCCTCTTCAGAAGAGTACACAATCATCTCTTTCTCACCCCCGGATAGATGTGCCGGAATACCTGCTTATCCTCTACGGGCGTAACGGATCCGACGGTGTTCGCTACCCAGAGGCCAAGGCAAGTGCTTTGACGAGCACCAACAAGCCTACTTTTGGGCTAAGTTGGAAAAGCAGGGAGATCAGTAATAATGACACTCGGCCACATGAACAGGGTCAGGGAGAATCAATAACATTCCGTCAATGTATGTTGTTCTTGGTTCATGATTACCGAGCCGCGGTTACTGGCCTCAAAGCCACGACAAAGCGAGAACCCTTTTAGGGGTTTTAGACGCGTTGTCTATCTCGAAAATACCAGACGGAGAAATCAGAAACAAACCAAAATAGAATAATCAGGTGATCAGTAAGAGCGCCTTTGCCAAATCCTGCGATTCGACTGCCAAACCACAGTAATTATGGAAAAAATTACGAAAGGCCCATACGTACTTTTATACGATGAACAGGCCGTTTATATTTAAATTATATTTTTTTATTTCTAGGTTACAGCTTTCACTTGCTTCACTTGTTTCATCCTCGGAATTCCGATGTGTTTTAGTGGTGGTGTTTATTTGTTTACATTGCTGGATTGGAACACTGCCTCCTGGGCTATTCTTTTAATCGGTTTAGCTGAGGTAAGAATAAGTAATGTGTGTGTTTAATATGCAATTTTTATTGAATTTTAAAGCATATAAGTCATGCTGTTTTTTTATTAAATTAATGAGAAATTTAAAAAAACAAATGACACGGGCGGGATTTGAGCCCCGGATCTCTGCCGTATCATAGCCTTACTTGGAGGTAAGGTAAATTTCTCTTTAATTTAATAATAAAATGTAAGTTTAATAATAATATTTACATCCTCATCGTCATATTATTGCTTGAAACTGTCAAACTCCTTTGTGTCAATTTTCAATGTTAATGTAGGAACTAAGTGGGGGCGTATAGTATATCCCACGAGGCTTAGAATAATAGGTTATATTAATAAAATGAATTACGTAATCTACAACAACTCAATTTCTAAAACTTAGCTACATACAAATTAATACCAAATAGCAAACGGCTGAGATCGTTATATTTTTCTTTGTCTACAAGCAGATTAAATTTAAAAGCAATACGCAGATTAAGCAATAGGCGTCTATGTAAAATAGAAATGCTAGTTAAAGAAATGCAAAAAGTGTTACATTTCTAGCCCTGAATATTTTAAGAGCGATAAAGTCAAATTCATGTTGAAAACCACAAAGCCTACAGACGATTGCCATTCTAACCATTTTTGAAAATACCAGACTCAAAGTACACATACCGATACCGATTCAGGTTTACGGGAAATTTTATAATATCGAAATTCATTGTTGTGCACAAGTGCGTACACATACTTTTCACAAATTGTAAATTCACCCTTCACCAATTAGTTACGTAGAAAAAATAATCAGTAATGCAGACCAAAAGAAAACCAGTGATCAGCATCGTCAGGCTACTTTGAAATAAGTTAAAAATTTTTTGAGCACTTTATTTACAGAATAAAAATAAAAAATAAAATATCTCCACGCCACTCCCAATACGGGGATAGACAGAGGTCTAGACAATTAAGCCCCCTCGACCCACCTTCCACCGAAAACATCTTTGGGAAAACGTAACAGGTGCTGAGCCCGTGGCTGTCTTTATGTCGAAGCCAACGATATCAATCGTAAATAAGTTTTTGGAAAAAAAAACAATGCTTACTAGCGTTAGGGATCAAACTTGGGTCTCATGATTTGAACTCCGATCACCCAACCACTCGGCTGTCGTGACAAGAAACAAAATTACTTAATATTTACAATACATTTTAAATAAAAACTACAATCTTAGAGCTCTACTTCTCGCGGCATGAATGAATCGCGCGTTGAATGCCTAGACTTAACGTTGAGCAAGACACAATTAAATATTACGCAAGTAAATAAAAAAAAATTATACAAATGTGCACCAATGGAGTTTTCTAACCAATATGATTTACCATTAACCATTAACCATTATGGCTTGCAATCATATTGGTTATTAATACTTTGTACACTAAAATAAAACATTTACTTTATTATTTAACAATGCAATGAACAGCAAAACGATAAAATACTGTTCATGATAATGCGGAAAGGATATGCTAAAATGTAAATCAAATTCAGAAGCTTATCTATATTCTTTATGATAGGAATTTCGAAGTAATTAATGTTAAAACATGTTAAATATTTTATAAAATTGGGATGTGGTTACGACGTAAGCATATACTGATGGTATGTATCAAAAATGCGTGGCAATCGTGAGGAATCATAGTAAGAATAACAACATTCTTAGAATATTATCCCTATTGACAATATTTTCATTATTGAATATCCCTTTCTTCTTATAAGTACGCATAGGTTACTAAGGAAAAAAGCCAATCAAATTCAAAATACGATTGGCTACCGATAGAGGATGGATAATCATCTCAAAAATTCTAAATTAAAATTCAGCAGACTAATGATGGACAGCAGAGTCTATCGCAAATCCACTTTCCATGCATGGCGACTACCTACAGTATACCTTTCCTTATCGAGAGAGGTCTATACAGTGCACTATGTTGTCCGTTATACATTATAAATAAATAAATAAACAAATAAATAAATACATACATAAATAAATAATAAAAATAAATTCTTCACGCAATTCCCAATACACAAATAAATAATTACATAAACAATATAACTATACAAACATTACATTTACATTACATAAACAATATAACAACATATATTACATACATTACATTACATAAACAATATAACAATATAACTATATAACTATATAACTATATATAACAATATAACGCAATAAACAAATAAATAAATACATACATAAATATATAATAAAAATAAATTCTTCACGCAATTCCCAATACAAGGATAGACAGAGGTCTAGTCTAGACAATTAAGTCCCATTGACACACCTTTCACCGAAGATATTTTCGTGACAACTTGATAGGTAGTGAGCCCGTCGCCGTCTTCATGCCCTACCCAACGACATAATTCGTACATAAGTTTTTGAAAAACCCATTGGTTCGAGCCTGCCCCCAGACACGAAATTACGATCACCCAACCACTCGGCTATCGAGATTCTTAAATTATACATATTGACTTATTGTGAGATATAGAGTATTCCTTAATATAGGTTAAACATTACTCGTATTTACTAAAATTATTTGACGAGCTCTGTGGACGAGTGGCGTAAACACGTTCAAGGTATCGCCATCTCGAGGTCCCGGGTTCGGTTCCCGGTCGGGTCAATGTAAAAAAACCACTTTTTCTACATTTTCTTAGGTCTGGGTGTTTGTGGTGCCTTCGTTGTTTTCGATTCCCATACCTCAAGTGCTTTAGCATCTTATACCTCAAGTGCTTTGGGATCGGAGCAATGTATGTGATGTTGTTCCTAATATGTATTTATTTCAAATTATTAAATATATTTATTCAGTGACAAACAGTGAATCTTTACAGGCCGTTATGTATGCATAAAAAATTACTACGCACGTCTCTGATGTATATGACAAATTAAAATAAATATCTTCACGCAATTCCCAATACAGGGGTAGACAGAAGTCGCCTAGACAATTAAGTCTCTTCGACCACCTTCCACCGAAGATATTTTCTGGACACCACCAAAGTAAGGTTAAAAGTCCTTTTTAACTTAAAGCCTGTTACGATTTGAGTTATTTTATTTAATATTTTATATTATTTTATTTAATATTTGTCATATAACCATCTTCCACCGAAGATATTTTCGGGACAATGTGACAAGTGGTAAGCCCGTCGGCGTCTTTATGTCCAAGCCAATGATATAAATGCTACATAACTTTTTGAAAAAAAAAAAATACTGGTACGAGCCTTAGGATTCGGATACTTGGCTATTGTGACTAATTAAAGACAAAAAAACTAACTTTTGAATTTATGCATATCAAAACAAATTAAATCATTATTAAACGTAATGTGGTTCCTCAAATAATAATCCTCCATAAGATTTAAATTTTGCATTTTGACATTGTGTCGTAAATTTCAGAGCGTTGCAGTCGCTTGGAGCTATGGGATCAATCGAGCAATGAAGGATCTGGCTTCTATGAATATGAAACTAAATAAAGTAATGAGATTCTATTGGAAAGCAGCGTGGATGTTCTCTGTACCTATAGCAAGTCTCGTAAGTTACTTTACATTATTCATGAGATGTGTTCCTCAGACGTAGCTATTTTACAAAATTATTACTCCAAATTATTTACTTTGAAATAGTACAGAGCGGTAACGCCATTAGACAACATTTAAATGTAAAAAAATCAATGCAACCAAATTTGAAATATGTTCCTTTTTTGAAGTCGATTAAAAATATTCCTGAAAATTTTAATGTAATTCGACTCAACAGTCTCAGATTGATAAAGGTGAAGGTTTACGATATATAAGTTAGAAATAGAAAAGACATAAGAAAAATAAAAGAGGCAAAGGGAAGAAAAGAGAAATGAAGTGAGTGAGAAGTAATTTAGCGTTCACTTAAATCACCGTATGTAACACCTAAGCGAAAAGCAATAATTATAAATTAGCATTATATTTACAAAACGTTGAGTTTGTTGACCTTATATAGTTTTTGATCCAAGACAATAAATTTACTTTCAATTGGCAAAGAAAAATACTACCATTTATATAAGCTGCTGATTCAGATAAATATTAATTTGATAGGAATACTGAAGATAACGTTACACGAACTTTGATATTATTCGTTATACGATATAACAAACACGAGTATGTTGATGTACCTCTAAACATTTACGACGTTAAAGAAGTCTTTAAGTTAACATAAAAACTCTTTGTTATACTCGATAAGGTTGCTTATTAATTGATTATATTTCTTCTGCTTCAGGGAGTGCTAATTTTTATATTCTCTGATTGGAAACCACCGACTTATGAAGACTATGTATTTCCATTATTCGCCGATCTCCTCGGTTGGGCTGTCGGTCTTTCAACCATAGTTTTGTTCCCTGTCGGCGTAGGTTGGGCTATACTTAAAGGATATGTAAGTTTACATATTATGTGTTTCCTTTTAGGTTATTTTCCAACTATAATTCTTGTTCTATTTGTTATTGCAGTAACACGAATACGAATTAATCAACGATTAATTATATTTCAGAGAGGCATGGAGTTATTCACACCGACAGCAACTTGGAAACCAGCTTTTCAATCAACAATTAGTCTCAACTCTAATTCTGATACTGATATATCAAGTCAACACGCTTGTCATGACAATAATGGTTATATATAACTCATTTAACGTTAAATATGGATACAATGAATTTTTTTAAGGAAGCTATGATTTGCGAGCATAGCAAAAAATAATTGCTCAGTATTCATATAAACTTTAAAATCTAAAAAAAAACAAAACTGAGAAGAGATTTTTTTTACAAAAACTAAAGTCCGGTTTTAGTTTTTTTTTTTTTTCAATATATCAATTATAAACTTTAAAAGATATCTGTTATGATTTGAGATCAGCTATGATTTACGATCAAAGGAGAACTTGGTGTTTGTTTTAGTTTGGACTTCTCTTTCCTATATCAAAGACTATGTAACTTTCATCATCATTATGTCCTTAAATCCACTGCTGCATAAAGGCCGCCGAAGTATGCCACATAAGTCGATGGATGCTGAAGAACTGAAGAAGGATCCATCGACTTATATAATTTTAAAATAACTTATAACATAATAAAGGTTAAAACTTATGTAAATAGAATAACAATAATTATTTACATTTATCTATACAGTAAATATACAAAGTCTAAGGTGATTGTTATCACAAACAGTAGATTTAAGGAATTTATAACGAGCTACTATTAGTTCAAGTGAATCTTTTTATAACATTATGTAGATTAACGATTAGTCTGCATATGACGACTTACTATAGCATTAAACGATAACAAAATGATTATAAACATCACGCGTTTACAAAAGTGATACTTATCAATAGGATTATTCGACATATAATAGCAGTAGCAATTCGTGAACTATAGTAATTTTATTAACAAATCATTTATAACAATCGTTTTAAAATCGTTAATAAAGTTTCTTTAAACTCTAAACTGTAATGATTTAAATGAAAGCTTTTGAATCTCACTACTATCATTATCATATTATCACTACTACTATAATACGCAAGAGAGAGAGAGAGAGAGAGAGAGAGAGAGAGAAAGCGATTTATTTCTATAAAAACATATGAAAACATAGTATTATATAAATCATGATTGAATATCATAAATATAAACACGTGGTTATTGGTAATTCAATCATATGGTCTATTGAAATTTCTATGAAGATTGGGATTTATAACAGTTAAATGGTTGTTATGAGTTCAAATCTGGAGAACCAAGTATTCATTTATTGAGTGGTTAGGTTTCGCTATAATATTATTTCCAATAATTAGTAAAAGAAAAACAAAAAAAAAAAGAAAAAAAATCTATTACGCTATTCTCATAAATTAATAAATATAAATATATTCACGCAATTCCCTATTCAGGGGGAGACAGAGGTCTTGTCTAGACATTTACGTCCCTTCGATCCAGCTTCCACCGAAGGTATTTTTCGAGACAACGTGACAGGTGGTGAGCCAGTCGCCGTCTTTATGTCCAAGCCAACGATATAATTCATACATAAGTTTTTGAAAAACCCATTGGTACGAGCCTACCAACTGGGGATCGAACTCGGGTCTCTTGGCTCGAAATTCTGACCGAGTGGTAGGTGACCACTGGCTATCGTGACTTTGTTGCCGTGACGTTGTGACGCTAGTCACAATACTAAAATAGACAGATCTAGGCAATAAGTCCTTTCAAGCCACGGAATCCAACGAAAATTTTTTGGGACTACATCACCGCTGGTGAGCCTGTCGCCGTCTTTATGTCCGACCCAAAGATATAAACATAGTACGTAGGTACAAGCCTACACACCTGGGGATCGAGCTCTGGTATAACTATTCGAATTCTGATCACTCAACTACTCAGCTATCGTGACCATAATTACACTATATATATATATATATATATATATATATATATATATATATATATATATATATATATATATATATATATATATATATATATATATATATATATATATATATATATATATATATATATATACATATATATATATATATATATATATATATATATATATATATATATATATATATATATATATATATATATATATATATATATATATATATATATATATATATATATATATATATATATATATATATATATATATATATATATATATGATTTAGCCTTTAGCTGATATGCAATTTTTATTGAATTTTAAAGCATATAAGTCATTCTGTTTTTTATTAAATTAATGAGAAATTTAAAAAAACAAATGACACGGGCGGGATTTGAGCCCCGGATCTCTGCCGTATCATAGCCTTACTTGGAGGTAAGGTAAATTTCTCTTTAATTTAATAATAAAATGTAAGTTTAATAATAATATTTACATCCTCATCGTCATATTATTGCTTGAAACTGTCAAACTCCTTTGTGTCAATTTTCAATGTTAATGTAGGAACTAAGTGGGGGCGTATAGTATATCCCAAGAGGCTTAGAATAATAGGTTATATTAATAAAATGAATTACGTAATCTACAACAACTCAATTTCTAAAACTTAGCTACATACAAATTAATACCAAATAGCAAACGGCTGAGATCGTTATATTTTTCTTTGTCTACAAGCAGATTAAATTTAAAAGCAATACGCAGATTAAGCAATAGGCGTCTATGTAAAATAGAAATGCTAGTAAAAGAAATGCAAAAAGTGTTACATTTCTAGCCCTGAGTATTTTAAGAGCGATAAAGTCAAATTCATGTTGAAAACCACAAAGCCTACAGACGATTGCCATTCTAACCATTTTTGAAAACACCAGACTCAAAGTACACATACCGATACCGATTCAGGTTTACGGGAAATTTTATAATATCGAAATTCATTGTTGTGCACAAGTGCGTACACATACTTTTCACAAATTTTAAATTCACCCTTCACCAATTAGTTACGTAGAAAAAATAATCAGTAATGCAGACCAAAATAAAACCAGTCGTCAGCATCGTCAGGCTACTTTGAAATAAGTTAAAAATTTTTTGAGCACTTTATTTACAGAATAAAAATAAAAAATAAAATATCTCCACGCCACTCCCAATACGGGGATAGACAGAGGTCTAGACAATTAAGCCCTCTCGACCCACCTTCCACCGAAAACATCTTTGGGAAAACGTAACAGGTGCTGAGCCCGTGGCTGTCTTTATGTCGAAGCCAACGATATCAATCGTAAATAAGTTTTGGAAAAAAACAATGGGTACTAGCGTTAGGGATCAAACTTGGGTCTCATGATTTGAACTCCGATCACCCAACCACTCGGCTGTCGTGACAAGAAACAAAATTACTTAATATTTACAATACATTTTAAATAAAAACTACAATCTTAGAGCTCTACTTCTCGCGGCATGAATGAATCGCGCGTTGAATGCCTAGACTTAACGTTGAGCAAGACACAATTAAATATTACGCAAGTAAATAAAAAATTATACAAATGTGCACCAATGGAGTTTTCTAACCAATATGATTTACTATTAACCATTAACCATTATGGCTTGCAATCATATTGGTTATTAATACTTTGTACACTAAAATAAAACATTTACTTTATTATTTAACAATGCAATGAACAGCAAAACGATAAAATACTGTTCATGATAATGCGGAAAGGATATGCTAAAATGTAAATCAAATTCAGAAGCTTATCTATATTCTTTATGATAGGAATTTCGAAGTAATTAATGTTAAAACATGTTAAATATTTTATAAAATTGGGATGTGGTTACGACGTAAGCATATACTGATGGTATGTATCAAAAATGCGTGGCAATCGTGAGGAATCATAGTAAGAATAACAACATTCTTAGAATATTATCCCTATTGACAATATTTTCATTATTGAATATCCCTTTCTTCTTATAAGTACGCATAGGTTACTAAGGAAAAAGCCAATCAAATTCAAAATACGATTGGCTACCGATAGAGGATGGGATAATCATCTCAAAAATTCTAAATTAAAATTCAGCAGACTAATGATGGACAGCAGAGTCTATCGCAAATCCACTTTCCATGCATGGCGACTACCTACAGTATACCTTTCCTTATCGAGAGAGGTCTATACAGTGCACTATGTTGTCCGTTATACATTATAAATAAATAAATAAACAAATAAATAAATACATACATAAATAAATAATAAAAATAAATTCTTCACGCAATTCCCAATACACAAATAAATAATTACATAAACAATATAACTATACAAACATTACATTTACATTACATAAACAATATAACAATATAACAATATAACAATATAACAATATAACTATATAACTATATAACTATATATAACAATATAACGCAATAAACAAATAAATAAATACATACATAAATATATAATAAAAATAAATTCTTCACGCAATTCCCAATACAAGGATAGACAGAGGTCTAGTCTAGACAATTAAGTCCCATTGACACACCTTTCACCGAAGATATTTTCGTGACAACTTGATAGGTAGTGAGCCCGTCGCCGTCTTCATGCCCTACCCAACGACATAATTCGTACATAAGTTTTTGAAAAACCCATTGGTTCGAGCCTGCCCCCAGACACGAAATTACGATCACCCAACCACTCGGCTATCGAGATTCTTAAATTATACATATTGACTTATTGTGAGATATAGAGTATTCCTTAATATAGGTTAAACATTACTCGTATTTACTAAAATTATTTGACGAGCTCTGTGGACGAGTGGCGTAAACACGTTCAAGGTATCGCCATCTCGAGGTCCCGGGTTCGGTTCCCGGTCGGGTCAATGTAAAAAAACCACTTTTTCTACTTTTTCTTAGGTCTGGGTGTTTGTGGTGCCTTCGTTGTTTTCGATTCCCATACCTCAAGTGCTTTAGCATCTTATACCTCAAGTGCTTTGGGATCGGAGCAATGTATGTGATTTTGTTCCTAATATGTATTTATTTCAAATTATTAAATATATTTATTCAGTGACAAACAGTGAATCTTTACAGGCCGTTATGTATGCATAAAAAATTACTACGCACGTCTCTGATGTATATGACAAATTAAAATAAATATCTTCACGCAATTCCCAATACAAGGATAGACAGAGGTCTAGTCTAGACAATTAAGTCTCTTCGACCCACCTTCCACCGAAGATATTTTCTGGACACCACCAAAGTAAGGTTAAAAGTCCTTTTAACTTAAAGCCTGTTACGATTTGAGTTATTTTATTTAATATTTTATATTATTTTATTTAATATTTGTCATATAACCATCTTCCACCGAAGATATTTTCGGGACAATGTGACAAGTGGTGAGCCCGTCGGCGTCTTTATGTCCAAGCCAATGATATAAATGCTACATAACTTTTGAAAAAAAAAAAAATATTGGTACGAGCCTTAGGATTCGGATACTTGGCTATTGTGACTAATTAAAGACAAAAACTAACTTTTGAATTTATGCATATCAAAACAAATTAAATCATTATTAAACGTAATGTGGTTCCTCAAATAATAATCCTCCATAAGATTTAAATTTTGCATTTTGACATTGTGTCGTAAATTTCAGAGCGTTGCAGTCGCTTGGAGCTATGGGATCAATCGAGCAATGAAGGATCTGGCTTCTATGAATATGAAACTAAATAAAGTAATGAGATTCTATTGGAAAGCAGCGTGGATGTTCTCTGTACCTATAGCAAGTCTCGTAAGTTACTTTACATTATTCATGAGATGTGTTCCTCAGACGTAGCTATTTTACAAAATTATTACTCCAAATTATTTACTTTGAAATAGTACAGAGCGGTAACGCCATTAGACAACATTTAAATGTAAAAAAATCAATGCAACCAAATTTGAAATATGTTCCTTTTTGAAGTCGATTAAAATATTCCTGAAAATTTTAATGTAATTCGACTCAACAGTCTCAGATTGATAAAGGTGAAGGTTTACGATATATAAGTTAGAAATAGAAAAGACATAAGAAAAATAAAAGAGGCAAAGGGAAGAAAAGAGAAATGAAGTGAGTGAGAAGTAATTTAGCGTTCACTTAAATCACCGTATGTAACACCTAAGCGAAAAGCAATAATTATAAATTAGCATTATATTTACAAAACGTTGAGTTTGTTGACCTTATATAGTTTTTGATCCAAGACAATAAATTTACTTTCAATTGGCAAAGAAAAAATACTACCATTTATATAAGCTGCTGATTCAGATAAATATTAATTTGATAGGAATACTGAAGATAACGTTACACGAACTTTGATATTATTCGTTATACGATATAACAAACACGAGTATGTTGATGTACCTCTAAACATTTACGACGTTAAAGAAGTCTTTAAGTTAACATAAAAACTCTTTGTTATACTCGATAAGGTTGCTTATTAATTGATTATATTTCTTCTGCTTCAGGGAGTGCTAATTTTTATATTCTCTGATTGGAAACCACCGACTTATGAAGACTATGTATTTCCATTATTCGCCGATCTTCTCGGTTGGGCTGTCGGTCTTTCAACCATAGTTTTGTTCCCTGTCGGCGTAGGTTGGGCTATACTTAAAGGATATGTAAGTTTACATATTATGTGTTTCCTTTTAGGTTATTTTCCAACTATAAGTCTTGTTCTATTTGTTATTGCAGTAAATAATGAATACGAATTAATCAACGATTAATTATATTTCAGAGAGGCATGGAGTTATTCACACCGACAGCAACTTGGAAACCAGCTTTTCAATCAACAATTAGTCTCAACTCTAATTCTGATACTGATATATCAAGTCAACACGCTTGTCATGACAATAATGGTTATATATAACTCATTTAACGTTAAATATGGATACAATGAATTTTTTTAAGGAAGCTATGATTTGCGAGCATAGAAAAAAATAATTGCTCAGTATTCATATAAACTTTAAAATCTAAAAAAAAAAACAAAACTGAGAAGAGATTTTTTTTACAAAAACTAAAGTCCGGTTTTAGTTTTTTTTTCAATATATCAATTATAAACTTTAAAAGATATCTGTTATGATTTGAGATCTGCTATGATTTACGATCAAAGGAGAACTTGGTGTTTGTTTTAGTTTGGACTTCTCTTTCCTATATCAAAGACTATGTAACTTTCATCATCATTATGTCCTTAAATCCACTGCTGCATAAAGGCCGCCGAAGTATGCCACACATAAGTCGATGGATGCTGAAGAACTGAAGAAGGATCCATCGACTTATATAATTTTAAAATAACTTATAACATAATAAAGGTTAAAACTTATGTAAATAGAATAACAATAATTATTTACATTTATCTATACAGTAAATATACAAAGTCTAAGGTGATTGTTATCACAAACAGTAGATTTAAGGAATTTATAACGAGCTACTATTAGTTCAAGTGAATCTTTTTATAACATTATATAGATTAACGATTAGTCTGCATATGACGACTTACTATAGCATTAAACGATAACAAAATGATTATAAACATCACGCGTTTACAAAAGTGATACTTATCAATAGGATTATTCGACATATAATAGCAGTAGCAATTCGTGAACTATAGTAATTTTATTAACAAATCATTTATAACAATCGTTTTAAAATCGTTAATAAAGTTTCTTTAAACTCTAAACTGTAATGATTTAAATGAAAGCTTTTGAATCTCACTACTATCATTATCATATTATCACTACTACTATAATACGCAAGAGAGAGAGAGAGAGAGAGAGAGAGAGAAAGGATTTATTTCTATAAAACAGATGAAAACATAGTATTATATAAATCATGATTGAATATCATAAATATAAACACGTGGTTATTGGTAATTCAATCATATGGTCTATTGAAATTTCTATGAAGATTGGGATTTATAACAGTTGAATGGTTGTTATGAGTTCAAATCTGGAGAACCAAGTATTCATTTATTGAGTGGTTAGGTTTCGCTATAATATTATTTCCAATAATTAGTAAAAGAAAACAAAAAAAAAAAAGAAAAAAAATCTATTACGCTATTCTCATAAATTAATAAATATAAATATATTCACGCAATTCCCTATTCAGGGGGAGACAGAGGTCTTGTCTAGACATTTACGTCCCTTCGATCCAGCTTCCACCGAAGGTATTTTTCGAGACAACGTGACAGGTGGTGAGCCAGTCGCCGTCTTTATGTCCAAGCCAACGATATAATTCATACATAAGTTTTTGAAAAACCCATTGGTACGAGCCTACCAACTGGGGATCGAACTCGGGTCTCTTGGCTCGAAATTCTGACCGAGTGGTAGGGTGACCACTCGGCTATCGTGACTTTGTTGCCGTGACGTTGTGACGCTAGTCACAATACTAAAATAGACAGATCTAGGCAATAAGTCCTTTCAAGCCACGGAACCCAACGAAAAATTTTTTTGGGACTACATCACCGCTGGTGAGCCTGTCGCCGTCTTTATGTCCGACCCAAAGATATAAACATAGTACGTAGGATTTGAAAAACTCGTTGGTACAAGCCTACACACCTGGGGATCGAGCTCTGGTATAACTATTCGAATTCTGATCACTCAACTACTCAGCTATCGTGACCATAATTACACTATATATATATATATATATATATATATATATATATATATATATATATATATATATATATATATATATATATATATATATATATATATATATATATATATATATATATATATATATATATATGTATATTTATGATTTTATGTACGTTATTTGTTGCGTTCTTTCAAATTCATAGTTTTCTTTATACATGCACGTCTTGGTATCCATGTACTCTTGACCTTCCCCTCTTTGAACAAATTACGTTTTAATATTTTTTTAAAGTACCAAAAAACCAGTTAAACTTTTTACTCCTAATTATAAAAAACCTAATAGCATTTTTATTTGTATCATTTCATTTCAATTTATACATAAGAAATAGCAGAATAAATTAATTCTGCTTTATTTCATAATACCATTCGCAGAATTTCCTAATAGACTCCTTCGGGATCCGTCGACTTTAAGTTTAATTAAAGATACATCCAGACAAAACGAGTGCTAAGGTTTAATCCAGTAATAGTTTTCTCATCTGTGTCTAGTGCTTCAACTGATAAACAAAGAAACCAATTAAAATCTGCCCGAGTAGTTAAATCCTTTAGCTCTTAATTTGGATGTCATTCGTGTACTTGTTTACTTTATTTTAGTAGTAAATGTTCACTACTGGACGAAAGCATTTTTTTCAATTCGAAACAAGAGCTGACTAAACGAAATATTTTATTTTCATTCAGTTTGAATGAAAAATAAAGTGTGACTGAAAATGGACCTGAAATGGTTTGGTATGACCGGTCTGATGGATATTGCAGTCTGAAAATGTTTATACCGCCCGGTATATGAGCTATTAGGTTAATTGGTTAGGGTACGGACTACGGAAGAGGGTTCAGGTTCGAGCCCACCAATCTAATACTGTCGTGAACCATTTCGGATCAAGCATTGAAATTCTGAATATTTGTTAATTAATGGTAATAGTAAGTAATATCTTCACGCAATTCCCAATACAGGGGTAGACAGAGGTCAAATCTAGACAATTGAGTCCCTATGACCCATCTTCCACCGAAGATATTTTCGGGACAACGTGATAGGTGGTGAGCCCGTCGCCGTCTTTATGTCCAAGCCAACGATGAAATTCGTACATAAGTTTTTGAAAAACTCATTGGTACTGCCACCAGGGGATCGAACTCGGGTCTCTCGACTCGAAATTCCGACCACCCAACAACTCGGCTATCGTGACTTGCTACTGTAGAATAACGTGTTATAATAATTTACAATCGTGTTAATTAATAACACGATTGTAAATTATTATAACACGTTATTCTAAAGTAGCTAAAATTAACAAATGCGTTGTCGCCTCTGAAGAATTAAAGATGCATATTGTGACTATCCAACTTTAGTAATGATTATTTAGTGACTGGTAAACACCGTTATAAAATTGTGAAAAATCAAGATGTAAAAGTAAAGTAGCTGCTAGATCTTGGCACTGTTACAAGAGTTTAGTACTTGAAATAATTTTATAAACTTTGACGGTGACATCATAATTAAAATGCACGTGACCGAAACAATACAATATGTAATAGACACTAAAAGCACAATATATATATTTAAGTTAATAAAGACCGCCCACAATTATCTAGGTACTATGTTACAGGACTTCACTAAAATATCTTAAGTCATTTATCAGAAGGGAGGTCAGGCCACTCGGAGTTAATACTGAGTGACATGCGACGTTTGGTCCTCCATATAGGGCCTTTGTTAACGGACGTGAGCTCAGTCGTTTGAGACGAGATGCGCACGAAATAGGGAAACTTATTACATTCCGTCCTATATATTTTTTTCTATCGTCGACGTTTTCATCAATGAATATAAATATGTATTTCGCTTTGAATCATATTTGAATATTGTGAGCAAGTGATTGGAATATGTGATTTAGTTTTTTTTTTTTATCTAAAAGACGTCTACTGATCGAAGACGTCTGCGGTCAAAGCGGATCTTGTGATGGTTATTGAGGGCACATACATACTTACGTAACGGCCTGTAATAGTTCACTGGTGAACATTGTCCTCTTACTTAGAATGCTTTACCATTATTGCAATTATCAGCAAGAGAATTGGCGGTCAGCTTATTTCATGCTAGTATTCTTTCATGTATTTTTTGTAGCAATTGATATTTTCAAGGCTGTTCTCTTTAGTCGCCTCCTATGACACCCACAAGAAGGAAGGGGTAGCATATTCTTGAGCCAATACCACCACGGCCTTACTCACCGTGAGTTGGCGTGGAGTATCTGAATACCAATTTTCATGTATAACTATCCATGTATAAATATCCGAAACTTTATAACTCTTCATTGGGAAAAGGGAAATTATCAACGTCCGAAAAAAGGAAGAATTAAGAAGTGGTGGTCTACTCTGTCTGCCTCATGGAGACGATAATTTTTACACACGCGACGACGACCCTTTTTACACATAGACGAGTCATAGACTAAAACTTATTTAACATCTTACACATACCACAGATATAATAAAATGTAGTAAGATAAATTAGAAAAAAAAACAAGATTTGTGGGTATTGTGATGTTGTAGACCACCACTTTTGGCCTTACCGGACAAAACATGTAAGTTCGAGGTGCCAAAAAACTACGAGCTTTTGATCTACTTAAGGAAGGCTATGCATCAGCAAAACCTACTGCTTGGTTATATTATATTTTTTGTATGATAAATGAGAGTGAAGTTGAGAAATTTTGTAGAGTAAACTTGAGGTTTTATTATTGAAGGGCATGCCGGAGTTTGGTACTTTTTCTTGAAAAAAGTATTTCTATGCTATTTATCATATATATGACAAATAACCAATAGGATATTTTTAACACTACAGATTTTAGACTTTCAGTTGCATTTTCTCAATGTTCATAAATATTTGCGAATTAATACATGATTAAACTTTAAAATTAAAACACAAAATACATATAGTTAAATTAAAAGAAGGCACAAATCGCTTTTTAATTAAAATGAACGTCAGTATAAATATATAAAACAATTATGATTGTGTAAAGAATAAAATCTCTTGTTAAAAGTATAAAAATAAAGGAACAAAAAGTAGATATTATTAAAATTTCGCAACAAAAAGTAACCCTGCTAATGTATACTTACTGTGCAGTGCGAACTCCTTGGAGCCTAAAGCTATGTCATGTTAAGCTTTTCTACGTGATTAATGATCGCGGTTATCATGAACTATGATATCTGCCTTAATACAATCCAAGTATGACATTACTAAAATAGTTGTTGACGTTATTTAAACAAACGATACATATTTCTGCCCTTACACATACTTACTTATCTTTACGTATCTGAATAGGTAGACAGAGAGAACATTTCGCCAATTGTCACGACCCTTACAAATCTCTTTCGCTTCTTTTAAATTCAGTATTTTATTCATACACGCACGTCTACTTGTCCGAGTACTCTTGGTCCTTCTCTCTTCGAGCAATTTGAACACATGATCTTCGAATGTTATTTTAAGTTTACCTCGAAACCTTTTAATGTTAACTTTCGCGCATTTAATTTCCTCACAATTCAAGGTTTGAGAATATAATTTTTTCTTGTGGCTCCATAAACCAGAAACCTGTTGGTATTCAGAATAGTATAATAAAAGACTCTAACGTTGAACTTTGACGTTCAACTAGTACCAGTGTTTAAAGTGGTGGTATCAGCTTAAGAATATGACACTCCCTTTCCTTATAGGGTATCGTAAAGTGACTAAGAGAGCATTGACAATAACACAGTCAGATGACGGAATAACCATCACAATAAAATACAAGACGAAAATAAACAGACCGGTGACGGGCAGCGTCTACAATAGAAGGAGTCTGGTACTTAGTGCGCCAATCCGCTTGGCGAACGTCCGAACATGGCGATTTGAAATGCCCCCACAGAAGAGGTCCATGTCTATATATTACAGGGCGTTATATTTTTTAAGTATGTATATGCAAAAGTGCTGGACTATTTAAAACTTACGTAATTGCACACACACACAAAGCATGTTTTCTTTTTACACTTTTTTAATCTTCGGCAATAGTCTTACGACCTGTCACGTATTCCTAAGTAGGATTCGGTGAAAGGAGGTAAATATTTAATTGTTTAGACATTTATCTGTCCCTTATGGGGAACATACGTGAAAATAAATAATATCCTACTCATTAAAACAAAGCATATGCACTACTATCAGCCTAAGATGGAATATCAATGTGACGTATGCTGAGCGCTAACCTTTTTTGTTGTGTCTCATTTCTTTACATAAAAAATGTTTATGTACATTTAAATAATGCCACATGTGATGCAATAAATATTGTTTGTTTGTTCCTTTCCTATCTTTCTAAGCTTATGTGAAAAAATGAAACAAGTGAATTAAAATATAGCACTTTGTACAAAAAACTAAAGGGAAAACTATACCTTACTTACTTGCAACACTGCAGGACATATACTCTCTCAATGATAGGCGATTTCAGTTCCAGACATCATGAATCATAGACAACAACATCATAGACAACAACAGACAGTAACAGTTGCCTATTACTGTCCGTAAGTTTTTCTTTCAAGATAAATATCGTCGTCGGTAGCCCTTATCATTTTCATGATTTTTCCTCTAAGTCTCCTCTTTTGACATTTGAAGAAAGTGGGATTATATATAATAAACACCATATAATAAATGACACACCAACTGATTCTACTTTGTTTCCCTGTAAGCGCCTTCGCGAATTCTACATAATTTTTTTACATACAACAGAGTACATATTTTATTTTGCGCCTTATTATGAAACACCGTAGAGTTCCCAATGCAATAAAGGAACAATATGGATAAGATCACTATTGCAACTGACATTTACAACTTAAAAAAGTGAACTACGAAGACGCCGGACATTGAAAAAGCCGAGACTGAAAAATTTAGACACTACAATTTGTTGCGCCAACTAACTCGATATACGGCTTCCAAAAGATATATCACCTACTTGATACTTAAGTGACCTGCACACGAAGGAGCTTGAGCTGCTTTAGAGATTGATTAAATGCTTAATATAACCCAAGTTGTTGTTGATTGCTCTTTGATTTCTTAACTAGCAATTGTCGCCTGTTTTCTTAATGGAAACAGGGTAAACATGAGCTAATTGTCGACGAGATGGCCAATAATTACTAAGACTATAGAACCTTCAAAAAAATTAAAAGTTGAGTTTTCACACACGACCTAAAATGAGATAAAACTGACTCATAGCCCGTGACACCCCAACAGTTGTTACATTGCTATTTGTCGGGAAATTTGGAAAGAATTATTCATATTTTATGGCCTACTTAATTGTATGTTATACTATGTAATATCGTAAGTACCTAAAAATTTAAATAAGACAAGAAACATGTGTAAGTGGAAAACCATAAAGTGATGATTGTAATCGTAATGAGTTGTTTCGATATCTGTATGCGATATGTATCTTTTCCTTAGACACTAAATCGGCGACAGTCACGCTGTCTAAAATAAGCGCGGGTAAAACGTGGGCCAACTTGACCTACTGACTGGGGTAGTCAGGGTTCTAAACTGGTTAAATATTGCAAAATGCAGGTATATAAAAATATTTAAAAGTAGCAAAAGGAAATTTGTTTTCGAATAGATAACATAGAGTAAAGAATAGAGAAGAACATGTCTCTCGTGTTCTCAAGTCCAATCCCCGGGTTCGTATATACAATTATAACGACGAAACTACGAAAACTTTAAACTAAAACGGCCACTAATATAACGACGAAACTTTAAACTAAAACGGCCACTATGTCCTTAATTAAAAAGTTACTTTAAATTACAGAAATTATGTATAAATAACCCAAAAAAATGTGGTCAAATGATTGTATTTATAAGAACAAAAAAATTTAAAAATTCTAATAATAATAATAATAAATAAGTATCTTCACAGTCCAGTTCTTTATAAAGGCCCTTCATTTCACCAAAAACGTGTCTGGTGGTGAGTTGTTGTAGCCGTCATATTGCACAAGCCAACGGCACAATAAGTTGATGTATACACATATTTATATTCATCATACAAATATTTACCCCAAGCGGAATTCGAACCCGCTTCGAAGGCAGGGTCACTTCCTTCCTTCCACTAGGTTATTGAGTCATCTTATAAATACAAAATTATTTGTCGCTTGGTAGTGGGGTTGGCACAATAAGAATATACCACCCCGAATCTTCCCGTATGTGTTGTAAGAATAACCTTGAAAATTCAAGTGGTTAGAAAACCATCTCAAAAAATACCAGTCCAAAATTCGATGACGGGCGACCAAATGTAAGGTACAAGATATATGGTACAGCGATCGCCAATCTATTTGCTTATGAGAGGCTTATGACTACAGTGGACTATTATAAATCATTATATACGACTATTTTATTCACCACTTCCCATTGTCCTTAAATTTATCCTTAGCCTCCGAGGTTATCTGGAAGAGATCGCTCTTTAGCTATAAGATCGCCTTGTTGTACTTACCCTCAAAATCTTACTTTCTGTAATCTTTTTCTATGCTTCTAAGGTGTACATATGAATTTATGTACAGCTGTAGAAATATTTAATTTTCTATACATTCTCTTCATAAATTTAGTAAATTTTATTTTTACCGTTATAATGATGACAATGATATAAAAAACTTCATACTCCCACAAAAATTTAATCTTCAAGACTCCCTCGAAACAAGACACGTTCCGCTAACGTTTGATACATTTTATGTATCAAACGTTAGCGGAACACACTTGGAGGTAAGCAGCATTACGTCATTATATAAAAGAATACCCTCACGCTCTTCCTAATACTGTGGTAGACAGAAGTCTAGACAATTATGTCCTTTCGAAACACCATTCACCGAAGATATTTATTTGGACAACGTGACAGCATTGTGAGCCTGTTGTGGTCTTTGTGTCCAAGCCAAACTCATGAACCGCTCAAAATTTTTGTGCAACAATTCGTTAGCCCACGTCCGAGGGATTGAACTCGGGGCTCTTTACTTAAATTCAATATCAGAATATATATTATATTATATCAGAAAAGTTTATTACAGTACAATATTACTATTATTATATTCAATATTACTATATTCGGCGATGGGCTCACCACCTGTCACGTTGTCCCGAAAATATATCGAAGGTGGGTCAAAGGGACTTAATTCTAGACTAGACCTCTGTCTACCCCTGTATTGGGAAATGTGTGAAGATATTAAATTTAATTTAAAAAATTAAATATTACTATTATACTTGTTTTATGTGAATGACATCGAATGATGTAAGATACAAATTATTCTATCAAATAGGGGCTACTTGTGAGAATTCCAGTTTATCCAACGGTCTGAGAAACATAAAGGAGTCGTTAGGTACGTGCTTACGCAGTAATATCTGTTTAATTGTTGTTCTAGATGTTTAATGTGCAAAGTAACAAAGTTATCGTTATATTGTTTCCTGAGAACTATAAAAACTGTTTATTACTGTATTTTTGTGGGATAGATTAGCGATCACCCAATAGCTTGCATTCGAAGCTAAGGATTGCGAGGTGTTGCGGGTTCGAATTCCGGTAGGAGCAAATATTTGTTTCATGGACATGAATGTTTGGGTGCTATAATATATGTTTCTTCAGTGAAAGGTGGGTCACGGACCTAATTTTTTAGAACTCTGCCTACCCCAGTATTGGGAATATTCGAAGAATATATTTTTATTTATTCTAGATCAGCGTCGGTCATTGTTTGTCTGCAATTTTTTTAAGTTAGTGGTTTTCATTACCGTAAGAGGAAGATGTAACCAAGCTAATGTCTTACATCCTATAAATATATACAATACATATACAGTCTATAACCTATTAATAACAATTTCAAGATTTTTCATATTTTAAAAATTAATTCCAACCTAAACTCGATGCTTCATGCTCGTAGTTATTAAACTTAGTATATGCAACCTAGTGTATACCTGGAACATATTGTCAGAGAAGATAATTCCAACTTCGATACAGACATCCTCAATATAAGATCATCAATACAAGAATGAAGAACCTGAAAATAAAACTACAATCAGTTGACTGGCCAATGGGTATGATACTAGTAGTAATTGGTTGGCTTTCAAAATTGAAAATTCCCGAGTTGTAACTTCGTACAGGCAAAAATAGTGTAAGATGTTTCAACAAGACAATCGATTGATGACGGTCGCATAAAGTTGTCAATGGGTACAGATGTCTCACGACAATGCTCTGTTGTAATCGTTGGGAGAATGTTCAGCAATGAACTCTTGATGCGTTATATAGAAGAAGAAACTTAATATGTATAACATGAAATGAAATTTATCTAAAGACGTCTCACTATAATCTGAAACAGCTTCGTTTTTATTTCCGATACGAGGATCGGGTTTTTATTTGTCAATGTCTACCAAAAGCCTCTTTTCAAGAGCAAACTACCAGAACTCTTTGGATTATTAATATTGCCGATCCCAACGGTGCGGGTTACAGACGTGAGCTAACTCCTGATAGCGTTACTTAAAAATGCAATGTCTTTAATAGGTGCAATAAAACGAATATGTACATTTGCATTCAGTAAACTCAGTACAATAATATTCTAGACTTTTATTTTCGTTTTACGTATCATGTATAAGGTTTTACTGTACGTATTTTGATAATATAGAATTACAACTTTGCTTGGAAAACGGATTTAAAATAGCAGTTAAAGACACCTTGCACTTAAGATGTATTTTTCGAAAGTAATTTTCAAGGCTTATCCCAAGGCCTCTTTCAACACCCAGGGGAAGAACGATATAACAACGCCCAATTCGATATAAAATTAATGAAGACTTAAAAGCCAACTTAAATAAATAAGAGCATCTTGTGTTTGTGCGTTTCTTCCGTTGATGAATCCATGTACTCTTGCCTCTTTTTCTTTCACCTCTCTTTTTCGATCCTTGAAATAGTGATACGGTATCTGCAGCTGCTTCGATGCTTGGGATACAAATAAACGTTGGTAACCTCGTATGACAGGCTTTAGGAAAGTCTAAATTTTTACAATTTCTGGCAGATTAGACAGGGGTAAAACACTGCGGCTTCGGATCGCGGTTCAATGGTCCTAATTGAAAAAAATTCAATATTTAGACAGCATAATGATATTTATAACAATCATAGCATTTTAATTTATCTATCGCACAATAGCACAATAGCCGAGTGGTTGGGTGATCGGAATTTAAGTCAAGAGACCCGATTTCGATCCTCGTGGTGATTCCTCTTTAAGTGGTAAGCTTATACAAATGGGTTTATTCCAAAATTTACGCACGATTTATTTTCAGGCTCACCAACTGTCACGTTGTCCCAAAAATGTCTTCGCTATACGTCCGTCTACCCCAGTATTGGAAATACATTTATAGTTTCTTTTAATTTTTTTAAGTTATAAATGTACACTTTCATGTAACTTAAAAACTAACTTCTTTTGTTATTGTATCCATACGTCCTTGTAACTTTCGTGTAAATTCCGCTCGGGGTTAAGAACTCCTCAGGTCCTGTTGCTGTGGTCTATATTACATTAATATTATGTAAAATCCCATTAGCTTCTTATTGATGTAATGTAGATAGTATACTTGACAAAACATTAGTTTAAAATGCAGGAAATGATAACGATGATCGATGTAATGTTCACTTTATTATTCTAGCTATTCAACGTGTAAATGCAGCCAGCGTTCTCGGTACCATGCCACGAGGAGAAGGCTTCTACGATTATTGTAGTTTTTACTTAATAAGTATTGTAAATATCATAATTTTGTTTTTTAATTAAAATGAATGAATATTACTATATTGTACATTTTAAGAATAAAGAACTCGTACAGTATATCAAACTTTTCTTTATATTCTCTTATTTTCTAAGGTAGACAAAGCCCTAGACAGTGAAGTTTTTTCGATCCGCTTTTCGCTCGAATTTCGTAGCTTAATAAGCCCTAATGGGATAAAGTGACAGACGGTGAACCTATCGTCGAGTCATGTTGATACCTTCATTATTTTTAAATCCATAAAACGAGTGCTTACAAGATAAGATTTGACCATTCATGTTTAAATGAAGAAAGTACGCTGTGAAATAAATAAGATAGTTATAAAATATTAAAATGTAATTCACGCTAACTCGGCAATTTAGGGTAAGAGATTACTATAAATTATATGTAACGATAACACAGTAATCTCTGTGTGTTTACATTTAAACAAAAAGATAGATAAATGTGGACAAAATCTTTATACATAGTTCTGGTCCCAAAGTGTGTACCTACAGCTCTTTTGTTATGAAATCAGAAACAACGAAGGTACCATAAAGATCCAGATTTAATAAATTATAGAAAAACTACACACAAATTTCACCTCTAAGGAAGTAAAAAGAAAAGAACGGTTGTTTGAAAGCCCATTATTTTCAAAGGTAAAAGCACAAAATTTCTAACATAACATGTTTCAGCTTAAAAATTAAATTTACATATAAATTTATAGAAAATTTTCATTTTAATTTGTAGAAGATTCTTGACTTTTGAAGGAAGAAGCATGACGCGTCTTACATATAATGAAATAGTGATAGAAAAAAAAATGTAGTGTCTATGCTCTGCTAGTCTGCTGTCTCTTGAGTACTATTACAAACTTCAAGGGGATAAATCGAGGGGGTTACAATAAAAATTTTGGTATAAAATTAAGGTAATAATAATGATGTGATCGATGTATATCAGATCGAAAGTACGAGAATATACAAATGCTAGAAAATTAATATTGATTTATATATGCCCAAAATTATTATAGTATATATTATATAGTAATGCGGTTCTTAATCTGAAGCCTAAAATTTATAAAATCGAAAACCGCATCAAAATTTGATACGAGTATTTCGCAAATAAGTAAAGTCCATTTTGACTTAACGTCCATTACGTCGTTTCCATTACATCATGACGTGTACTAAAAAGAGCTCAAACTGTATCTTTTGTTTTATTAAGGCGATTACTATAATTCTTAAATGATTTAAAACAAAATCAAAATCCGTTTAGCAGTGTTATACATAACGCAGTGTTGGTACCGACTTTATTATATGGCAGCGAAACCTGGGTATGCCAGAAGAAGCATAAAAGCAGGTTAAATGCAGTGGAGATGCGATCTCTTCGTAAAATGTGCGGCCTTACCATGGCCGACCGAAAGCGAAACGAAGAGATTCGCAATATGGCAGGTTTGAAAGATGACCTTGTCTCAAAAATGGATAACGGCGTGCTTCGATGGTTTGGGCACGTTGAGCGAATGAGTGAAGACCGAATGGTGAAGAAAATATATAGCGCGAAAGTTAATATTAAAAGGTGTCGAGGTAGACCGAGACTAACTTTCGAAGACCATGTGAGCAAATTGCTCGAAGAGAGGAGGGTCAAGAGTACTCGGATACCTAGACGTGCATGTATGAAGAAGATGATGAATCTGAAAGAAGCGAAAGAAGTATGTAGGGATCATGACACTTGGCGATCTGTTCTCTCTGGCTACCCCGTCAGGGATTGTGCGTGAAGATAAATAAATAAATAAATAATAAAATCCGTTTAGCAGTTTTAGCGTCAACCTTGAACAAAATAACGATTGTCATCAATCGTTATTTTTGGCTCTGGTATGCTCTTCTGACCTTTTCCAGTCAAATTCACCCAAATATCTTCAATGTTCGTAATTTTATAATGTATAGTTGAAGAACGTCTTATTCTGTATTGTGTCACGAACCTTTACTCTTTGCTGCCCCATAAATTAAAAAAGAAACAAAAAACTTATGGCTATGAAAAAATAAATATACAATAAAAAAATTCACGCTCATTCCCAAGACAGGGGTAGACAGAGGTCTAAGCACTTATGGCCTTGCAACCCACCTTCCACCGAAAATATTTTGAGACAACATGATAGGCGGTAAGCCCGTCGCCGTCTTTATGCCCAAGCCAACGATACATAAATGGTATATAAGGTTTTTGAGAAAACCCATTGGTACGTGACGATATTTATTTATTTATTAAATCATTATTTTACGTATTTTACGCGTATTTAAATAAATAAATAAACAAAATACATAAGTAAATTAATAAACAAATAAATAAATAAATAAGAACAAATTCTCGTACGGATGAGGCCCCTGCACCTCAGCGCAGTTTTATGGATAGTGTAAGTAAAGCATGCAGTCTTATTTAATGGTGTCAAGAGATGCAAATCTTTTTCTATTCACAGTCATTTCCTTCTTCCTTCATCTCTTTCTTATTTACATCTAAAAAATGTTATCGAACTCGAATTCAAGTATAGATTTGTTTATACTCAAGATCTTAATCCTTTTGTCGAGCACATGCAAAATTAGGTAATGATGTTATGTATTGGATGAAACACTTAAGGCTACTTTGTTTCACTTCGTACTGTATTAGTAATTTATTTTGGGTCTCCTACCCTGTAACAGCTGTCCGGTCCCTTTCATTCCTTGTAAATTAGTTTGTAACTAGGTCAACGTTTATCGCATTTTCACCAAATGTTTTTAAGACATGGTTTTTGTGATCTATGAGTTTTTATGTCTTAATGTAAACTCAATAAAGTCTTTACGAATACATAAACATAAACATTTTTATGGGATTATTTTTCTCGAATAGGTTTAACTGTCTGGACCTCTGATACGCTATATCTTTACGCCTTTCCCAGAACTGGGATGGACAGAGGTCTTGACCTTTTAGTTCTTTTTGAACTTTTGCTTGTATTTGATCTTTGCATTGCATTGCACTCGAATTGTTGCAAAGTAGTTTTAATGTAACCTTCATTATAATAGCAGTCTTAATAATGCTTATTATTCTGCACGTTCCAAACTTTCTTCAACAAACATTATAATTTAAGTAAAGTTACAACGTAAAAAATCTTTATTAAAATGTTCCGAAGTAAAGTTATACAAAAACAATTTATGGGTTACACGTTTTCGAATTAGCAAAGTTAATTAGATTCAACCGCAGGGTTTCGCTCTCAAACAATTGGCATTCGGGGAGTAGCCCGTTGTATCGCTTATGGTTTCACTTCAAAATTAACAATTGGTATGCGCAGAATATGCTTATATTTAATGCTACAGATAATTTAATTAATTTTAAGACGCCAGGTAATATTTATTAGTAAAGAGTTCTAAGATTGGATGTTTGATGTTATAATCTTTTCTTAAAATATGCGGTACCGGTACCTTTGTCGACCGAAAGCGAAACTAAGAGGTTCCTAGTATAGCAAGCAGGTTTCAAAGATGTTAAAATAAATAATTCAAATCCCAATACAGGGATAGACAGAGGTCTAGTTTAGACAGTTACGTCCCTTCGACCCACCCTCCACCTAACATATTTTTGGGACAACGTGACAGGTGGGAAGCCCAGCCGTCTTTATGTCAAAGCCAACGATATTTGTACATAAGTTTTTGAAAAACCCATTGGTACGAGCCTACCAACTGGGGATCGAACTCGGGTCTATTGACTCGAAATTCCGACCACCCAACCACTCGGCCATCGTGACTTTTTTTATACTAAGATCTTATTTATTTAAGAATTTATTTATTTATTTTAGTTTACACCAGAGCATGCCTTTTTCTTTCTGAAAGAGTTGTTTCCTTCCACCGAAGATATTTTTGGGACAACGTGACAGGTAGTGAGCCCGCCGCCGTCTTAATGTCCCAGCCAACAGTTTTTGAAAAAACTCATTGGTACAAGCTTGCCAACACCACCCGACCACTCGATTATCGTGACTTTATATATAAAATTAATATTGTAATGTAGAATCTCTCATATTACATAAACCTAGGTAAGTGGTGACAATTTTAAATTAATAATAATAATAATAAATACATACATAGATATGGACAACATCACATACATTACTCTGATTCTAATGTAAGCAGCTAGATAAGTTAACCAAAGGTAAGCTTATTATGGAATCAGAAACAACGGAAGTACCACAAATACCCAGACCCGATAAAGTGTTTTCTTCATTGACCCGACTGGGAATCGAACCCGGGACCTCTGAGCTGGCGACACCATGAACACTGGTGTTTATGTCACTCAGCCACGGAGTTCGTAAAATCGGAGGTTTTTTCAAACTGTTTCCGCATAAATTTTTTATTTTTTATCGATTCATATCGTAATCGATGTCAATGCGATTGCTTCAGTATTCGTACAATAGGTGTAGTCGTAGTCATAAAATTGAGAGATTTTATCACATTTCAGTGCTGCCTGCCAACTTTTAACTACATATTTGCGATAGCACTTGCAATAAAAGTTAATGGATTCACTCGGTTCAGGAAAACAGTAACATGAATACATTTAATTACCCCGCACTGGCGTTTGCCATATTTGGTTGGAATTATTTATTTTAAACTAAGTACGCTTTAATATATTTTGAAATTGTTGTCTTAAATTATTAAATATTTGGGTTTGGTTTTACTAAAATAATAGTGTAATTATTTTAAATATTCGAGTCTTATAGCTTTAACAGAAGTTCAATAATTTGACCTGTTTATTATTAGAGGAGGATTACGGTAATTGTAGTGCTTGAAAAGTGGATAGACGATCGCAGTACCAGACATTGCGTATAATAATATTCAAACAACTATCGGTAAGCATTACGGCATCCAAAGATTTTCCCTTAGAGGCATTTTACGACAATCACCTAAAGAAAGGGAGTTGTAATATTCTTACACTGCTACCACAGGGAATAGTATTTTTTCTTATACCTTAATCCCTTAAACAAATCTTTTAAATGTTAATACTTCCTTTCAAAGACTATGCATATAAAATCTATGTCTTTCAACGGAACGGAACGGACGGACGTAAAAAATCGACACTTGCATGTTAGAATAATAACATTCCTAATCAAGGTAATAATAGACAAAATAAACGAGAAATTATGTATATTTTTATTATAAATTATTGCAAAAATCTTTAACTTTTTAAATTATATGATGACGCTGATTTGTGCACTGAAGGTTTTGAAGGTCAGTCTCATTTCAACTGGATGGAATTAATGCTAGGAAAACATACGGTATCAATTATGTTTTGCCACATTCGTAAGATTTTATTTACTTCTATCATTATCTACTACTTCTCTCTATAAATCCCGTTTATAATTTTGCACTAATGTTAACTAAAAATCGTAACTTTGACTGAAACATAAACGTAAAATGTAACTTACTTTCATTTCTTAAATAATTAATCTATATTTATAGAATTTTCATAAATAAGGAAGTGGTGAAAATCAGTTCCTGGCCCAAGAATTTCTTTCCACAGAAGGCTCAAATTTCTATAAAATTTGGCATCAGTTTCACAGAAAGACTGTGTTTAAAATAACGATTGACTAATAAATGTAAGTAATTATCTTACGTGAAGTGTTTGGGAGAATTGAAATCCCAACCATTTCACGATTACTTTAAAGCGTCAAATTTATTTTATTCATATTTTTTTATTTCGTTTACGACCGATTAGAATTGCTTGAATATTAATATGATTATGAAGGCTATTATTTTATATAATACCTTTTGTAAATTCCGACGTTTCCATACACTGGCTCAGCTTGGTCACGGCAGGACATAGGCCTCTCCTGTAACGTAGGGTTTGCCATTATTGCCACGCTTCGTAAGCGGATTGGCGCTACTGCCCGTCACTGAACTGTTGTAAATTTTGATGTGGTACTTTTTTAAATGTTTATACCACCATTTAGTAAGCAATATTATTTCCATTAGTCCCATCTTAAGAGACCCACGGCAAGAATGGGACTGATACATTCTTATGCCGTAACCACACGGCAACTGTATGATAATAAAAGAAAAGAAAAGAAAATATCTTCACACAATTCCCACAGGTTAGAGGTCTAGTCTAGACAATTAAGTCCCTTAGACCTACCTTCCACCGAAAATTTTAGGGAAAACGTGACAGGTGGTGAGTCGCCGTCTTTATGTCCAAGCCAACGATGTAAATCGTACATAAGTTTTTTAAAAACCCATTGATACGAGCCTGTCTCCTGGGGATCGAACTGGGGTCTCTTGACCCGAAGTTCCGACCACCCAACCACTCGGCTATCGTGACTGTATTATGATAAGGTACAATTGAAACGAATGAGTTTTGTTCTGTTCCTATAAAAGTTACTTTACACTTCGCATTGGCAAAACGAGATAAAGCAATTATCCCAGTTTTCAACAGGCGGCGTTAACCAAGAGTGTCGTTTTTGTTTAAGTGTCATTTATCTTCTTGCTGCCAACAGTTGCACAGTAAACTTAAATTACAATGACTATGCACAAAATTCATTGTTATACACGATGAGTGATTCCAGGAATGGCAGAAATTACTTTACACTCAATTTATTTTATTTTTCTCCAAAAAATAGTTCCATTGTCCCAAATATGCTTCGATAAAGAAAATCATGCTAGATTCGATGATGACGAGGTGTGTCGACAGGACTTAATTGTATAGACCTCTGCCCACTCCTTTATTAGGAATATGCGTAAAATTTTTGAATATAATAAGGTTGTAGAAATACATAAATTCAAAAGCTTCGAAATATTCGAAAAAAAGGTAAAGAGTTCGAATCCCGATAGGGACAAACACATGTTTATAGATACGTTTGAATAAGTAGATTGGGTAAAGATATAATAATAAAGAAATAATAAGTACATATATACGTTGGGGCATCATCACATAGATTGCTCCGATCCCAATGTGCTAAAGCACTTCAATATGTAGAAAAAGTGGTTTTTCTACATTGACCCGACCGGGCATCGAACCCGGGACATCGAGATGGCGACACCTTGAATACAGTCGTTTACGCCACTCGTCCACGGAGGTCGTAATAGTATTTGTTTTGTACTAGAGTTATGGATGTTTATATATATATATACATATATATATATATATATATATATATATATATATATATATATATATATATATATATATATATATATATATATATATATATATATATATATATATATATATATATATATATATATAAATATATATATATATATATATATATATATATAATAATAAAGAAATAATAAGTACATATATACGTTGGGGCATCATCACATAGATTGCTCCGATCCCAATGTGCTAAAGCACTTCAATATGTAGAAAAAGTGGTTTTCTACATTGACCCGACCGGGCATCGAACCCGGGACATCGAGATGGCGACACCTTGAATACAGTCGTTTACGCCACTCGTCCACGGAGGTCGTAATAGTATTTGTTTTGTACTAGAGTTATGGATGTTTATATATATATATACATATATATATATATATATGTATATATATATATGTATATATATATATGTATATATATATATGTATATATATATATAAATATATATATATACATATATATATATACATATATATATATATATATATATAAATATATATATATATACATATATATATATATGTATATATATATATATATATATATATATATATATATATATATATATATATATATATATATATATATATATATATATATATATATATATATATATATATATATATATATATATATATATATATATATATATATATATATATATATATATATATAAATATAAATGTATCTAAATACATTGTGCCGTTAGCTTGGACATTATTCAGATATATATAGACGGCCAGGCTCACCACCTGTCACGTTGTCCCAAATGAGCTTCGATGAAGGGTAGGTCGAAAGGGACATTGTCGAGTCGAACTGAAGACCTCTTCCCAATATGGGAAAGTTCGTGAAGATATAAAAAGTTTATACAAAATTTATGTAGAACATTTTCAATCTCGGAACTATGATATTCCTAGTTAATTCCATATAATTCAGTTATATAAGGACCTGCTAAACTATTAGTCGCCAACCGTTTGAGGAAAATGATGTATATTTTACTAACGGTGCTTTAATTTACAGTCGCGGGACTGAAATTGACATTATAAACACGAGAGTTTTTCTTTGAGTGAAACAAAATTCCATTGATTAATAGTATTTTCTAGATGTAATTTACTTTGCAACAACTTTATATTTTATTGTTTTACATTATTATTTACATTTTAAATAATTATTACAATGTTTGACCAATCACACAAGTAGACCACTACCAACGTTTGAGTCGTAAGAGTATATAGAAAAATTTTAAATATCCATATTCAAATTTACGTTTGAGCGGAAAATTCAATATAAAGCATTACTATAGACAAACAGATTTAAACGTAAACAAATACCTCGCAATTCGATAAAATTGGAAAAGATGTCAAAACTTAAAGATGCTTATCGCTAAACCTTTATTCCCCCGCGCTTTATTTGAGTTATGTCTTCATAAAGCACGAAGGACTGGCATGTTGCTATTTCTTCAAATTCCTATCACGCGATGCCATGGTGTGGTTCAGTAATAGTAATATGTTCTTTATTTATTCGCTTTTTAGGCATGATAATATTGTTAATAAATAATATTGGCCGTAAAATTCTACTGCAGAATATAGGCCTATCCCATAGCTGTGTGTAAATGTAATAGTTTACACTGTATTAAAAAAGATAAGACATTTAAACTATTGACTGTAGTAGGAGCTTAAAGACGTGATAGACTTTTTATCTGTACAACTTTTGAGTTTCAGTTTGACGTTTATAGACAGCCTGTGGCGTTAGTGTCATAAGTCCGTTTATCTTTGTCATTTAATATTTAAATACATCAGAAACCTTCTTCTTTAAAACAGTTTACTGGTATTATGTACTCCAATAGCCATTTTCCATCAGTCAGATAAAAAAGGAACAAAAATTAGGAATGTGTCAGAGTATGTGAATGTGAATATTATAGTAATTCTCATCGCTTCTCTCGCTTATAATTTGTTGATTATCACTTACACCTTGTCAAGAGATTTGTTGATGTAATCAACAAATCTCTTTTTATCAGACACCTCGCATCTTAGATGCTGCTATCTACCACTGATGAGCTTCATTTTCCTTTAGTATTTTTAAAAACGAATTGTCTTCTAATTATACCGCAATCTATATCGTGGCTACTTTCAAGACTTTGCTATTTATGCCATCAATGAGAAGAATCCCGTCAGGGGCTGTGCGTGAAGATATAATAATAATAATAATGATGATAAGAAGGAAGAGAGAGTGGCATATTTTTACGCCTAAACCTCTCGACGAATATACTACAGTTTTTTAAACACATTAGTTTTTACCCTGAATTTAGTCTTCTGTTGGAATTTAATGTATGCTGCCGATGCATGTCCTCTTATGCATTATGCACGATTTGTGGAGTGCAGTCTATTGACTATGTATTCACGTGAGACGCGAATTCAATTTTACATTTTCTTAATCCTTTGTTCGATATGAATACATCAGTTCTTGTTGAATCTGCATTCAAAATTGGTTTGTTTTACGTTCGCTCAAAATTTGGCAGAAGAGAACGTTGAAAATGCATCTATAACCTTCTTTGATTAAATAGATTTAGAGGTGCCCACTTATCATGGAATGTATGAAGTATATGGAATACCTAAATTGCCTATACCTCTGACTACTCAAGTATTGGAAAATACGTGAAGATATAAACAAAATCACAAAACGCATATACGAAGCTTTCTCTTCCATAAACGAAATAAACCATGAAAAGGGTTAAAATATTTTTAACGCAGAAAAAGATATTCATTGTAAGGCTAAAAGTCATTTCATTAAAGTAATCCTTCATAATTCTCTTGATTGAAATTTTCAATTTTATATCCAAAACTTTGGTTTGATAAGGGATCGCGAGATTTACCACAGACTGAACGTTTTATATTATAATTGAATTGCAGCGCAGGTGCTTACAATGTAAATTATTGAAAAGGATGATTTTGTGAAACCTGTTAAAACTAATCTTCGATTTGAATCATCGTCCTCATAACAGTGGTAGAATCATGCATCAGCTTTTGTTGTCGCATGAAAGGGCCGGCTCGACCGGGGAAGTACCACGACCTCACAGAATACCGGCGTGAAGTAGAAGTCTAACAAACTAAGTCTAACAAACTTGCGTTTCGTCTGGTGAGTGCAGGTAACCGGAGGCCCACACACCCCATCCCCTAATTCTGGGGGGGGGGCGGGCACTCTAAGGCCGGCAACGCATCTGGTATGCTTCTGGTATTGCGGGTATTCATGGGCGGCGGTAATCACTTACCATCACGTGAGCCACCTGCTCGTTTGCCTCCCTTCCCCATAAAAAAAACCTTCTATCCTCATAACGGTCTGTCAATATCCACTGCAGAATATTAGCGTTTTATCTATAATCACAGAATTGGGGATCACAGAACCAGACACCAAGCAACGCTGATGCTGCCTCCAGCCTAGCGGAGTTAGAAGTCCCATTCCTTAGCTACGAAGATACGGTCACTGCAAATTAGACTATCGATTCATTGTTAACTTTCGATAATACAATATCTCCTCGCCAATCCCAATGCATGGGTAGACAGAGGTCTAGACAGTTAAGTTCCACCGACGACATTTTTGGATCAACGTAACAGGTGGTGAACCCGTCGTCGTCTTTATGTCCAAGCCATCGATATAAATCGTTTATAAGTTTTTTTTAAGCCCATTGATTCGATCTACCTGGGGATCGAACTCGGGTCTCATCACTCGAATTCCGATCATCCGATAACTCGGCTATCGTGACTCCCTTAACTTTCGATCATTTCCGGAAAACCAAATGAATTCTTATAATTTTTAACACTGTTTCATCGTTGTAATTTTCTTTATCTTGTTATTCTATTTGAGCTTAAGCGTAAACGAGGAAGTTCCTAGCGTGCCTTGCAAACATTAATCGAGTCTGCAAAATTCCATACTCGTGACACTCACGAACAAGTATTTAATCTCGCTCCGAAATTATTTGATATAAAAAAGATAAAGGCACTCAAATTTTATTCATATACTAAGTAAAAAAATGACCATTTTTCATCTTCAAGCATTTAACAGAATTGGGGTAAACAGAGGTCTAGCAAATTAAATCCGTTCAATCCACATTTCACCCAAGCTTATCTGAAACAAAACGAGAATTGTTGAAATAAAAAAATACAGTAGTTATTTATGAACGGTATAAATGAGTTTTATTTTTTAAGTACGAAAACTATTTATACCATTTAAATAATGAGGCGATTGTCTACTTTAGAAATACTGTATTCCGTTATACCTAGAAACAATTTCAATAAAGTTTACAGGTGCGTTGCGAGCCCCAAGGACTAGAATGAAATGCCAGTGGCTCTGGCTCACTTTACGCTAAAAACCGGAACACAATAGTTTTTACACTGGTACTTTACCGGAAAAACAGATAAGAGTGTGGTACTCACCGAGGCAAATCCTAGGCAGGGAACTAAAGTTGAAGTCTGTAAACACACAATGCTGGGCAAAGACCTTTTCTCAAATATTCGAGAGAGCTTAGAGCTGGGGAATGGCCACCCCTTTCAGCCGTTACCCACGTGGGTTTGGCGGCCATGGAGGAAAAGAGAGAGAATGTATTCTCTCCCGAGTAGGGGCTTTTTGGGCAGCTAGCGCAGGTAGTACTAATGGTAAATTTATCAATTAAATCAGCTTTTTCAGCGAAGTCACGATAGCCGATCGGTTGGGTGGTCGAAATTGCGAGTCAAGAGACCCGAGTTCGATCCCCAGGTGGCAGTACCAATGAGTTTTTCAAAAAAAAACTTATGTACGAATTACATCGTTGGCTTGGACATAAAGGCGGCGACGGGCTCACCACCTGTCACGTTGTCCCGAAAATATCTTCGGTGGAAGGTGGGTCAAAGGGACTTAATTGTCTAGACTAGACCTCTGTCTACCCTTGGGAATTGCGTGAAGCTTTTAAAAATTTTACGAGTGTCGGCCCGGTTATCGAACCGGAGTCATGTTGGTACAAACTTTTCCAAAAGGTCCGAACATATGGTGATTATGATTGCAGTATCAGACACCTTTTATCAAAGACGCTGCTGCCGGTCCCAGTCTACTTATTTTGGTCTAATTTTTTCTCGAGATAGTAGATTTCCCATAATCTATCGTTAGACATTGATATTGGCAAGGCTTTTCTTTTAGTCGTCTATTACGACACCCACGAAAAGACAGGGGGAGGCATATTTACCGATACCAAGCCTGTAACATTATGTTTGTAGAAATATAATAAAATCTTAATAAGATAACAATTATTGTTAAAATTAAGAGTTTGTAACCACTGAAAGTGTACACAACAATGCAAGTATTGCGGTCTTGTGTGATGAGTTTAACCCCATCGGATCAAGTTCATAACTTTAACTACTAAACAAACACGACTCTCTCATACTATATTACGATTATACGAACCAGTATACCAACATACATAGTTATCTTATCCAAGATTAATATAAGACAGGGAATAGTAAATAAAAGTATGAGATATGCATTTCATCTAAATTGCGCCTTAACCTCATATTGTTAGAGTGGTTATTAATTTATTATCGTATTTGGAACGAATATTATTTATTCCGTGACATTTTACCTTCCATTCGTCAAAAGTCTTGAGCTCTATGAAATAAGTGAGGCTAAGTCCTGCGTTACCTAATATATTTATTTAGTTCCTCAATGTTATAGACAAACAACATTCATTATAGGGAAGGCATATGCACTTATGTTCTTAAGTACTCATACTGACTCTCCAGATTAAGTTTTATCTTGTTTAAGAAATGCTAAGTGAAAATTTGAATATAAATAGAGAGATAAGTATTCCTATTATAATTATCGGAATTAGTAAATGTCGTCAACGTAAATTTTGTGTTTAGGAGTTAGTTAAAATCAATCTCCACGGTTTATAATTATAGATAGTAGAGTTCCAGAAATAATAGTATGGAAGGGTAAAAAATGTACCGAATATACAATTTTTCTTAACTACATGAAGACATACAATTTTACAGAAGTAGACAGAATTTTCAATGACAACGATAGGAAACAGACGTAGATTGACGATAAACGTAGATTGATGTTAAATTGGTTTTAAGCTTCTTTTTAGATAAGGAGGCAATTTCCTTTACGGTTCACATAATAGATAATAAGTGATCATAAGAGATAAGTATTAGTAAGCGACCACCACGAATATCCGGACCTGACTGAGTAGCTGTAACAGAGCTGAAGTGTGTTTCCGTATTAGTACTTTAGAAGAATGATCTAACGATATTTTGGACAGCTTGGACTTGTTTCTATTTATCAAATACTTATTCAATTTAATTAAAAATCTAAGTGATTACTGTGTTATAACAAAGTTGACGATTCGATAGCCTAGTTGGTAGTGACTTTGCCTTAGAAGCTAAGGGTTTCTGATTCATATCCCGCTAGGGGCAGACATTTGTCTGCTATGGTTTATACTCGAGTCATGTCTTTAGCTATATAAATATATATGTATGTAAGTATACTGCACCGTTAGCTAGAAGACAGCGAAGCGCTAACCATCTATCATGTTATGTAAAATAAGGTTCGTCGAAAGGTGAGTCGAATATACTTAATTATCTGGACGTATGTCTACCCTATTAATTTGCTGTATTTTGCTTTGTTTTTGAAGATCCTTCTTCTTTACAGGCTATCAAGGGTCCACTGATATAAATCTATTAAAAATTTTCCACAAAGTACGGTCAAACAGAGATTTATAATAATATAAAAAATCACTCGAAAGATTTAATTAAAAATACACATAAATTTTCTCAAGAACCGACTCTTTTGAAATCTACAGTTGTAGCGTAAAATACAAAGCTATTCTTGAGCACAATACTACATTATGAATTGCTTTAATTCTAGTGTTTCTGTCTTATTTTCTACATTAATCCGAACAAAGAGCACTTTTTCTTCCAGTGATATTATAAGTTGTTAAATTATGATGGAAGACAAAGTTAATACTAATATTGTGCATAAAAATTAAGGTTGGATTTTCTTATTTGTTCTTAATTGCAAATGATTTTAGGAGAGAAAATTATCAAATTATCTAAGTAATTTGATTACCAGAACGTGTAAAATTTATTTTTTTAAAGATTACAGCATTGTAAATTATTTTTATACTTAGTATTTTGAAGACACGATAGCCGAGTGGTTGTGTGATCGGAATTCAAGTCAATAGACTCGAGTTCGATCCTCAGGCGGGGCAGGCTCGTATCAATGGGTTTTTCAAAAAACTATGTACGATTAATATCATTGCCTTTGACATAAAGACGGCGACACGCTCAACACCCGTCATGTTACCCAAAAAAAATATTGTCGGTATAAAGTGAGTGGAAAGGACTTAATTGTCGGTCTACCCCAGTTAGGAATGACTTGAAGATATTTTATTATAAATCGATTACTTATTTTAGCAGATAAGTTTCACAACAGTATATATATGTATAAATAATATTTATGTAAAAGATATAAACCACTTTATCCCGTCTGGCAAGAGAAATATTTGTTAAAGAAGACTACCTGAATGAAGTCAGATAGTTATGAGCATCGTCCCTTTCCAACCGTTCATAACTCGAATTTGAATAATATTCTTATTCCTATGTATTTATACTTATTGAACGAGAATTTATATTTATCCTATGAATTTATAATTCTGTATTATTTTATGTCAGTTATAACATATCTTTTTAAGATTATCAAAATTATTTAGTATCAAAATAATTAAGCAGATAGCAGTGTGAACATTTTTAATATTTTTTTTTGTGTACATGTTTAACTGTTACATGATTTTAAACTTCAAAAGTGGAGGAAATTCTTGCTAAGTTTGTATTTAACCTCATAACTACGCCATATTAAGAAAAGCGATTTTGAAAACTTCCTTTCTTTTTATTGAATGGGTGTACTTTCAAGCTGGTCCTGAGGAAAAAATAATAATTATAAAATTTTAAAATAATAATAATTATAAAATTAAAGTCACGATAGCCGAGTGGTTGGGTGGTCGGAATTTCGAGTCAATAGACCCGAGTTCGATCCCCAGTTGGTAGGCTCGTACCAATGAGTTTTTCAAAAACTTATGTACGAATATCGTTGGCTTGGACATAAAGGCGGCGATGGGCTCACCACCTGTCACGTTGTCCCGAAAATATCTTCGGTGAAAGGTGGGTCGAAGGGACTTAATTGTCTAGACTCGACCTCTGTCTACCCCTGTATTGGGAATTGCGTGAAGATATTTATTTATTTATTTATTTATAAAATTTTAAAAGCATTTTAAGTTTTTCAGCTCTTTCCTGGTGTTATTTAGTTGTGTGTGTGCAGAGATCATCATCTGAGGCTTTAGAGTTTGCTGCATAGCTTTTAAAGACTGCAGTCCTTAACGGTAAAGAGTTAGGCTATAATTTACGATTTGTCAACTAAAGCTATTGGCAAGAAGGGTATTGCACGATTTAAATAAAATGTTAAAGGGATTTTTGAAGTCGGTGATAAGATCAAAACGCAATAACTACGATAAAATCTATCGCTAAGCTTAACGGATTATAACCGTTATAAAATCTCTAAATACTGTTTAAAGACCTACTAATGAATGATAAATTTATTTTGATGTAACATTAATAAGTGTTTACTGTTACAAAAACAAATATTATAAGGGTAGATAATCTGACACCAACTGTCCTTACACTAGGTATGGGCCTGTTTAGGCGAGAGTACTATCTTTTAAACAAATGACTTTCTTTTAAACTTGTGTGTGTGTGTGTGTGTGTGTGTGCCTGTGTGTGTGTGTGTGCGTGTGCGTGTGCGTGCGTGTGCGTGTGCGTGCGCGTGCGTGTGCGTGCGTGCGTGTGCGTGCGTGCGTGTGTGTGTGTGTGTGTGTGTGTGTGTGTGTGTGTGTGTGTGTGTGTGTGTGTGTGCGTGCGTGTGCGTGCGCGTGCGTGTGTGTGTGTGTGTGTGCGTGCGCGTGCGCGTGCGTGTGCGCGTGTGTGTGTGTGTGTGTGTGTGTGTGTGTGTGTGTGTGTGTGTGTGTGTGTGTGTGTGTCTGTGTGTGTGTGTGTGTGTGAGTATAATGTTATATAGTCAATGTTAGTCTGTTATTTTTCGAATTGTTTCTCCCACCTCCGGCCATCTATCGTTAGCCAATACCACTTTCTAGACTGTTCCCTTTATCTTCTCTTACGACACCCAAGGTAAGGAAAAGGATAGTAAATTCATTCACCTACACCAAACAGCGAAATCAAAAAATCGTTTTAATCCAAAATTAATTAAATTTAGATTAATTTAAAATTTGGAACCCTAGAAATGTAAATGAAATAATCGTGTGTTAAAATGCCATTAATTAATTCATAAGTTCAATTTACCACAAACGCTGACAGCATATGTTTGTATTTATATTTGAGAGAAGCCACATTACTAAATGCCTACGAAGCGTAGCAGCGGTTTTCATGTAATGAGCAATCCAAATTTATAATTTATTTAAAAGTTTCGTAACATGTTTCTGTATTATTTAGTATTTAATTTTTTATTATTAGTAATAATAGTTTTATAGATCAGATGATATTACACTAAAATATATCCATAGAAATCAATTTCTTCAATCTCATACTGAGGTAGGCAGAGTTTTTTCGACTCACTCTTCACCGAATCTTATATGGAACAATAAATATTTATAAATACATATATTCATGACTGGAGTACTAACATTCATATTCATGTCCATGTAAATGTTGGCCCCCCAGCGGGATTCGAACCCTGAATCAACTCGGCTATCGGGTCGTCGTTTTACAATATTAAATTAAGAAATAAAAATAAATTAAATTAAATCAAGCAACATTAAAATAATACTAATTTAATAACTATCGTCATTTGAGAACACCAGTTACTATTCCCGTTATCCACGACAGCAGATTAGGTGATCGGAATTCCAGTCAAGAGATCCGTGTTCGATCCCCAGGTGGCAGGCTAGTACCAATGGGTTTATTTAAAACTTATGTCCGATTCATATCGTTGGCTCGAATATTAAGATGGCGACGGGCTAAAAAATGTTTTCGGTGAAATCTAGGTCGAAAGGACTTAATTTTAAAGACCTCTGCCTACCGCTGGACTAGGAAAAGCGAGAAGATATTTTATTCCCACCTAGTGTTAAAGGATGTTACTGTTTAGTCGAGTCAAGAACATCTTCTGAATGCCTTTGCCACCGCTACGCATACGAAAAAAAGCGAGATGTCACTTTTTTGACATGACATGAGCTGGCATGAAAGCCAACAATACCGTCGTCCGCGAACATATTCGATGTGTTACATTGGCTGGGTAGACTGTTGGGTTCTGGTGAACGGTAGAAAGACCACTTTTCCTACATTGTCTCTGGTTTGAACGCTCATTGTTCAATGTTTCCGATTACATAATACAAGTACTTTAGCGACTTACTTTTGCATCAGAACATCGATGACCACATTTCCCATATAGGTTACGCAAAATACGCGCCCAGTCGTTGAGTTGCGGAAACCAGTCCGTCTAATCAATTCATGCACTGGGACCTTTTTTTTGAACTTAAATAGTACTTCAAAGTATGCTTAACCTTGTACCAATCAAACCTTCACGGGTTTCCTAATCAATTAAATCGAATGCAACACTAAAACAAAAAAAGTAAATGGGGGGGGGGGGACAATAATTGCTATAAACATAAATGTTTACACTTCATAACATAGTCAAAAGAATTTAATTAACTACTTTAGTATGCTCCAAATTAGATACCGGACTTTTTGTTTACAATTAGCGCAGAAACCGTAAAAAGCAATTTAAAACTTTAATTGCTGGCGTCTAGCATCTAAACTAAATGTTATAAAAAAAAAACTACCGTGCTTCAACAAAAATAAACTGCAGCAAATAGCATCAGAATCTATGACTCAAATAGATTTTAATAACAAATATCTTCACGTCCCTCACGGGGTAGTCAGAGTGAACTGATCGCTTAGTGTAATAGTATAACTGTACAATTGTAATACAATAGTATAATTTAAAATAAAATCTACACTGCCTTTCTATACAAGTTCGGCAATTCTAATATTTGAACAGAATAAAAGGGTATTATACCTATTAGCTTATTGTCTTTTTAATGAAACTGTTACAAGACACTTTTTTAACTTAAACAATTTCCGAAAGGTAGGACTCGTGAGCTAGTGTTAAAGTTCTAAGCTCACAGCACCATTATTATCAGAGCTGGTCTTGTATTGTTGCAGTTTTAAGGCATTAAAGTGGTAAATAATAAACAAATTGACCATACTTTACAATAAACAGGTATGTTCATGTACTAAGTCGGTTTAATAAACCGGACCGTTACAGGGGACCGGCCTGGTCCGTCACATAATAATAACAAAATGAACATATAAAATATAATTCGCATATTTTATTGAATTTTTAAACCATACAAGCCATACTAAACTTTATATTTAAATTAAAGAGTAATTAAAAAATTAGCTGACACGGGCGGGATTCGTGATTATTAGTATTTACTATTTAACAATGTTATTCGTTAGTATTTTCAGTCCTCTGTTCACCGGCAGCTTTTTTAATGAATTTTCTTTTTATAAATTTATTATTGCTTCCTTGTTTCAGGTTCAGATCCGAAAACAAATATCCCGTATATTACTTTTTTTAGAACTATCATCCATGTTTTTCACCGGTTAAAAAGTTTATTTGATTTTATAGAAATATATTAATTAAATAGAAACATATTAAAGTGGATAATTCTAATTGATTATATAAAAAATTAGTTAAGGGTGGAAAGTGATATAAAATACTTGTAATATCAAAGTATTTTACACGATTTGTAATAACGATGTGAACACTTTTGCGTCTCTCTCCTAAATAAACACACGCTCTTCCTTTTTTTCTTGAAGATAAACTACACCAGTATGAAGCGTTTGTATAAATAAAAGTTGTGATTTCTGAAAAGGTACGACGGTCACGGCTTTTTCCGATCATTGATAGAAGATTAGCTGAAAATAATGACCATAACGTCCTGGCTTCAGAAATATTTTCTTATATGAAATCATTACTCAACATAAGAGATTTATAAAATGTGATACTGTATCATTTTGCGTATTTGTTTTATACATCGATATTCCGTGATAATCGATCAAGTTCTGTGAAGTTCGCCGAAAAAAGCTTTAAATGTATTAATCGCACATCTTCAAGCATCACTTAATTTTCTAGACCTTCTTTCGACACAAACTTCTCCGGGTATTATTCTCAGGTAACCTAACAGCGGATGAGTCTATTGCCTTTATATCCAAGCCAACGGTACAATATACTTCCTTAGGTACAAACATTTCAAAACATCACTGGAAACCCGATTAACACGTAATTAAAGCAGAACTCGGGAAATTTTAGTTGACGCAGGAACAAAGTTGCAGTTAGAATCTAGTCCAACTGATACAAATTAAAACGAAATAGTGGGATAACAACAATATTTATTAATAATAAATATAACTTTCTTAGTCTTTTATTCTGAACAGAATAAAAGGGTATTATACCTATTAGCTTATTGTCTTTTAATGAAACTGTTACAAGACACTTTTTAACTTAAACAATTTCCGAAAGGTAGGACTCGTGAGCTAGTGTTAAAGTTCTAAGCTCACAGCACCATTATTATCAGAGCTGGTCTTGTATTGTTGCAGTTTTAAGGCATTAAAGTGGTAAATAATAAACAAATTGACCATACTTTACAATAAACAGGTATGTTCATGTACTAAGTCGGTTTAATAAACCGGACTGTTACAGGGACCGGCCTGGTCCGTCACATAATAATAACAAAATGAACATATAAAATATAATTCGCATATTTTATTGAATTTTTAAACCATACAAGCCATACTAAACTTTATATTTAAATTAAAGAGTAATTAAAAAATTAGCTGACACGGGCGGGATTCGTGATTATTAGTATTTACTATTTAACAATGTTATTCGTTAGTATTTTCAGTCCTCTGTTCACCGGCAGCTTTTTTAATGAATTTTCTTTTTATAAATTTATTATTGCTTCCTTGTTTCAGGTTCAGATCCGAAAACAAATATCCCGTATATTACTTTTTAGAACTATCATCCATGTTTTTCACCGGTTAAAAGTTTATTTGATTTTATAGAAATATATTAATTAAATAGAAACATATTAAAGTGGATAATTCAAATTGATTATATAAAAAATTAGTTAAGGGTGGAAAGTGATATAAAATACTTGTAATATCAAAGTATTTTACACGATTTGTAATAACGATGTGAACACTTTTGCGTCTCTCTCCTAAATAAACACACGCTCTTCCTTTTTTCTTGAAGATAAACTACACCAGTATGAAGCGTTTGTATAAATAAAAGTTGTGATTTCTGAAAAGGTACGACGGTCACGGCTTTTTCCGATCATTGATAGAATAATGACCATAACGTCCTGGCTTCAGAAATATTTTCTTATATGAAATCATTACTCAACATAAGAGATTTATAAAAATCCATGGATTTTGTTTTCAATTGCGGCGGTTCATTCCACTTTCCAATAATTCAAAAATTATAAAAGCTTAAAATAGTTTACAAAAGTCACGTTTTGAATAATTTTATCATGTATAAAATCATCAGTATCGTTGTGTCATCGGAATTCTAGTCTAGGTTCCCCGGTAGTAGACTCGCACTAATGGGTTTTATCAATCAAATCAAATCATTTATTATCGAAATTAAGGCTTATCGGTAGTCATTTTTTTAATCTAACACCGCTTCGTAATGAGGTTTCTCTAACGGAGAAGAAAGAAGCGAATGAAACTCCGTAGGTATCCTCTTTTTTAATATTATAATTCAAAAAGTAATGTGATATTTACTAGAAATAGCTTGGGAGCGATCACTTCATTCCCAAGGGTTACTGTCATTAACATATTCATTATCATTATAGTAACCCTTCTTATAAAATGTTTCTTTCATACATTTCTTAAACCTTTTTCATACATTTGTAAACGTGCAAAGGCAAGCTTTGCACATTTACTGGGATTTTGTTGTAGAAGCATATACACCGTCCTATGAACGAGTTACTTACTCTGTGTTCCTAGTAGTTATGCACACCAGAGTTCTTGCAAAAACTTTTAATGTTTTTATACATTATAAATTTCTTTAAATGTCTCTCTAAGAGACGCTCTGGAATTTAGACAATAGCACATATAGCCCTCTTTTGTAAACATATACTGTTTCTGTGTTATCAAAACTTTTATACGATTTATGTCGTTAGTTTAAAAATAATGACGGTGACGAGCCTGATACGTTGTTCCTGTCACGTTGTTCGAAAACATTTCTCCGGTGGAAGGTGGATCAGAAGGACTTAATTATCTAGACCTCTGTCAACCCTAGTATTGGGAATGGCGAATATAAAATCAGACGGTACCCAAAACTGCCTTTTAGTAATCTGTATTTATGTCACGAAGTTTTGTTTGACATAGGAGACTGGGAACAATGCGATAAAACGCGCGCTTTAAGATTGTAAATTCCATATATTACGCTCGAATTAGATATTAAAGCCTTCACACGAAGCGGATTCCGGTTTTTTCTTGTTATTTTATCTGGAAGAATATAAACATTTTATTTTCAGCTTTATGCGGATGAATCTACGCGCAAGAGCTTGTATCTTGTTTACACAGGGGTAGATAAAGGTTTTAAGGGACAATTAAGTCGTTTCGACACACCTTCAACGGAAGATATTTTCGGGACACCGTGACAGGTAGTGATCCCGTCGCCGTCTCAATGTCCAAGCCCACGATATAATTCATATATAAGTTTCTGAAACAACCCATTGGTGCAAACCCGCCATCTGGGGTCGAACTCGGATACCTCGACTCGAAATTCCGACCGACGTATCACTCGGCTGTCGTGACTTTTAAGTGCTAGAATGGCTAAGAGCAAGTATGGCAGGCAATTCTAGAGAATAAAGTATAATATGCAGTGGACGAAAATTTTTCTACAGGCATTTAAACAGTATGATGTAATTTTCTTAGTGTCTTATAGCCTTTTTTTCTCTTTATTTTACTTTTAAATGTTTCAAAATTTCGAGCTGTATATTTATTATCCACATTCGGTCTTCACTCATTCGCATACTCAAGAATATCGAAGCACCATTCTATTTTAGTGATAAGATCATCTTTCAAATTAATATTGCGGATCTCTTCGTTTCGTTTTCGGTCCGCTCAATTTACGAAGAGATTGCATTTCTACTGTGTCTAAATAAAATAAATAAATAAATATCTTCACGCCATTCCCAATACAGGGGTAGACAGAGGTCTAGATAATTAAGTCGTTTCGACACACCTTCAACGGAAGATATTTTCGGGACAACGTGACAGGTAGTGATCCCGTCGCCGTCTCAATGTCCAAGCCCACGATATAATTCATATATAAGTTTCTGAAACAACCCATTGGTGCAAACCCGCCATCTGGGGTCGAACTCGGATACCTCGACTCGAAATTCCGACCGACGTATCACTCGGCTGTCGTGACTTTTAAGTGCTAGAATGGCTAAGAGCAAGTATGGCAGGCAATTCTAGAGAATAAAGTATAATATGCAGTGGACGAAAATTTTTCTACAGGCATTTAAACAGTATGATGTAATTTTCTTAGTGTCTTATAGCCTTTTTTTCTCTTTATTTTACTTTTAAATGTTTCAAAATTTCGCGCTGTATATTATTATCCACATTCGGTCTTCACTCATTCGCATACTCAAGAATATCGAAGCACCATTCTATTTTAGTGATAAGATCATCTTTCAAATTAATATTGCGGATCTCTTCGTTTCGTTTTCGGTCCGCTCAATTTACGAAGAGATTGCATTTCTACTGTGTCATCGGAATTCTAGTCTAGGTTCCCGGTAGTAGACTCGCACTAATGGGTTTTATCAATCAAATCAAATCATTTATTATCGAAATTAAGGCTTATCGGTAGTCATTTTTAATCTAACACCGCTTCGTAATGAGGTTTCTCTAACGGAGAAGAAAGAAGGAATGAAACTCCGTAGGTATCCTCTTTTAATATTATAATTCAAAAATTATAAAAGCTTAAAATAGTTTACAAAAGTCACGTTTTGAATAATGTTATCATGTATAAAATCATCAGTATCGTTGTGTCATCGGAATTCTAGTCTAGGTTCCCGGTAGTAGACTCGCACTAATGGGTTTTATCAATCAAATCAAATCATTTATTATCGAAATTAAGGCTTATCGGTAGTCATTTTTAATCTAACACCGCTTCGTAATGAGGTTTCTCTAACGGAGAAGAAAGAAGGAATGAAACTCCGTAGGTATCCTCTTTTAATATTATAATTCAAAAGTAATGTGATATTTACTAGAAATAGCTTGGGAGCGATCACTTGATTCCCAAGGGTTACTGTCATTAACATATTCATTATCATTATAGTAACCCTTCTTATAAAATGTTTCTTTCATACATTTCTTAAACCTTTTCATACATTTGTAAACGTGCAAAGGCAAGCTTTGCACATTTACTGGGATTTTGTTGTAGAAGCATATACACCGTCCTATGAACGAGTTACTTACTCTGTGTTCCTAGTAGTTATGCACACCAGAGTTCTTGCAAAAACTTTTAATGTTTTTATACATTATAAATTTCTTTAAATGTCTCTAAGAGACGCTCTGGAATTTAGACAATAGCACATATAGCCCTCTTTGTAAACATATACTGTTTCTGTGTTATCAAAACTTTTATACGATTTATGTCGTTAGTTTAAAATAATGACGGTGACGAGCCTGATACGTTGTTCCTGTCACGTTGTTCGAAAACATTTCTCCGGTGGAAGGTGGATCAGAAGGACTTAATTATCTAGACCTCTGTCAACCCTAGTATTGGGAATGGCGAATATAAAATCAGACGGTACCCAAAACTGCCTTTTAGTAATCTGTATTTATGTCACGAAGTTTTGTTTGACATAGGAGACTGGGAACAATGCGATAAAACGCGCGCTTTAAGATTGTAAATTCCATATATTACGCTCGAATTAGATATTAAAGCCTTCACACGAAGCGGATTCCGGTTTTTTCTTGTTATTTTATCTGGAAGAATATAAACATTTTATTTTCAGCGTTATAGGGATGAATCTACGCGCAAGAGCTTGTATAAAAAATATCTTCACGCCATTCCTAACACAGGGGTAGATAAAGGTTTTAAGGGACAATTAAGTCGTTTCGACACACCTTCAACGGAAGATATTTTCGGGACAACGTGACAGGTAGTGATCCCGTCGCCGTCTCAATGTCCAAGCCCACGATATAATTCATATATAAGTTTCTGAAACAACCCATTGGTGCAAACCCGCCATCTGGGGTCGAACTCGGATACCTCGACTCGAAATTCCGACCGACCAATCACTCGGCTGTCGTGACTTTTAAGTGCTAGAATGGCTAAGAGCAAGTATGGCAGGCAATTCTAGAGAATAAAGTATAATATGCAGTGGACGAAAATTTTTCTACAGGCATTTAAACAGTATGATGTAATTTTCTTAGTGTCTTATAGCCTTTTTTTCTCTTTATTTTACTTTTAAATGTTTCAAAATTTCGCGCTGTATATTATTATCCACATTCGGTCTTCACTCATTCGCATACTCAAGAATATCGAAGCACCATTCTATTTTAGTGATAAGATCATCTTTCAAATTAATATTGCGGATCTCTTCGTTTCGTTTTCGGTCCGCTCAATTTACGAAGAGATTGCATTTCTACTGTGTCTAAATAAAATAAATAAATAAATATCTTCACGCCATTCCCAATACAGGGGTAGACAGAGGTCTAGATAATTAAGTCGTTTCGACCCACCTTCCACCGAAAATTTTTATAGGATATGGTGAGCCCGTCGCCGTCTTAATGTCCAATCCAACGAAATAATTCGTACATAAGTTTTTGAATACCCCATTGGTACGAGACTGCCATCTGGGGATCGAACTCGGGTCTCTTGACTCGAAATTCCAACTACACAACCAGTGGGCTATCGTGACTCACAATGTCACGATAGCCGATTGGATGTCTAAATAATATATAGTTAATTTTAAATAGTTATTTAAGCTATCATAACTCCTCACCCATTTTCTAAGTACAAATTTAATTACATATTTTTTTTTATTTATGTACATACAACAAAATCCTAGAATAATTAAATTAAAATATTAGTACAAGGGCACTACTTATTCATATACTTCCATTTTTCTTCATACGTTTTCACAAGACAGCGATAGAATGAGGTCTACACAATTAAGCCTTTGCGTCCCCCATTTCACCGAAGGAAATTTGGAACAACGTGACAGGTGGTGAGCCTATCACTGTCTTACTCTCTAAGACATCGGCACAATGTACTTACATAGATGAATATTCATATACACAAATAAATATCCATGACTGTAAGTCAGAATTGAGTATAAACATTCATCAATGTGGCCAACATTTGGATGATGAATATGCTTACCGGATTCGAACCAGCAACCCTTTGCTTCGAAACTGGGTATCTATCGACTAAGCTATTGGGTTGACACTATGCTATTGGGTAGGCTATATAATTACGTACTCAATTTAAAAAAATCTGGTTGAAAAATCGTGATACATCTTATTTTATTTTTTGATTTTCTTTAGCTTTCAGTATAAATCAGCTTTCTTTGCGTCATTTTATCGGAGTGAACGAGAAACACTGCCCTCGGGCTATAATGGAGTCGAATTGTAATTGGATTGTTAGAAAGTGAATGGCTCTTCGTTCTTATTGTTGTTCTGCAAAGTTTATTTTATAATGTAATATTTTTTATTTTGTAAACATACTACTGTGTCCATTGGTAGCATTGTTAGGACTGCTATCTCCATTCGTTAAGCTCAATAATAAATAAAATATATAAAAAATATATACTTAGACAGGGCCCACATTAATTACTTCGCACTGATCCCGAAGAACGTAACTAAAGCACTTTTGGCGAAACCATGAAAACTGGTAAGTACGTACTCGTCCACGGAAGTCGTCGTACCATTGCATTTTCTTCAAGAAATTGGGATAAATTTTACCCTTAATTAACATTTATTGAGCATTCATTTTGACACACAAAGTTTACTCATTAATTATATACGATTATTACGAATTCACGATGAAGCGCGATAGTCGAGAGGTTGGTTGATCAGAATTCGAGGCAAAAGACCCTAGTTATCCCCAGATGGTAGGCTCGTACCAATTGCCTTTCTCTCTTCTTTCTCGAAATTTCTCGAAATCCCTCCTTAATATTCTTCTTCCGTACTCAGTATATTAATTCCGTTTGTGTAAATATCGACTTCTTCGCAAAAAAGGAAAAGTATGGATATGTACCCACTACACGAAGTCGCGGGCAAGTTATAGAAATAATTGTTTTAACTACATTTACTAATATTTTCAGGCACTACTGTCATAAATCAATCGGCAATTCTTTCACATAAGTGTTATTATCATGTACGCACCATTTAAAAAAAAGTATACGCCATGAAAACTTTACCTCTTATAAGATTGTTAGTCAGTGAATTAGAAACAACCCCATTTATTTCGTTTCAATTATCCGGCACAAATACCTAAAAATAAGCCTTCCTCACTAATTAGCTATTTAATTAGGGTAAAGAGTATAATAAGAAATTGGGAGACATAGAGTAAGAGACTGACATTTCCGAAGTTTGTGACATTTTAATTAGTTTTCTAATATTTCAAACAGTGAGACCTATCACGATTTCTCAATTTAGGATTAAACGTGAAGTCACGAGCCAGAACTAGCTATTAATAAACATATAATACGTGATGGAAATGTCTTATTAAGTCTCATTCAAATGTTTCCCTTAGATCTGACATTTCCATACGTGGTTTGAAATGCGAAATATTCGAAATGTTTTAATTCTGTGTACGTGAGAGCTTCACACTCTCTCGCGTCACTGTAATGTCACATGCTATTTGAATTTATGTACGTGATGTACATTAAGTATGAATGGTGCAATATTTCAAGGAAGTTGCTTAAATTGAATGTGTCGTTTCTTTTCAACCATTCAAAAGCGTTGAGAGGGCTTTTACAAGTGTTTGATATTACATTTTATAAACCTGGCATTAAAATCACTACATCTTTATGTATTTTCCATTATTGGGGTAGTCTGAGATCTTGAAAATTTCATCCTTTCAACTGATACAAGGAAACAGCTGGAGAGCCTCCGGCCGTTCACCTCTCAAAACATAATATTAAAAAACATAATAAATACACTTTTAGGTTACCATTGCTACTCATGTTAAGTGAAATAAATAGTTCTTTTTATCTTCACGCATTTCCAAAAACAGGGTTAGGCAGAGGTCTAGACAATTTAGTCATTCGAACCACATTTCACCGAAGGTTATATTGGGACAACGTGATAGGTTGTAGACCTGTCACCGTTTTTACACGTTGTTAAACTGATGATTATAGGAGACATGGTGGCTCATAGGTAAGACGGTTGGCACGGTACGGCAAAGGCCGCGAGTTCTAATCCCGCCCGTGCCAGTTCAACTTTTAAACATTTTTCTCTATAATTTAATTATTAACAGATTACTAAATAAATGAGATTTAAAAAAAACAACTCACGCCAGCGTGGCCACGGTGCTACACAGCCTGTGGGTTTAAATTCCGATTTAATAAAAGAAATACTACCATGATTTAAATACGAGTACTTTAAAGATCAAAAATGTATTATACAGATACATTAGTCATTTCATTAAAAATCTTATGAGTTATTTTTGACAAGGTTAACGCGTAATTCATTAGAACTGAAGACTTAGGATAAAAGCGTAAGAAGTGGAAAGAAATTTTTGCTCGCTGTTTTGAAACTCGGAGCATGCTCTGCGATTTGAACAACTGGGAGTTGCTTTGTGAATAAATCCATATTCGCAAGGAAATATTAACGATAGAAGGAGTTCTTTGTCTGCCTTTGTAATGCCTCGAAACAAATATTCTACGATAGGTGATAATTTTTTATTATTTTTCCTGCATCATAGACTTGAAGCAGTAATATCTTTGGTGTCTCCCAATTTAGAAATTTATATAGTTACACTGGCATATCAGTCTATATTCGCCCATAATACTGAAGACATGAAATCAAATTATTGCCTAAGTATTTTTTATTTTTTTAAATATTTTTTTATCTTTACACAAGAAATCTGAATTAAATTATTAATTATATAAAATGGTTTTTATTATTTAATTTTATTATTTATATAAAATTATTAATTATATAAAATTGCTCGAAGGGGGGAGGGTCAAGAGTACTCGGATACCCGAAGTGCATGTATGAAGATGATGAATCTGAGAGAAGCGAAAGAGATATGTAAGGATCGTGACACTTGGCGATCTGTTCTTTCTGGCTACCCCGTCAGGGATTGTGCGGGAAGATAAGTATATAAAATGGTCACGATAGCCGAGTGGTTGGGTGATCGTAACTCGAGTCAAGAGACCCAAGTTCGATCCCCAAGGCGAGTACCAATGGGTTTTTTTTTTTCAAAAAATTACGTTCGATTTATGCTGTTGGCTAGGACATAAAGACGGGGACGGGTTTTCCACTTGTTACGTTGTCCTCAGAAATGTTTTCGGTGGACGGTGGGTCGAAAGGACGTCTGTTTAATGTCTGGACTGAAAGGTATCTAGACTTCTGTCTACCTCTGTATTGGGAATGGCGTGAAGATATGTTTATATAAATAAATTATTATTACTATCCTCAACAGCATAAATAATGGCTTTAGCATTATTTGTAATCAGTGAAGTAAAATAAAAGAAAAACTTTAAAAGAAAAAAATTCATTTTTTTCTTGTCGAAAGTAATTTATTAATTTATATTAATAAATTACTTTCGACAATGTTTTTTTTTACACCTTTGTCTAATTTACTTACAAATTCGGAATAACAATAAATAGATGTAAAATGATTCCGGTGAATACGTTGTTAAGGGCTAACCACACACATTTTTCTCTTCCCCATACTGCTTCTAATTATTAAAAATTAGACGCATTATATAAACTAAATTTATAGACCCTACCTGACTCAGACGCTCAAAACAAATCAAATACACAACAGGGTCTGCGGCGACTGTCGTCATTGGTATGAGAATGTCTCAAATAAAAAACTACCCATAACAAAATTTTATGATCCGGTTGACGAATAATCTCCTTCGTGTCCTTACAAAGCTTCATGTTTAGTTCGTTCTCAGTTCGTTAAATTCGCCGCAAGCGTTGTTAATCGTGTACAGCACTTGTCCCATGTAATCTGCAAGGGTCATTAAACCAACGACCGTCTTGGATGTGTCGTGTACATAACTGCAAATCTATATGTAGGACTTATAGGCTTATACAACGTTTATGTTTGGACATGTTACATGTGTTAGTCTTAGTGTGGCCATTGATTAATAGCGATTCAAAGTCAGAATTTTTATATTCATAAATAAAAAATAATAAAAATATAAATATCTTCACGCAATTCCCCATACAGGGGTAGACCGAGGTCTAGTCTAGACATTTAAGTCCCTTCGCCCCACCTTCCACCGAAGATATTTTCGGGAAAACGTGACAGGTGGTGAGCCCGTCGCCTTTTCGATGTGCAAGCCAACGATACAATTCGTACATAAGTTTTAGAAAAACCCATTGGTACGGCCCGTTGAGGATCGAACTCGGGTCTCTTGACTCGAACTTCCGGCCACCCAACCACTCGGCTATCGTAATTTTTATATCCAATTGAGTTTTACTTATAATCACGCGATTCACAATAATGGGGTAGATAGAGGTCTTAATAATTAAGTACTTTCGAACCACCTTTCGGCGAAGACATTTTTGAGACGACCCAGATGGTGTGTCTATTGCCGTCTTTATGTCTAAGTCAACGAAATATATCGTGCATAGGAGTTAAAAAAAAACATTAGAACGAACCACCCGCAGTTAGACTCGGTTCTCCTGACTCTAAATTCCGATCACCCAACCACTTCGCTATCGTGACAAACAACTTAGAGTTTTCTTGTTCGTTTTCCCTAAAGGGAAAGCTTTTAGACCTACCCGGTTTTAGGAAAACTAGTGAGAGGTAACGACGGAATCGCATATCTGAAGGATACTTACGGTCTAAAAATCACGTTGTTGGCCATGTGGCATAAATAATTTATCGTTAATTTTTTTTATTAATTTGGCGGAATCTCGCAATTGATGCGTTGGTTTAAGTCTGACCGGTTATTAAAAAGTTTTTGTGTAACCCAGAAATTTATTTATTTTTTAATTATTTCGTTTAGAAATTGATTATTACATATTAAAATTATTTGTAATACAGAATATTGTGATAAATTGATAAATATTATAATAATAGTAAATATTATAAATTGACAAATTGATCAAATACATTGCTCTGATCCCAAAGTAAGCAACATAAACAACTTCTGTTATGGAATCAGAAACAACGACGGCACCACAAACACCCAGTCCGAAAAGATGTAGAAAAAGTAAAAAAAGTTTTTTGCATTAACCTGACCAGAAATCGAACTCGGGACCTCAAAGCTAGTGACATCATGAAAACCGGCGTGAACACTGCATCTCCATAGCGGTCGTCATTATAATTCTAGCAGTGATACCATACATAATAGTATCAATACTAAAACTGAGAAGCAATAAAAAAATCACAAATCTCTAAACGTAAATACTTTATAGCCGACTCTCTTTGAAAACCAACATTATTCCACCTTCGAAATGAGTTATACTTGGAAAAACACTAAGCGAAATGTCAGAAAAACAGATATTTAGGACACGTCGCAGTCTCGGGAGACCTTCACGGATCTTATTTTGGGATGTCATTTTTCTTCATTTCAAGATACATGATTTTTATATTTGTTGCTTATTGCTTTTCTAAGGCATAATAAAAGAAACAAATAGTATTATGAAAACGAATGTAGCTGTATCTGTGTTTTTATCGCTACTTTTTCACGTGTAATTAGTTCCAATGTCGTGTAGGGAAAGTTTGATATACTCGTATATGTTACTTCATTTCATCATTATAATTTGATGGACACGACATACCCTATTCAGAATAGATATAATTTTATGTTAGTAAACTTAACAACAATATAGTGCGTACATCTTTTTTATCCCTCTAATATTTTTATTTTATTTATGCCTTGTCGTAAGTATAGCCATACTAACTGATTTATATACTAATAATGACTTGACTTGAAGAAAATACGCAGCGCAAAATTTAACAATAAAAGGTGTCGCCTAAATAGGCCGAGACCAATTGAAGACCAAACGAGCAAATTACTTACATAAAGGAGGGTTAAGAGGACTGGGATACCTAGACATTTATATACACGCACGATATACAAAAAATGTGAATTTTACAGTAGCGTTAGCGTAACACTTGGTAATATTCTGGCTTCTTCGTAATTTCGTGATGCTTGAATATATAACAATAATAATAATAATAGTATCAATGTATAGTACTTTACAACAGACATTAAATTGAAATTTAACAAAACCCGCAGTGTCGGAGTGATATGTAAAAGGCTATTTCGAGCCAAAAGTTTTCAGTGTGGGATTTACAGGCATTCCACGTTTATCTGTTTTTCACGCCCGGCTCGCCAAATCCTTCGTTCCGCCGGAAAGATAAAACGGTTCAGGCAAGAATAATTATTTATCGTTTTCTTTCTGCTTTTGTTATGTTTTGTCTACCCCGAATACAAATCCATTTTATTATACAATATTATATTTCATTTAAAAGCATTTTATCACAATCTCTTTAAATATAACCAGGCTCACTTCATAACGCTTTTCTAATATATGATTTGATTAATATAGATTATCGTTGCGTATTTATTCTTAAAGACGAAGAATGTAAAAACATTAGTCTTCTGTCTAAGTTACTAAAGCAATGAGAGTGACGAATAGAAATAACAAGAAAAGCCTGACAGTTTATATTTTAATATTTACCCACCCTATCTACAGCGACATAAAAAAATCTAAAAATTGCCTCATTTATTTAAATTCGTGAAAAAGTCACCGTAAACAAGTGTTTATGTGGTCGTAATTCGAGGCTAGTTCGATCCACAGCATGGCTCGTACCAATGTCTTTTTTCTTTTTCAAAACTTATGTACGATTTATGTCTCTTGGCTCACCACCTACCATGCTCTCCCAAAATAAGCACCGGTGAAAGGGTGAAATGAAGGTCGAGGGGTCTAAACTGCCTAGACCTCTAGCTACCTTTGTATTAGGAAACACGTGAAGATACATCCGTTTAAGCCATAGAGTATGCCTAGGACATGTGTGAATTGTATGTTAAAAATAATTGCATCACCAGCTTTATACGACCAGAGCAAAAACATACATTCGACATCTTTATTCTGTCGCAGTAATAATTTTATGTAGCCGGTTTTAATAATATTGATTTTTTTATGTTATTGAATTTCATGCTTCTGATAAAAATTACTTTTTAAGCAACACAAAGAGAAAGAATTCGAAGTGATGCTCGAACTCCTACCGGAACCCAATCACCAACAATCGGCAGCCATTCGAACTGGACAAATGATCTACGATTAAGAATGTATACTGTATTATTTTACAGTCATTTGTAAAACATCTTCTAAACTGTTGAAGTACTTAGCTACTAAAACAACACTACTCTACATTACTAACTAAGCTTGAGGGTTTGAAACTATAGTGGTTCATAATAATATCTGAAGGGCGGATTCATATCAGCGACACAATTTTCACAGTATTTACCCTAAACCGTTAAGCTGCGCTCCGACTCAGCTTGGACTATGGTAATAGTTTCCATGATTTAGTGGACCCCATCGTACTACACCTGCAATAAAGTTGCAACTTGGCTTTATCCCGAAAAAGAAGTGAAAACCGCGCTTTTTCAGTCAACCGGGAAAAATAATTCTTGTTGATTACAAAAACTGGACTGCATTTTGATAAAATAGCCCATTCGCTGCACAAGTACAGCGCATTTGTCCACGTCGGCGAGCGCGCGTAAAGTTCCTTCCGGTGGCGTGTACATGAAATATATCGTTTTTACTTTTTTTATTGTTTTAATAATTAACTTAAAAAGTACAACAAGTGAAAATTGGAATCGAGAATAAGCTTCTTTTTTATAACCATAAATCACACTTTTGTTTTTGTGTCTCACAATAAATATCCAGTATCAGTAGAGCAAACCAATTATCTGGAAATACTAGTATGTTTTATTATGCAATTTTTTGGATTTTTAAAACCTATGCTGAACTTTTTATGTTATTAAATTAAAGAGAAAAAAGTTAAAATTTCAACTGACACGGGAGAGATTCGAACCCGCGACCTACTTTTCATTTTTATATTTTTTATAATAATGTTATTAATTAACTGCAATTAATTAATTATTAAATTAAATAACGTTATCGTATTGATAAGACCTAACTGAAAAATCAGGATTATCAAATTGTCACTTGTAAAAGAGATAATAGGTGGCACCTATGCCAATAAACAAGGCATAAGTGATATAAGAGAAAACAGATTTAAAATTTCTACTGATGCGTGTAAGACACGGTGACTCGGTGGTAAGAGCATCGCCACAGATCGGCGAAGGTCGCGGGTTCGAATCCCGCCCGTGTCAAATGAAATTTTAACTTTTTTCTCTTTTATTTAATAATACTAGTATCTGTCAAGAAAATATTAAATTTAGTAGAAGCGAGGGACCTTTATAATTGATTTGTTTATGTTTTTTTTTTTTGGTGAAATATAGTTTACGAATGGCAAACGTAATGTCTTGTGGCATTCTGAGGAATGCAAACTCGGAACCAAGAAACCAAATAGGTTATCAGATGCATGCAGGTGAATTCGGAATAAATAAATATACAAAATAAGGTATAAATAAATGTCTTCACGTAATTCCCAATACAGGGGTAGACAGAGGTCTCGTCTAGACAATTATGTCCCTTCGACCCGCCTTTCACCGAGGATATTTTCGGGACAACGTGACAGGCGATGAGTCCGTCGCTGCCTTTATGTCCAAGCCAGCGATATAATTCGTTTACATAAATAAATTAAAATTGATACAATACGAATCTAAATGCTGCTCTATCGAGTTGGATTCTTCGATTTACCTCTGGGTCAATGACTCAAAAGCCACCAAGCAATAATAACTCCATCCATCCACAATGAAGTTAATACCGGTACGCGCATACCACTAATCTAAGTTGGTGTGACACAAACATGGCATCGTAATTTCCAACTTTGTTTTAGACTTAGCACTAACTCTTAACTTTGCTTCACAAAACTATAAAGTATATATTTTTTATCTCATTAAATTAAGTCATTATCCGTTTAGAGTTCGTTAAACTGAAATCCCATCAAAGATGGTTGGCCACGGATTCATTAAATTTGTGTGTACATCGTCCCACTTCAACACAGTTTCTTAATATTAAAGATATATGATAATATCAATATTCATCACAAAAATACACAATAACTAAAATCAAATAAAAACATGTATTTGCCACGGACGTTATTATTATGTTTGTGTTATTTATGAAAGATACATACATATTACATATTGTATTTATTTCAGTTTATTTACATATTTTTGATCATTTATTTGTTCTGAATTTGAACTTGCTAACATTTTTTCGCCCCGATGGGACTGGCAGATAATGTCAAATGGCAATAAGTCCGCAAACCATAAGTTACAAAAAAGGGAAAATAAAAAAATTAAAACAAATACAACTGTTACTATAAAATATATATTTCCACACAAAGCGTATTCACGCGTCCGTTTGACACACATTCCGCTTCGTATTGAGAATCTCTACAAGGGATTTATATCTGCGTGGATAGGCTTTAAAACTGGAGTTTTCCATTTGATCAAATATACATTAGTTCTTTATCGAGCTGTTAAAGTGTAATAAATTTTATTATTAATCGCAAGTTTCGTTAGATGAGCGATTGGGTCATTTGGCGTCATACCAGGAAATGCGAGTTCTATTCCCATGTTGGAGGACCAATCATTTCATCAAAAAGATTGCATCGATTTTTATCATTGTCGTTGTTGAAATGTGAGCTAGTAGAAATATACTTTTCACACTACCAGAACACCATTGTACATAAGATGGTGAGAGATTATTTCTTCATATATTTACAAACTTTACCTAAACCGTAATTCAGTTATTCCTTTTTTAAATTGTTATAGCCTAGTAGCACTCAATTTAAAAGGCTAGTACGCCAGGATCGAACCAGATGACAGAACAGTATCACTTAAATAATCAACGTAGCAATATTAAGTGATGAATTCACTATGAGATTGGCTATGGAGACATAAAAAAGTATATAATATTTTCTCAAAATTTCATACTTGGGTCCGTCATTTTGACCCACCTTTTATCTAGAATATCTTTTGGGACAACGTGTCAAGTGGCGGGCATATCACCGATGGTCAAGCCAACGATGTAAATCGTACATACTACTTATTTACGTACATCAAAGAATTCATCGGTACGTGACTATTACCGGGGACCGGATCCCTTGGCTCGTATTCTGATCTCCCAACCACTCAGCTACCGTGAAGTAGCAATATGATTTTCTGAATTTACCACGAGGTTACCGGTGAAAAGAAATTTTGTAAGAAAGCCTATAATCATAATAATAATAATTTATTTGAATCGGACAAAAAAGTTATCCATATTATCTATATGTCTGCGAAATAACACTATTATCATGGATGAGTCAAGTCCGTCAACAACTACTGGAGCACCGTAAAGGACGTTCCATTACTCTAATACCTCTTTAAGAACTTTTGAGAGACGGCCATTACCCAGCAGTGGGCATTCACACCCAGTATTCTTATGGCTTCGTGTTTTGCAAGTTACAAACATTGTAACTTTTTCAGAAAACTAAATTTGCCATTGGGTACGAATCTGTGTCGAATAAACAAAATTATGTTGTGAACAATGGTGCATGGACAATAATGTAACTTTATTGTACAGAATACATTGCTCGATGGCGTGCTAAAAGCACAACCGCATAAAACAACCAAGTAAGTTTTATCTATGCTGGAAGCAATTGTAAATATTACAAAAGCTTAGGAGCAAGTTACCTAAATGCATTTCATGATACGATTTTTGTTATATAAAATTTTTAAACGAATGAATAACCAGTTTACTAATTTCTAAAAAAAAATACCCATTTACCACCCATTGACTTCACAAACCGATTAAAAGGCGAAAAAAACCTTAAAGATTGTAATGTTAGCTTCAAACATACCAGACCAAAATTATGTGGACCGATGACGGGCAGCATATTTTTCTAATATTGTAATCCTGTAAAGAACTTTTACTTTTAAGTAAATTGAAAATCAATATTGAATTTGGTTTTTGATGTTGATTATAAAATTTGCACCATATCTACAGTATAAACTTTAGCGACAATAGTCTAATGGGTTAGGATGCGGACTGCCATATATAATGTCGCAGATTTGAGCCCGCCATTTGACTATAAACTAACCACCCCAGACTAAGATGGAATGGTTAACAGCAATACAAGGAATGTAATTTCGCGTTGGTAGGATTCTAAAAAAAAAATGCGCGTAAACATTCTTCATACATACATGCACTTTATTCAGCATTATTCTAAATTTATAACGAGTGTAATGTAACTCAACTATATGCTGGGAACATAAGCCACGTACGTCCACAATAAACTTGAAGTTTGTCACACAGTATCCTCTAATCCAAGTTTGCATGACATAAACATCGCATCGTAATTTTCAGCTTAATTAAACTCTGTACTACTCTCGTAACTCCTAACTCTATGAAAACAAACCGCCGTAGAGAGCTTAAAAACTACATCGTAAACATGTGAGTAGTGCTTATAGTTAAAATTGCTATCCATACCCGAAAATATTTTTGGGATAACGTGTCCAAACCAGCGATATAATTCGTATATACGTTTTTTTTTTAAAAACCCCATTGTTACGAGCCTGCCATCTGGGGATTGAACTCGGGTGTCTCGGGTGTCGGGTGTCTTGACTCGAACTTCGACCACCCTACTACTCGGCTATCGTGACTTCTCTTCTTCGAGGAAAATATAAAAAAATACTAAGAAAAGTTATTACTAATATAACGATGGTTCTAGTTAATAAGACTTTATTGGGACTGATTTTAACTAAAATTGTTTTAATTTGTCATTACTTTTTTTTTCAAATATCGAATCGGAAAATTGTTCTCATTAGCGACCCTTCGTCGACACGTAGCGTAGGTACACACCGGGTTATCGTGGCGTCGCTAGCTCTGAGATGGACGAGTTAATGCAGAAAACCACTTTTTCTACATTGTTTCATGTTTGGCTGTCTGTGGTACCTTTGTATTTTCATAACACAAATACTTTAATTACGTATTTTGGGAACATACGTACGTATCATTACACATACGTACAAATCACATACGAACAAATCATTAATAAAACAAATCCAATCTTCATTCGATATCATAATAACCTGATTTCTAATGTTCACACACGCTACGTTATGGATGAAGCTTAAAACAACACGCGAGAACAGAAAAAAAAGGCAAACAAAAATATCATTTTCAATCAAAGATACAATATAAACGAGATTTTTTGCGTTACCTCCGTGAGGTTGTAGTACCAACAAAGGAAATTACATTCGTCTTCCACAAAATAAATATTCCCTTATCGAAATAAAAGTAAACAGTCACATTATGCGATAGAATAAAAAAATAATGCTTCGGGAAATTCATTTTGTCCGGTCCGTTTCCACGGAGGTGCGAGCCGTGCTAGCTTCGATTTCCCATAGGAATTTAGATTGAATTACTTTTAAGATATTCGCGCTAGATGTTGTGCTAGTTTATGTCTTACTAACAAAGGGTACCTAATAATTTCTTTGCAAACTGTGAAAATTGATTTCCCTAACAACTTGCTCTCTTGTTGTGGATATCGTAAGAGGTGACTGTGAGATGAGCCTGGTAAATTACAATGGGTACCGACAGATGACAGGATAACCATCGCGAAAAGTTTTAGAGCAAAATAAAGCAGGCTGGAGACATCTTGTGCAGGCAGAAGCCTCTAAGGAGCGAGTTTCTGCGATTGCCATTCACCATGGCATATATGCCATGCACATATGCATGCACGCTTGATAAACGGATTACCAAGCGTGGCTGTTATGGTGAATGCTTCGTAAGAGGAGGCCTGGTGGCAGTCTGCTGAGGCACAGTAACAGGCAATTAAGTAAATGACAATTAAATAAATAAGTCGAGCAAGTTAGTGTTAAAAAACATGTCATTTTTAAAAAGGCCTGTCACCCAACTAATACTCGTACATAACATAATTCATTACATTAAATGTATAATATTTAAAATTGTATTTTTTTCTATTGTAAAATTGTTCTATAAAAATTATAAGTTATATTCTTTTTATACCTTTACGAAAATGTATCTAAAAATATAGTAAAATTTAATTTTGTTGATGAGTTTTCATGAATAAAAATTTATCTCTTTAAATAAAAATAAAAATCCACGTGATATGCCGAAACCATGCGACCAAACTTACAATACCACTCAGTAAAGTTATTATGATTATAATGAATATGTCGAGAAGATGAACCGTGCAAGCTTAATCTGTGCCGATACGCTTTAGCACGCTATCATGTAATTTATTTAATGAAATAATGTTGCAATAATGTTCATGCGCCTTTGTTAACAACGCCATTCAACTCAAATATGATTTATTACAAGTAATTTATATTTTGACTTGTAAATTAAATTAGAATTATTTCAAGGTATTGTACATTAGTGCTAGCCCTTTACTAAAGCTATAATTTAGATCTGTTTTCTGGGATGTGAGTAGAGAGAGATTAACGATGGCTCTCTATTAGTTTACCATAGAGTTTCTTGTTAGTGGTAGTTAGTTAGATTGAGTTTGGTGGTAGACCCCGAACTTGTTTATGATTGTCGCGGCGGTGGCGCTTACTAAACTTGCTCTGGACACCCACGTTGAATCTAGAGGAACGTACATGGCCTGCTTGACTGCGGGGTATTCCCTGGATCGGTCATTGCCAAGGTGGCCCCTCCAAGAGGGTTTGGTCAGCCTACTTCGGATACGGGTTGGTGAGCTGTGGGGGTAATGTTTGCGTCGTTGCATTAGCACCGCTATCCGTATTTAATAAAAATGGGATCTACTCTTACTAGAATAATCAAATTAAAAAATAGTGAAGGCATTAGTAAATGTTGCGGTAGTTAAAGAGTTCTGTGCATGTTTATATTTTATCATTGTTATATCATTCCAGCCCGGCCAAGCAACCTCAAACACTCACACCTGGTTACCCTAAGATGAGGTTCTTGAATTCTCTGTAACAGAATACATAAGTACATCCACTCCACAATTTTGCAACATGCGCACTGTGAATATATGAATTTTAATAAACACTTATCGTACTTCAAAATCCCTTCGGCTGGCCGATACATCGAAGTATACTTGACTCTTAATGCCCCATATATCGGCGGTAATCTCTTGCCGTATCCTTAAGTGAAGTATGTACATACATTAATGCATGCAGATACTTTTGTAAAAGCTCAATGAGGCCACTAACTGTTACATACTGGAAAAGGTTATTCTTGAAAATTCTTATAAATCTTATTAATACAATTATTTCAGAAGAAATTACTTTTTTAGATTTCTTAGTGTTTTATTTAGTTCTCTTACATAAATATAATAATAATATATCTTCACGCCATCCCCAATACAGGGGTAAACATAGATCTAGACAAATAAGTCATTTGGACCCACCTACTACCGAAGATATTTTTGAGATAACGTGACCAGTGGTGATAGAAATGGTGTTCACTATCACCATTTTCATCACCACCTGTCACGTTGGTGGTGGTGAAAACCCCATTGATACGAGCTTGCCACCTGGAGATCGAACTCGGGTCACTCGACTCGAAACTCCGACCTGCCAACCACTCGGCTACCGTGACCCTTAAACAGACAATAAGATTGTAATTGATTTCAAAGGACAAATACAATGGACAGCCTCAAAGATCATCCTTAGAAAGGATTGGTGTTCCTTTGCGAGGATATATGGCTTTTCAAAAGTAATATCATGGATGGGTCGATCTAAAATATGTATACAGACCGCAGGCTACCTAGAGCATTTATATTTTACATCAATCACAATGGCTGAATAAATCGTTAGGGACAGTACACTTCAGATTTCGATGCTCTCTTTAAATAAATAATAGTTTTACATACATACATACATACGCCTCTTTCCCGTAGGGGTAGGCAGAGACCACTTCTTTCCACTTGCTACGATCCTTACATACTTGTTTCGCTTCGTCCACTTTCATTATTCCCTTCATACATTCTCTTCGATTTAGGGTGTTCTTGACCTGGCGTTCAGGATGTCCCTGATTTGGTCTCGAAACGTCCGCCTAGGTCTTCCCCTTTCTACACTTCCATTCAAACTCGTCTTATACACTTTTTTCGTCAATCGTTCTTCATTAACTCTCTCGACATTGCCAAACCATCTTAGCATACCTTTCTCAAATTTAGTCATTACATCTTCTTTCAGACCACTACGTTTCCTTATCTCACTATTCCTTATACTGTCACTCAGTTTAACTCCTATCATACTTCTTAACACTCTCATCTCAACTCCATTTATCATGCTTTCATTTTTCTTCTGCCATACCCAACTTTCACTTCCGTACCTGAGTGTTGGAACCAACACTCCCTTATGCACAGCCAAACGAGCCTTGTTAGACACCTTCAGACTAGTCATAAAGGAGTGCAGAGCTCCGTTCGCAATGTTTCCTGCATTCACTCTTCTTTCAATATCACTCTCACACTTTCCATCTCTTGTAAACTTTGAACCAGATACACAAACTCATTCGACCTGTTCAATTTGTTCATCTCCAATCACGATATTGCAATCTGTCATTGCCTCATCTCTTTCAAACACCATCACTTTCGTCTTCTTTACATTCATCTCCATTCCCTTTCTAACAAAAGCTCCACTCGTAGCAGTCCTGCAACTCCTCGGCTGAAGACGCAAGTAATACTTGGTCGTCAGCATAAGGAAAACATTTGACGTGTACAACGAGTATAACGTAGTTTTTATATTTGTAATTTATTATAATTAGGTAAAATTAAAGAATGTTTAGTTTTTAATAAGCTAATTATTTCTTAATTATTAAACACTATCTCTAATTTTTTACCTAATGAAATTAAAAAAAAAACAGCTACATGGTTGATGTAGTACCAAAATCTTATCCTCGATTAAGCATGCCACAAGAAGACTTAAAGATACGGTGGGGTCATTCTTTGTAAAGCATTATTATACATTACTATATGAACTGCTATAGTCATTATCTTGTACGCTGCAGCCCGTCACCAGGCGAATTCTTTTTAACCTTATATTCTTCGCCGCATGTTGTTTGCTTTTGTTATTTCAAAGACTTCTTTCGTTTTTACATAAGAAGTCTTTAAAACTTTAAATAAAACAAATAAAAATCTTTACGCAATTCCCAATACAGGGGTAGACAGAGGTCTAGTCTAGACAATTTAGTCCCTTTGACCCACCTTCCATCGAAGATATTTTCGGGACAACGTGACGTGAGATCGTCGCCGTCTTAATGTCCAAGCCAACGATATAATTCGTACATATGTTTTTGAAAAACCCATTGGTACGAGCCCGCCACCAGGGGATCGAACTCGGATCTAGTGCCTTTGAAATCCCGACCACCCACCCACTCGGCTATCGTGACTCATCTTTTTTTTCATTCTTTGTTTCTCTTACGAAACCCCGTAATATAAGAAGTAGGTAAAACAAAACATATGCCACGCGAATGCTACTCATACCTAGTAAAGAATTACGAATATAGTGGATTATATTCAACAGCGTATGCTAAATAAAACTGGGAAATTACCCAAATATAATTTGATGAAATAGGGATACTTATATCTGTATAACAAATTATATAATTGAAAGCATTTTCGTTCATCCTTCTGCCACCTTTTATCCCTTAACCACATAGCGGTATAATCTTACACGAATAATTTTGTCTTTTTGTATTCAAATAGGATACTACTATAGTACATAATCTATATTGTTACTATAATTTACTATTTGATATACTTTTTTTACTTTTTGTTTTACTTATTTATTTATAAAAATATAAAAAAGTTATTTTTTCGTATAAAAGGTAAGGTGTCAACGTATCAGTTCACAAAGATTTTTGTTTGTTAATTCATAAAATATTTTCCATTTTCATATTTTTATTTTATTTTTCGTCAACATTCCTCACTAAAAATATACATACATATATAACGCCCTGTTAAAGTCCAATGCAGGACATAGGCCGTAAGAAAGGATTTCGCATAATCGCCACATTTGGTAAGCGGATTGGCGATCGCACTACCAGACTGATGTTCCGAGTTCGATGCCTAAGGCTCATACTCACAGGTGTGACCATCTGTCACGTTGTCCTAAAATGTCTTCAGTGAAAGGCGTGTCGAAAAGGTCTCATGTTTTTGGATCCCTGTCTACCCCTTTATTGGGAACAGCATGAAAAAAAGGTCAGTGATATGTATATAAAGTATAATTACGTAAGTAAATGACTCTGGTTCAATATAAACATGATAAATCATGAAAGCAACAGAAATCGACGCGAGTATACATATCTGTCATTAGTAGATAAATCCAACACATTGAGACTCATGTCAGATGTTTATCAATGTCGATTGATAGAGAAGTACGGGCAATATTTTAGTTTAACGACACATATTTCCTGCGCTGTGAATCACACTTGCTGTGTCGCTTTTTTATTTACATTTTTACATTATTTTATGAGTAATGCATATTCAATTGTTTTCTCTTGAGCCCCAGTGGCTTAATTGATTACAATAAATCAGTTTGGGCAGATTGATATTTCTTTAGTTTACTAATATTCCCAATACTAGGATAAATAAACGTGTAGACTATTCAATCCACAAAGTCACGATAGCCGAGTGGAAAGGTGGTCGGAATTTCGAGTCGAGAGACCCGAGTTCGATCCCCAGGTGGCAGTACCAATGGGTTTATTCAAAACCAATTCATATCGTTGGCTTGGACATAAAGACGGCGACGGGCTCACCACCTGTCACTTTGTCCTGAAATATCTTCGGTGGGAGGTGGGTTGAAGGGACTTAATTGTCTAGACTACACCTCTGTCTACCCCCGTATTCCGCCGTAGGGAATGGCGTGAAGATATTTTATATTATATTTTATTTTTTTACTATTCAATCCAATGAAACCATCTTTGACTTCAGCCTGTTTAGGGCTATGTTACAGGTGGTGAGCCAATCGCCGTCTGATTGCCTAGCCAATAGTACAATACACTTACATACATATAAATTTATATTAATCAATATTCCTATTATATATAGATAACATGAATATTCATAAATGATCATGGCTCGAGTACAAACATTCATGTTCATTACACGAATGGGTATTCGGTGGCAGGTGGGTTGAAAGAATTCAAAAGAGGTCTAGACAGACCCCACTCTAATCCTGTATTGAAAATAGCGTAAAGATTACACAAATTTTTGCCCCCAGCGTGCTTCGTACCTCCAACCCGTAGCATCAAAAGGCGGAGTTACTTGACAGTAACTCCGCCTTTTTGTTGACACTAGGCATCGGGTCATCCTTATGATATATTTGTAGGATAAAAGTTAAATATAATGTTCCGTGTTCGGAATTCGAGTTAGGAAGTCGATTTTGAACTCTAGCACAATGAAGAATGAGAGGACCAACGAGGTTTTTTTTGTTTTTTTTTAGCTTAAAACAGTATACTTAATTTCTTTCCAAATTCTATAATAATGAAAACTTTATTTATATATATTAGCAGAACATTTACGCACGCATGCTTGAAATTCAAATCTCTCCTAATGTTCTAATAAAATCAACATTAGTTTCTGTTCCATAGACGTTGTGATTTTACCAAATGTCGGAGTTGTATTCAAAACGTGGGAGTAACCAAAACTAAAAAAAAATAACAGGTTTACCAAAACTATACACCAATTTGCTCTGATATTAATCACATATAAAAATAACTTGAAATTATTAAGCTGTAAAATAATAAAGAAATAAATTCTTAACGAAGACCGCTTGGTAGGCTCGTTGGCCTAGACATAAAAATGGCGACAGTCTCACTGCCTGTCAAATTATTCCAAAAAATATATTCGGTAAAAACTGGATTAAAAGTTACTAAACTTGCTTACCGAGTATTGGGAATAGCATGAAGATATATTTTTTAACGGAGGCTGCAACCAGATGACTTCAATGAAATCTTAAGTTATTGTCTTATAGGTCTCTCTTATAGTTCTAAAACAAATGAGAAACAATGTGGTACTTCTGCGTTGCTCTGGTGCACTTTCCTCTTAAAGGTAGCTCACGCTGCATGCATACGTGATACCTAAGATTTAATAATATTTTTTATGATTAATTTGATATTTCTCTTATTACAAACTGTATTGTGTGTAATAAACTATGTATTACTGTGTGGCTACGGCGTAGGAATATACCCACTTCCTTCTCATAGTTTCCTGTATTATGTAATAGCAATTTGCGTAGTAGTATTTTGTTGCTATTTATTAGACGCGAACAAATGGAAAACCTTGAAAATACAGTTGGCTACTGTCAGATACCGGGAAAATCATATCGAAATATACCAGACCAAAATTGAACAGACCCTTGACGAGCTACTCCGATAAATGGATGTAAAAATGTAAAATAAAACGATTTTCGGATTTTATCGCGTGTATAAAAATAGTTTGTGAAAAGTAAATAATACACGCGATAAAATCCAAAAATCCTTTTAATTTAGATTTGGTAATGTTCGCGTAAATACAAGAAATTATCAAATGTAAAAATTTAGTATTTGTTACTGAATCGCGCAAAATACTATAAACTAATTTTCATTTTGGTCTACTGCCATTTAATAACATCAACACTTACATTTTGTTGATTACCAGTTAGTAAATCAATTAATTAATTACTGTTTTTGATGACTATCTGTAACTTTTACTCAAAGACAAATTTCGTAAAATATAAGCAAGTCGTGAAAAAAATAACAATGCTCGACATTTCACCTTCCTAAAACGCATTAATTTTAATGTTTAAATGAGACTTGGAATTCAAATAAATGAAAAAGCTTCAGCGCAGAAATAGCGCTGTCATAAATTTGTATCGCAAATAAAACTCGGGATGATTGCAATTACTTGTGATGGAACTCGTTTCATTTAATATAGACGGCATCTCTTCTCATTTATTTATCTAATCATTACCTCGGGAGCGAATGTTATTAACGTGACAGCCATTTTTCATTTTCATGTTTCAACTTTTTCATAAATTTATTTGAAAAAAATAATCTATATCTTCTAGCAAACCCAATATCGGGGTTGATAGTGGTCTAGACAATTAAGTTTTAGAACCACCTTCCACAGAAGGTATTTTTTGGGACATAGTGACAGTTGGTGAACCTGTCGCCGTCTTGTCCAAGCCTACGACATAAATTGTACATAAGTTTTTAGAGAAAACTCATTGATCCAAGTCTTGATCGAACACGAGTCCACCACCACCACTCGGCTGTCGTCACTTCTAACCAACTCACCCCTGACGGGGTAGCCAGAAACAACTGATCGCCAAGTACCACGATCCTTACATACCTCTTTCGCTAACTAACTTGACTTCTAAATTTATGAAAAACCCTATTGGTACAAGCCTAACTGGGGACTCAGGTCTGTCCACGCGAATTTCCATCACCCAACCTCGCTTTATGAATTCATTTTTTTTTAAATTATAGATTATTGTTTAATACTAGCTCTAAATTTATTAAACCGTATCATTAAACCCTCCGTGGTTTAATGATACGTCAAATTCGATATGTATGTATATATTCCTTTACTAAATTTCCAATTTACATTTTCTTAAACCACTGCAGTATTAAGGTACACTGCAAATTAAGCAAAATAAAATATTTAAATTGATTAACCCATTCATTACTTTAAAAGCAGGGAATTTAATTTATGTTAAGACAAATCTGTCTTAACTAATTCTAAATTAGATAAAATGGACGTGTGGAACTCCACGCGTCAGAAGTGAAACTTAAAAGAAGTACAATTCCCCCCCACGGGGTCACGCTTTTTCTCTTCAAACGAAAGAATTCAATGCCGTGCCTATTAAATTTCTAGTTCAAAAATCGTTTTCGAAAGGCCGACTAGCATTTTTAGTATCATGCCACGATGAGTAGCGGTCTACGATTATTGTAGTTATTAAGTATTGTAAATATTAAAATAATTTTGCATTTCCAGCTCTTGAGGTATTTAGAGGGGCACCAGTTGATTAGTGACAGTACGGCTTCCGTCGGGATCACTCGGCTGGTGATCTTCTTGTGTACCTCACTCATTGATGGGGGGAAGTAGTAGAGAGCAAGGGGGAGGCCCTGGCAGTTAGTTTGGACATGGCAAAAGCCTTTGATCGGGTGTGGCACAAAGCGCTTCTCTCGAAGCTTCCATGGCTTCTATGGGCTTCCCGAGAAATTTTGCAATGGGGTCACTGGTTTTCTTACAGACCGGAGCATCAAGGTCATTGTTGACGGTGCATGGTCGGATTCCAAGTCTGTGAATGCTAGTGTCTCACAAGGCTGGGTGCTATAGCTGTTTCTGCTGACGACAGCACTGGTGATACCCTATAATATATATAAATAAACCCTTCGTCGTATCACCACATTTTGAGAGCACTCCCCTAGTTGCCTCAGCCAGCATCGGAATCCTTTGCTTCGACAAATCGAGCAACGTTCAGTTTCGCGGTCATTTGGAAGGGAAGGCTAAAATGGCCTCTTAAAAGCTTGGCGTGCTCAGTAGAGCACGACAGCACTTCATGCCGGTCCACCGCTTGCAACTTTATAAGGCGCAGGTTCGGCCGCACATGGAGTACTGTTGTCATCTCTGGGCTCCCCAGTGTCAGCTCCTTCCACTTGACCGTATCCAACCGTCGACGACCATTTTCTATCTGATAAGGTAGATCCTGGCATTACGAAGAGACGTTGCATCTCTTTGCATTTTTTACATTATTAACATTTTCTACGGGGAATTTTCTGCCACGCACTTGCACTTTATGGAAAGTGCTGCCGTCAGCGGTTTTTCCGGACCGATACGCCTACGCATATGCTATGCCTCTGATGTTACGGATGTTCATGGGCGGCAGTAATCACTTTCCACCTGCGCGCCACCTGCTCGTTTACCTCCCTTCTCTATAAAAATAATTGTTTCTGTAAATGAAGTATAAAAAAATGAATCGGGAGATTCGAGTTTGATTCTTCCGTCGAAGACTCGTAAAAATGACATTTCGTATAGGACCTACAATTGAGTTGGATAGTAAACCGTTCGAAAATCTAAGGTTCGAAAACTTACGTCGTTCAATTTAATGAATTTTCGCAAAGCACAAACCTGAATTTGTGTAGTGCCTAACAAAAGAAAAAAAATATTTCCTACTAGTTCAAAACTAAATAGACCTAAAAATCATTTCTTGTAAGTAAAAAAAATAATTTTACTGATAAAACATTGAATATAATAGAAATATTGTATACTCTTTAATTATACCCGTGTTTTAGTCCGATACTGTCTACTGTCCGATACTACCGGATACTGGAAAACTAAGGGACTGACATTTTCCTCACTAACTATCCAAAACCCAATATCACGAAATACTAAACACCATTCTGTTGTTCTACAAAGCCGGAGTAATTACTCCTTTGAGTTATGCTATTAATACAGCGCCAAAATTCCCCTTTTAGACTAAATCTGGTTAAGGTCTCTGTAAACAAATACTTTGACAACATTTCCAACTGAGGTGGACGATTAAGTCCTTTCGACCCACCTTTCACCAAAGAAAGTTTTTGGGACAACGTGACAGGTGGTGAGCCTGTCATCGTCTTTATGTCCAAGTCAACCATATAAATCGTACATAAGTTTTCAAAAACCCTACGAGCCTCTTCGGGATCTAATTCTGGTCTCTTGACCCGAATTCCGATCACCTAACCACTCGGCTATCGTAACTCGTAAGTACGTATATAAATAATACTGAAATCATTAGTACGGTGTTTAATTTGTTAGAAAATCAAACCGTCCCGTGGTTTTATTTTTGTTATTTATTCATCACATTAACGTGCATTAATTGAATAATGTACCCTACCCTTATCACAGTGAACCACAATTTCAGTAAACGTTCGTATCTTAGTTACGAAATTTCATTTAATATTTAACAAAGAATCGATTTTAAAAACAGTTTCTTTCACTACTAAAAATTATGTAAAATTGTAGGAAAGGGAGTGTGTTGATTTGACAGTGAGTGAAAGTCAGACCCCAGACCCCAGAAAATGTAGAAAAAGTGATTTCTAAAATGAACATACCGAGAATCGAAACATGGACCTCAGAACTGGACACCATGAAAACCAGCGTGCATGCCACTCGTCCACGGAGGTCTTTGAATATTGCGATTTATAAGGCTTTTTTCTCAGTTTCTCTTAATGTGGGTGTAACCACGGGAAAAATAGGCTGGTTTATATTTTCGCTGACACCACACGGAAATATGCTTTGAATACATTTCTTCACGCTTTCCAACAATGAGACGACAAGACAGAGGTCTAGAAAATTAAGTCCTTTCAACCAACTTTTTACTGAAGCCCATTTAAAAAATAAAATAAATTATAAATATCTTCACGCAATTCCCAATACAGGTGTAGACAGAAGTCTAGACAATTAAGTCCCTTTGACCCACCTTCCACCAAAGATATTTTCGGGACAACGTGACAGGTTGTGAGCCCCACGCCGTCTTTATATTCAAGCCAATGATATAATTCGTACATAAGTTTATGAAAAACTCATTGGTACGAGCCTGCCACCTGGGGATCGAACTCGGGTCTCTTGACCCGAAATTCCGATCACCGAACCACTCGGCTGTCGTGAATTTTAATGATCATAATGAGACGACAAGACAGAGGTCTAGACAATTAAGTCCTTTCAACCCACTTTTCACTGAAGCCCATTTGAGACAACATAACAGTTGGCGAGCCTATTGCTTTCTTATTCATTAAATTATTTTATTCATAAATATAAACATATATTTAATCAAATAAATACAATATAAAGAAAATACAATTTTCATAAATATAAAATATTTATTAATATTGAGCAATATATCATCAACGCCCATGACAAGATACATGACACAATTACAAACATATTCACCACAAAAATGTTTATCTCAAGCGGGATTCAAACCCACGAGCTTTAGCTTTAAAGGCAGGGCAACTAGGCTATTCGGTCGTCTTGAATATGTTTAATTACAAAAATCGTAAAATAAAAGCCTTCATTAGGAAGGATAATTTCAAAATGAAACCATAAACATTATAATGGACTACTACCCGAGTTGAAATTTTCTGAGAGTGAAACCCTACGTTTAAATTTAATTAACTTTGTTAATTTGCAAACATATAATCTATAAACTGTTTTCGTGTATCTTTTACCTGCCATTGGCCGAAATTACATAGCGAATATTAATATATAGTATTGTTCTTATCAGTCACGATAACCGAGAGGTTGGATGATCGGAATTCGAGTAAAGAAACCCGAGTTCGATCCCCTAGGCACGTACATTTTTTTAAAAAACTTATGTACGAATTATATCGTTGGCTAGGACATAAAGACGGTGACGGGCTCACCACCTGTCACGTTATCCCAAAAAATAGCTTCAGTGCAAGGTGGGTTAAAAGGACTTAATAGTGTATAGAAATCGAAATCGAAAATTTAGAAAAAAAATCTATATTTTGTATACGTTTCTCTATACGTCAAATATAGACTATGATACCAGAGGCATAGCAGATGCGTTGCCGGCCTTAGAGGGCCTTGGGGGGGGGGGGTGAGCCTCCGGTTACCTGCACTCTCCAGACGAAATTCAGAAGCTTGTTAGACTTCACGCCAGCGTTCTGTGAGGTCATGGTACTTCCCCGGTCGAGCCGGCCCATACATGCAACAACAGAAGCTGATGCGTGGCTCTACCACTGTTAAAATTTTTAAAAAGATGAATACACACGCATTTACTTATGTATACACCTTTTTAAAAATCTTGTAGTCTTTTGTATGTGGCTGAACGCATCCTAAACGGAAGGACTAATTTTGAAGGTTTTTAGCGTTTGTTCAAGTAACTTTAAAAACGGTCTTCATTAGCATTCGGACCCAGTAGGTGGCGCTGCAAACATGTTCTAGAACAGAACTACGTTTGCAGGGACCCGCTACTCAAACATAAAATTTTACATTTTTATAAAAAATTTACATTTGCTTGGGAACTTTGGGATAGAAAGTATTTTTAAAACACTCTTGGGTAAATATGAAACTACGTGTAAAACATTTTAAGTCAATACATCAACAACATTTCGAGTTTTGCGGAAACAAACATACGGGTGCTGTATTTCTATATTTAAACGTGTTAACTTTATTCATGAAACAGTTTGTTTTGAGTAACTGAATAAATATTCAAAGATAAAAAGAGGAAACTTGAAAATTGATATTAATAATTTAGCCTCACAACATCGCAATAAAACTTATGTATACCCCATGGTAATAGACGTTTTGTTATAACCGAATACTTTGACAGTTTGGTTAAAAACTTTTTGCGTTAACACGATACAGCAATTTATAGACACAAAAGAAAATAAATAAATATACTTTGTGAAAACTGCCAACTTTAAAAAGAAACTTAAAACTATTAGAATAACATACACAATCTTTTTTATTTTGGATAACATCCTCGCTAACGACCGATGATGCGGGTAAGATTTAATCGCTTGGAGGTAGGAGCATCACCATAGCAGATGAAAGTACGGAGGTCCGGAGCACGAAAACACCGTGTTCGTATCCCAATCGTATCAAGCGATTTTTAATTACTTCCATTAAAGTTTAAGTCACGACAGCCGAATGGTTGGGTGGTTGTTGTCCCGAAAATATCTTCAGTGGAAGGTGGGTCGTAGGGACTTAATTGTCTAGACTAGACGTCTGTCTACCCCTGTATTGGGAATTGCGTGAAGATATTTATTTATTTATTGTATTTTATTCCTTTAATCTATTTAAAGAGTGATACACTCTTTCTTTACCTAATGGTCGCCAGATTTGAAAGGTGCAATTATAGACATTCAAGCACACCATCTAAATCCTTGGGGGTGACAACGCAACTGTGATTTTCATTGAACTTATTTCTATGTGCACATGTTCTGTTACTTACAAGGCGGAATGTTAGATCGTTTTCAGCCTAATTGTATAAAAAAATATTTTTTAATGACTACCTCCGTGGACGAATGGCGGTAACACCGGTTTTCAAGGGCCATCTTGAAAGGCCCGGGTTCGATTCCCGGACGAGTCAATGTAGAAATGTGTAAATTGAATTTATTGTTTAATGAATATATTGAATTAATCTTTCAATGTAAAAATATGTTAATAGAATTATAGCAATGAAGAAATGAATATCAAATGTTCTACATATTCTCGGATCTGGGTGTTTGGGGTGCCTTCGTTGTTTCCGATTCCCATACCTCAAATACTTTAGCTTACGTTGGGATCTGAACAGTGTATGTTAGGTTGTCCCTATCTACAACAGGCTCAGCACTCGTCGCGTTGACCCATAAAATTTCTTCTGTAGGTTAAAAAAGGTGGGTCGCTAGGACTTCATTGTCTAGACCTCTGTCTGAATATTGGCACGAAATTATTTGTTTTTTTATTTTCGATATAATCAAATTAAAAATAAACAATAATAATTAAATATAACAATTTCAGTTTTAAGTATTAATTGCAGACCGACCCATTCAACTACAATTTTCTTTATATTGAAAAGTATTATTACGTTCCAAATTATTCAGTCGATTAACACCAACACTAATACCACTACAAATGGGTCGCAAAATATCAAAAAAAAATGCAAAACACCACAGCAAAATTTATGTTAAACATTCATTACGGAATAAAGTTGGAGGTTGTGCGAACAAGGATAGAACACGGGTATATTTTCGCATTATGTGAGTTAATTAATTCCAACCGCATGTAACGTTCGCAAATAATAGCAATTTCAAAAACATTTATGAGCTTATTTTGATTTTTGTTTATGTTATATTTTTGAAACAACTTTTTGTGTTATTTTCTTTTTATGAATTTAGTGGTGTAAGTATTTTTGAATGCTGTATCATAAAAAAAGAAAAAAAAGTTGAAAAAAAAATGGGTATGAAAAATGTAAATAGATGAGAAATGTAAATAGATGTTAACCGATTCTCAGACTTACTCCATAATAACAAAAAATCTCATGAAAATCAGTCAAGACTTTATTATATATATATATATATATATATATATATATATATATATATATATATATATATATATATATATATATATATATATATATATATATATATATATATATATATATATATATATATATATATATATATATATATATATATATATATATATATATATATATATATATATATATATATATATATATATATATATATATATATATATATATATATATATATATATATATATATATATATATATATATATATATATATATATATATATATATATATATATATATATGTGAAAATTAATATTAATTTACATTTCTTAGAAGAAAAAAGACCAAAACACATCTACCAACTATTAAAAGAGCAGAACAACTCGGTTTCATGTAATAAATTCTAGCAGTCTCAAAGGTAACAAGCAATATATTTTCCAATACGCTGGCTCCTACTGAATTTCTTTGTCTGTATTATGTAAAGAAAATATAAATTGATAGGCATAGAAATAAATAAATATTTAGACATTTACTATGATTTTGCTAATCAATAATTTGCAACAAATCTTTACGTTATTTAAAAAAAATATTTACTTATTGTTTATAATTTAATTTTGAAACGTATATTATATTTATATCAGTCATCATTTCATGTTGAGCGAGCGTACGTGTTGATAAAGTAACGTATCATATAAAATCATTGAACACTTCTCTAAATGTTATTTAATGGTGTTTTGTGTTGTTTGTGAAAGTACAAGTGATTTTCCGTAATTTTTAGTGCTAATACTTAGTTAATAGTGCGTGATTGTGAAGAGAATATTATAAAAATTTTAAATATTGTGGAGAGAATATGATAAAAATTTTAATCATATCCTACGACGTTTGAATTGTAAGGAATCTGAATAGAGACAAATCAAATATTTCATCGCAACGATCGTACAGCGTATTAGCCCTACACCATATAAGCTTGCTTTCACCGGTTACCTAAACGACCGAGGTTCAAGACTAGTTGACAATCTTCTTATTCGTTATCCTTTTTGTAGCTTTTTTTTTAAGATTTTTCGTTTTCTTTTTTTTATTATTATTATTATTATTATTATTGTTTTATATCTCACTATAAAATGGTTGGAAGGTGTGAAGCATGTAGGGCAAATATAAGCGTTACGCAAAAACGAATAAAATGCACAGTGTGTTCGCACAATTACCATTCAGAGTGTATTAATTTTAATCACGATAATTCACCAAGATCTGAATGGAAGTGCCCCGCTTGTACTGTTTCTTGCAAGAAAGGTGGCGACAACAGTAACACCCCAGTAAGCAGTTATAAATCACCTTCGAGCTCTAGTCAGGAAAAAGCTGCGCATATCTCTTCGACAAAAAGTTCAGACCAATTAATAAATGTTACTGAGACAACAAGCATTCAACCCTTCGACTCAAACTTAATTAAGAGCATCGAACTACTCCCAGACAAAAAAAAACTGAAAGAGATAAAGGACGATATAATTCAGGATTTGAAATAATCACTTATTACTTAAATAAAGGCCGAAATTACTAACAACATCAAACAATTGGAGGAATCGCACAACAGTTTGCTCAATAACATCAATAACCTTAAAACCGACTTTGAAATTCTACAAAAAAATATTAAGGATGGAGAGATCAAGATATCAGAGCTGAGTTTGCAGATTAAAAAGAACAGCAATGGGCAAGACTTTCTAATTTAGAAATTGTGGGTTTACCTGAAAATTCGAAAGAATCGGCATCTGAACTGACAGTAAAAATAGCCAATCATGCAGGCGTAAAGTTGACAAAAGATCAAATAGTTTTTGCGCACCGAGTTCAGACTATGAATAATCTAGGTGGCCGTTCAAAGAATATCGTTGTCAAACTTCACAACCGCGCCATTAAGAATGACATTATTGCAGGACTTCGGAAAGTCAAGGGCATTACAACTACAGATATAGGGCTGAAAGGCTCAACTAAATTTTTTTTTGTCAATGAGCATTTGACACCTGACAATAAAATGCTATTAAAAATGGTTAAATCCCAAGCGCAGGCCAAATCATATAAGTTCGTATGGGTGAGAAATTGCAACATTTTTTTGAGAAAAAAATGAAGAGTCTCCTGCTATCATTATAAATTCAGAAAGAGATTTATCAAAAATTGTATAATTAGTTTAATAACTAAGTTGCTCTTTATCTTTGTATCGATATTAGCAAATCACATTACGCAAACACATCTTATGTACACAAACACAATCACACTTTTCAAAAAAAAATGCCCTATTTTAAACCTAATTATAACATTCTTCCCAATAAACAAAGATATGTCATTAGTGTATACAAAAACTAAAGCCTTAATCATTCGTTTCTTAAAATCAAATCCTAAGATCATATTTTTATACATAAACAATAATTTTAATAATACTTTATTGTACCATAATATTAACAAGATTGACTCAATAATATGGATATACAACTTTTTTTTAAATGGCTCCTAATTCTCATCCTTTCCATATTTTATATCAGAATGTCCGTGGCCTACGCACTAAAACTAGGCAATTTCGAGAAAGCGTAATGGGAACTAATTTTGACATAATTATCATAACTGAGACATGGCTGATCGATGGTATTCTTAACAGTGAGTTGAGTGACCACCGGTACGACCTGTATAGATATGATAGAGATAATACGTCGTCTCAAAAAAAGAAGGTTGGAGGTGTTATGATCTGTACAAGAACTAGTCTGCAAGCTCAAGAACGAACTGAATGGTTATATAAAGACCTTGAATCTCTGTGGGTAACAATACCTGGAAAGTGCTTTAGTAATCAGGTAAGGCGTGATCTACACATCGGAGTTGTGTATATGTCCCCAGATAACTTGCTTCCAAAACGACTGGAAAAGTTTATAGATATGCTTTCAAACATAATTACTCAATATCCTAATGATCTCTTCATACTAGTTGGTGACTTTAATCTTGCCAATATCTCATGTTCTTCTTCAGGGCCTATCTGGCTAAAGCGTGGCCCAGTTGAACTTCAAAATGCTGCTATTAAGCTAATAGATCTTTGCAACCTACTAGGTCTAAATCAACATAATCTGATAACTAATAAAAAAGGTAACGTGTTAGATTTGGTGTTTAGTAACATAAATATGGATGTAACACACTCGGTGATCTATCTAGTACCTGAGGACAAACATCATCCCTCTCTATTGATAGATGCATCTGATTTATTGATACCCTCCTTAAAAATCAAACTAATTACTAAATTTAATTACCACAGAGCCGACTATGATAAAATTAATAAA
>JAGSMR010000081.1:480000-890000 GCA_029286605.1 Sericinus montela | reverse complement strand
GCTATCGTGACTTTTATAAAGACGTAATGTACCCTACTCGTATGTTAATTATTTGGATGAATACTACCACGGCCTACAAAACAACTTGTTATAAATAGTTATATAGGAAGGTAATAAAAATTACAAGAGAGAAGAAAAAATAATTGTTTTTATTTGTTAGGTGAAACTAGCTATCCCGTTTTCTTTTTTTTCGGGTTTGATAAATTGTTATCCCACCGTATATCAAAATGGACTTTCTTTTTCACTTTTATTTCGCAGATAGGATTTACGATGTGATCAAATGATCATGGCGTGTCTCTTTATTTTATTCTGATTTCTATTTTCATTTCGATGTCTTGGCTGACTCAATGGCGATTTTGCAGGTCGTGGCTTTTATTCCTGTACAAGATATTTTTCGTATTTTTTTCATATTTTTTCATCACTTAAGATCACTTTATCACTTAAGATCGACTCTGTCAATATTATCACTGTCTTAAATATTTGGTTTATGTAAGGGAAACCTGTTATTAGCCCTACTTTTGGATTTATAACAATACCTGATGTAAAATACTTTCTGTAACGCAGTTGGTTTCTAAATAAAATAAAAAAAAAGAATTACATTTATCTATCAGATATTTACTGTATATGTGTGCTTATTTTAATTTTTTAGTAGATTTTTCATAGACTATTTCATTATAAATTTATATCTTGACGTCTTAACCCTATACTGGGTTAGACAGAATTGTATAAAATAACCTCCTTTCAACCCATAGAAACTATTTTGCGACAACGTGACAGGTGGCAAGCCTTTAGCTCTCTTAATATCCAAACCAACGACAAAGTATGTTACTTTTTTACATTGGTAAATATTCATAAGTATGTATAAAAATCCATGACTTGATTTTTCGTTGTTGATTTCTATGGCTGATGTACTAAACATTTACATTTATCACACAATTTTTTCCCTTAATGGTATTCAAACCTGCAACCCTACTTTACAAAGACTCAGTCACTACGTTGATAGTGACTGTGTCTTCGTAGCGTACGGTTGGTAAAATTAGTGACAATATAGTTTGAATTATTTATTTATAGTCACGATAGTCGGCTATCGTGACTATAAATAGTTGGGTAGTTGGGTGGTCGAAATTTGGCTCGTACTAATAGGTTTTTCAAAAACTTATGTACGAATTGTATCGTTGGCTTGGACATAAAGACAGCGACGGGCTCACCACCTGTCACGATGTTCTGAAAATATCTTCGGTGGAAGGTGGATCGAAGGGACTTAATTGTCTAGACTAGACCTCTGCCTACCCCTGTATTGCAAATTGCGTGAAGATATTTATTTATTTTATTATCTTTTATTTCATTAGATCTCGCCTATATCCATTAATTGTTGCCTACCTCGTTGGGATCGAACTTGAGTTTCTAGATTCGAATTCAGATCAACCAGTAGGTGATTGTAATTTGACACATCAATTAATTCCTCGAGCCTACAAATACAAATATATTTCACAGAGTAGTCGCATGTATATGTCTCAAACCGTTACCACAGTCCCCATACTATCACAACTTACCCAATATTTTTATCCACCTTGATGACTATTCTATCGACTACTTGAATATATTCTGTGGCCCGCTCTGTGTTATCTCATTGCTGTGATATATGACGGTATGATATCGTTTTATCGGTTTATTTTATTCTGACTTTGTTTGGAGTAATTTTTTGTATTCTACTAGTTTGCAAAACGCAGTCAGAGTTTCTTTGAGTCTGTGATTGACTGATAAACAAATAACAAAATTTTGTTAAATCGATCATAAAGGACATTTTCGAACTATAGTCTCTGATTTTTTTCAGAAATATCACATTAAATTCCAAGTCATAAAGTCCTTCGTGGAGCGAGCGTCACTTTACTCTTAGCTGCAATTTAGACCTCATGTACGCCTAAATACTCGATGGATTTCAAGAGTTTACAAATTTTTAAATATCCGAGTGCGTGATCGGAATTCGAGTAAAAAAACCCCAGTTCAATCCCCAGGTGTAGGCTCATACCAAGAGGTTTATTCAAAAATGTTAGTACGATTTATATCGTTGGCTTGGACACAAAAACGGTGACGAACTCGCCACTTGCCACGTTGTATCGAAAAATATTCCACGTAAGGTGGGTCTAAAGGACTTAATAGTTTAGACCTCTGACTACCCATGTATTGGGAATGGTAGGATAATATTTTTTTTAAAAACCTTCGGGTAAGCCGGATAACCCTTTCACCACAATCTAGTATAAAAAATAGTAGAGAAAGCCAATTTTGTCGATGTAAAAAAAGAAGGGTGTCAATCTAGATGAAATACTATTTCTGTACCGATTTTGATTGAAACTAATTTTTCCACAGCTTGAATAAACAAACGTACCCCGCTCACAACTTTTCACATTTATAATCAGCATGGTTTTAGTCAACAGTTTATGTTGTTAAATCGGGTATTTGCAATATTTTCAGTGAATAAAACGAGAACAAGTAAAATACGTATAGAAATCTCTGTATATCTTACGAGTGTTTAACAGATAGAGATAACACTGGAAAGTTTTGAGTTGATAGTTCGAGGTAATTACATTTCCAAGCTACGTCAGTGATTGCATTTCTCTGCAGATATCTTGTTCTGTATAATTGTATCGCTTTTGATATAGAAATAGACATGTAGATATTATAAGTAGAAAGCTGGAAAGGGAATTATAAATATATATCTTCTCGCACATCCCAATACAGGGGTAGACAGAGGTCTAGCTAGACAATTAAGTCCTTTTAACCCACCTTCAACAACGTGACAGGTGGTGAGCCCGTCGCGGTCTTATGTCCAAGCCAACGACAGAATTCGTACAAAAGTTTTTTTAAAAACCCAAAGGTACGATCTGACACCTGTGGATGGAACTCGGGTCTCTTGACTCGAAAGTCTGACCTCCCAACAACTCGGCTATCGACTCTAAAATACAAATATTTTATAAGCATAATACAATTAAATCACTTAATTACTTAACAAGTCAATTGCAGAACAAATTTTCCTCCATTTAGAAGGATCCACAATCGTCACGCTTGTAATATAATACAATATAATATAATATAATATAATATAATACAGTATAATATAATATAATATAATATAATATAATATAATATAATATAATATAATATAATATAATATAATATAATATAATATAATATAATATAATATAATATAATATAATATAATATAATATCATATAATATCATATAATATCATATAATATAATATAATATCATAATCTAGCTAATTAGCGAACGTCCCGCCCTGCCCTGCAACTACCCCTCGTGTTGGTTTGGTATTTTTCGAGATAACCATCTACAACCTCCGTGGATGAGTGGCGTAAACAACGGTTTTCAAGGTGTCGCCATCTCTGACGTCCCGGGTTCGATTCTCAGTCGAGTCAAAATAGAAAACACATTAACATTTCTCAGGTCTGGGTGTTTGTGGTACCTTTGTTGTTTCTGATTCCATAATATAAATGCTTAAACCGCTTACTTTGGGATTAGAACTATTTATCTGATGTCATTCCTATCTATGTATGAATTTAATATTTTATTATTAATATATATATATTAAAATTTTTAAGATATCAAATTGATCTTTCTTTTAAATTTTATTGTTGTGAAAAAATTTAGAGTTTACTCAGCTGAAGTCGTACCAGAAACATTATTAGCAGCGAATCTCAAGCTTCGTTAATCTCCTTAATGTGTGTTCATTTGTTTCCTCATAGATCCTTTAACTACTGAACTGACATTGACAAATGGGGCATCATTTGATGCGTTTCATTACACCAGTCTTCTTATTTTGCTTGAGGTTTTTAGTCTTAAGGTTATCTTAATGTTTCTATACATAATGGTCTGTTAAAGTCCATTGTAAGACGCTCCCGTAAGAACTTTCCATAATCACTATCTTGGTGAAAAGATTGGCGATCTTAGTGCATACAAGTTGTGTCGTAGACGCTGCTGCTCGTCACTAGATTGTTTATTTTGATATGGTTTTCACTCGCTGTCGTCTCTTACGACGCTCAAGGGAAGAAAGAGGTCAGTATATTCTTACGCATAACCACGTGACTAGAGGGTAATGAAATAATTTAAAAATTTTGTCTACATAATTATTTATAACTTAAGTATATCTGTACATCTCACACCTTACCTCAAATTACTAAGTAAAGAACGCGTCAATTGCTGATGCAAAGATAAAGAAACCCGTAAATGTCTACAGCTGATCAAAACCTCTAAGGTCTTGGGTCTAGACAATTAAGTCTTTTCGACCCACCTTCCACCAATGACATTTTTGAGGCAACGTGACAAGGGGTGAGCCCGTCGCCGTCTTAATGTCCAAGTCAACGATATAATTCGTACATAAGTTTTTGAAAAACCCTTTGGTACGAGCCTGCCACCTGGAGATCGAACTGGGATTTCTTGACTCGAATTTAACTAAATGAAAAATATATGACTAAAATTAGCATACCGGTGACGAAGCTACTACAGCTATTTCACAATCAGACAATCAGACTACGAGACTACGGATCACAGCCATGTCCTTATCTACATGTTTATTTATTTATTATTATTTAAGATAAAATTTATAAGAGCTTTGATGAAATTTCCACTTTAAATTTAAATTGCTGAAACGCTAACTTTTTTTTTACTTTAAAAATGTTTTTACTCCGCGAGCAACACACTCGCATGCAGTGCAGCTACACATAATTTCTGTATAATTGCTATAATCCAATTTTCCGTTGACAAGCTTCTCATAATATTTAATATGAAACGGTGATAACACTGATTTATTTTCATAAACAAACAACGATTTTAATGTAATGCGAGCACAAATTTCCTCTCTTTCACATATTTGTATAGAAATATGATTATAGTTGCTATCTTTATGTATAAAAAAGCTAACACAATTATTTCTTAGACTTCCTTGAATCTTACGATAAGGGTATTATTGGGTACACTAAATTCTTATAAATTATAACTTATGTGTATATAGTGTTATATACGCTATATTACTGTAAAGTTTTAGTCAAATCCGTATCGTAACATTTGCGTGAAATAGTAATGAACATCCATCCATCCTCACAAACTTTCGCCTTTACAACATAAGAAAAATATTCCATATGTTTGTCTCCACAAATGTAGTCGACAGATTGAATTGAAATTTTTATACAGTGTTTTCTGTAAAATTCGACAAAAAAACAGTGTCTTACCTACACTACTTCTTATTCCGAGTTTCCCATGGGATTGGGAAATTTACAAAGTAAGATATTGCATACATACATAACAGCTTGTAAAAGTCAACTGGCAGACCCACATGCCGCTCCCATAAGGAATGCCATAATTGCCAAGTGTGGCACGCAGATTGACAATGGTAATTCTGCCAACCACACCTTTCACCTTAGACCCTGATATCCGTCACCACTGAATTTGTCATTTATTTTTCCTGTTCCGTCCTGTTTCATTTTATGTCTATAAAAAAGGCATCACCGATCAAAGGCATAAATGATCTTTGATTCCTAATCGTCCTGTCCGTCATGATGGGCAAACCCATTTGCTAATAATTACTAATTTTCTCGTTTTTATTAACGCTAATGGTAATATACGGATATGCAACAAATTGTATTTAGAATACAATCTTAGATAAGTTACACAAAAGATTATTCAAAAAGAAACGTAAAAAACTGTAATAATAAAAATAACATAAAAAATCAAATAGCATAAACTTTCCTCTTTATTTTCTACTGCAAAAAAATTAGTGACTGTTTACGTACACGTAACATTCGAAAATTTAATACAAAGGCTTGCAAATGAATGTGGACTAACGAGAGTTTCCATATGAAACAAAACTATAACAATGAATTAAAACATGCATTATATTGAAACCCTTTGAAAAGCCTCACTCTCATAATGCCTGCGGCAACATTAAAAAAACCTGTTCGTGCAATCGCATTCAGATAAGCATTTTTCACATCATTCTGTTGAAAAATACTGTAACATTGAAACATCAGATATTATCTGCAATATAGTAACTGATGTAATAATACTCATTTACTTAAAGACTTAATTGTCTAAACTTCTGTCTACTCCGGTATTGGAAATGGCGTGAAGACATTAATAACTTTCTTTATTTATTTGTGTCATCACAATAAACGAAGAAATTATAGACATAAATAAATATCCGATTAAAGTTTCATCGCGTTTATTTCGTTTATTATTGATGTTAAAAATTTGCGGACTTAATGCTTTAATACATTATCTGCAAGTTAAGTTAAAAATTGATAACATGTTTATAACTAATTCAGATTAATAAATGTAAGAAGAATAAAGCTGTAGATCAGCGATAGGTAGCAGCGCATTCGACTCAAGATTTTTGGTACTGACCGCCGGTGCGCCAGCTGAAAGCTCTAGGGGGATATTCTTATTAAAGTTTTACAGGCAAATGATGATGTAAAGTATTAAAAGTGTTTCTGGCAAAAATTTATCAACGTTTTAAGGGAAAACAAATAAGGATTAACATTTTATAAATGTAAAAATTAACATTTAAGGAAAGAAGTGTGAAATATGGATAAATGAAGAATAGTTCTAGATGAACAGATGTAATTATATTCTTGAGGTATGTAAGATGAGATATAGATGTGGATAGGTGTGTTGCTGCCAGGCACACAGTCAACGGTACTCTGATTGCGTTAGTCAAAAGGCAAGGCCTAGTGAAACGTACAAGACTTACTGCACATAATCCTGTGCTATATATATATATATATATATATATATATATATATATATATATATATATATATATATATATATATATATATATATATATATATATATATATATATATATATATATATATATATATATATATATATATATATATATATATATATATACTTTTTCTTTTTTTGGGGGTATGATGTTGCTCGCGTCCGTGAGAAATACATGGATCTTGACTTAAGCCCCATGGGACATTGGCTCATGCGGCAAAAGAGAAGGCAGAACTGTTCGCGAATCTCTTTGCCAGCAACTCACGTCTGGACACAAGCAACGCAGTCCCTACCTCCCTGTGGTACTTCAATGTCAGAGTCCACATTACTAACAAAGAGGTCCTCATAACGTTCGCGACTTCTGGACGTGAACAAAGCCAGTGGACCTAATAGTATTCCTGCCATAGTGCTTAAGACCTGTGCGCCCGAGTTGTCTCCTGTTCTGACACGCATGTATCGCCTCTTCTTGAGGACTGGAATAGTGCCCAAATCCTGGAAGCTTGCTAACGTGCAGCCCGTGCCCAAAAAAAGGTAGCCATGTTGACCCAGTCAATTATCGACCTATTTCGATTACCTCCATACTCTGTAAGATTATGGAGCGTATATTGAACTCGCACCTCTTGGCATACCTAGAACATAACGATCTCCTTAGCGATCGACAGTAAGGGTTTCGCCGAAATCGGTCGACTGGGGACCTTCTAGTGTATGACACACATCTATGGGGTGAGGCCCTCGAGAACAGTGGTGAAGCACTCGCGGTTTCGCTCGATATCTCGAAGGCTTTTGACAGGGTCTGGCATGCTAGCCTTATCAATAAGCTTCCTTCATATGGTATATCCCCTGGACTGATAGCCTGGATAGAAGACTTTTTGCGGGAACGGTCTTTGCGAGTCGTTATTGCCGGCTGCTCGTCCGAGGCTATGGCCATTACTGCCGGAGTTCCTCAAGGGTCTGTTCTGTCCGCAACTCTCTTTCTGTTGCACATAAACGACCTGCTCGAGCCCGGTCTCTTTGGGTCTGCAGATGACAGCACAATTGTGGAGAGATATCTGGCGATGGTTCAGTCCAGACAGGATCAAGTACAGTCTGCTCGGGAGGCCATGGTAGAGCGTATGAATCTTACATTATTTTTTTTTTATTTTCACGCAATTCGTTATAACCGTGTGGTAACGGTGTACGAATATTGTCACTCCCTTTCTTCCTGTGGGTGTCGTAAGAGGCGACTAACGGGAACAGCTTTAAATAATGTTATGGCTAGCGATACACGGGATAACCATCTCTAATAATATCAGACCAAAATAATCAGACCAAGATGGGCTGCAGCGTCTGAGGTGCGAGTGGTCTGCTACTGCGATCGCCAATCCGCCTGCCAAGCGTGGCAATTATGGCAAATTCTCCCTACAGAAGGGGCCCATATCCGGCAGTGGACTTTAACAGGCTATTATGTAAGTATGTATGAATTTCCTTATAAAGGCCCATTTCTTTCAATCAGCATGCCGCCGTCTTTATGTCGAAGCCAACGTTATAAATCGTACATATCTTTAAAAAAAACTCATTGTTATGAGCCTACCACCTACTGCTAGATAATAAGTCAAATAAATGAACAGTTGCAAACGCAGATTAAATCTTCGTGTGAAATCGTCAACGCAAGCAATAAAATCCAAGATATAGCGAATTTTTAATTATTGACAAAGCTCGAATGAATGCGGAATAGTAACGTCGACGTTCCGAAGTCAAAGAGCTTGTGGTTTCAAAATCCGCCGCCAAAGCCTCACTACAAAGGCAGCAATTTGCAGATGAGTGATAGATATAACAAAAGCGTTCAATGTAACGTTAACAATAATTGAACACCACGTTTCCTTTTTAATACTCTCTTCTTCAATTGATAGTGTATGCATCAGCATGCATTGTCCTTTTCTGGGATTTCCTTAATTTACATAATACAACTTGTTTGTCTGCTCACCATAAAGTATATAAATAATGAATTTATATGTTTTATCGTGAATCGTTTTGTTTTTAAAGAAAATAACGGCTTATATTTTCTTTAATGTTATGTAAAATAATTCTTCATGAAATATTTTTATTCACATCGCCGTCCTTTCAATACAATTATTATTTATAATTCTTAATTCTTTTTTTGCAATAATGTGGTACAGAGATGTTAACACAGTTATACTATCCATTAGACACATTTGCTAATGCAGGCGTGCAAATATAGTTAAAAAAATTGACAATAAAGTCAATTTTGTTATTTTAGTGAATATTGTAATTAAGTAAATAACAAAATTCACAAAAATAAGTAAATAACAAAATACAAAAATATATATATATATGTATATATATATATATATATATATATATATACATATATATATATATATATATATATATATATATATATATATATATATATATATATATATATATATATATATATATATATATATATATATATATATATATATATATAATATTTCTTTTATTAACCAACTATAATTTAGTTTTAATGTGTGTAAATAAACCTATTATGTATTTCGTAGCCGAAATAGGACAGCTAAATCTGCAAGAAAATTCTATTTAACATTACGCTCGCGTTTCAAAGGATTTCCTTCCTCTGTTTCTTCTACTGAAGGGTTTTTAACTTTTACTACCATACATTAACGTTGATTTTAACATAGCTTTGTGGACAGTCCTACGAACCGTTTCAACACTTTTGACTCCTTGTAATTGTTTCGACATCTATGTCTCATTACATTAGAAGCTCGCTAGTGTCAGAAAATTCAAGAAACACTTCGACATCCGATGTCGTAAGAATTTTGATGGTGCGATGTAGGGCCATCAAAGTTCTTACGACTCCAAGCAAATGTACAGGTACCGATAACAAACTGGCAAAGGAAACGTCTTCCCGAGATCACCAACGATAGCTACCCGCCAAGTCACCTGAACTGTTTCCTGCAGCACATCATCCACTAGGACTTCACGCCATTCCCAATACTGGGGCAGACCGAGATCTAGACAATTAAGTCCTTTCTACCCACCTTTCACCAAAGAATTTTTTTGGGATAACGTGACAGGCGGTGAGCTTGATGCCGTCTTAATGTCCAACGATAAAAATAAGTATTTTAAAAAACAAATTGGTTCAAGCCTACTACCTGAGGACCGAACTCGGCTATCGTGAATTAGTAAATAAATTGAAGAAAAAACCTTCATTGAAAAACTGCATTTTGCCGTTGTTTATATTTTGTCACCCGTCGCAATGTGTTTCATGTTGGCAGTTAAGTTTTACGCGATTCAGTCACAGTACCAGGAACGCATAACAAGATAACGGCCATTTCAGCCGCTTACAGTGCACGCAAGCTTTCTATCCTCGGTGTAATATCCATGATACTTTGCGCTTTCCGCACAGAACTGCTACACTGCTAGTTGTCGCTTACGTTGATGGGAATAGTTGCATACAGATAATACTGGCATTTAAAACTTTTAAATCGTACAGATAATAAAAAGAAAAAACAACAAAAATATCTTAACTCCATGTTTGGTTGAATTCTTACCTGTTATCTTTATTAGTTACGTTTATTTTCGTATAAATAATTAAAACATGGATACAATAAAATGGGATACAATTAATAAGAAGCGTTGTTTTTATTTTATTATTAGTTTTATATGTATACATTTATGTATTTGACGCTAACGATACGTATATTTCGCTGACGAGTAATACACCCATTTTCATGGATCTGCCAGGGACCTCTGGGCATTACATTTTCTCGGGTCTGGGTGTTTTTAGAGGCACTTATTGTTATTTATTTGTTATTTGTTAATCGGCAGTATTATTTACAATTTTATCTTCAGCCTCTCGACCTATTGTTAAATATCTAAAACAAAATTTCCTACGCCTCGGGTTGATAGGGAGGGATGGCCGATATCGCATTTAGTTCGCCCTTTGTTATTCTTATTTTTAAAGGTGAATTAAATAAAGTTAAAATAAATATAAAACAACCTTTCAGCTACTCGCTTTCATCTTTTATGATATTAAACATTCAATGAATCTCTTAAGTTAACTTTAACTTTTCTTATTTGATTAAGTCTAGGATAATCTTCTTCTGTTTTACTTTGAACGATAAATTTTCAATTAATTTTAGTATTTTTAACGGTAATTCATTTTATTGAGCAATGACAATTTGTATTTATTTGATTATATCTTAATCAAATAAAGGAGCTTATCTATTCTTTATGTATAAAAATACGGCATCTGTATGTTAGTATCCGAAAACTAGCCGATGCCTTGATTTGAAATTTTGTTAAGTCAATATACTTTTAATTTAAATACATTGTATCCTGAAATTGCCACATCCCCGTGAAATACTGAACAGAGAAAATATATCGCCAACAGTCACGATCTTCATCCTTCTTTCTTTTTGTTGCCTATATTTGATCAAATGGCGGGATAGCGATCTTGACATAGACCAGACCAAAATTCAGCATACCAGTAAAAGCAAGTAGCAGCGTTTACGGTGCAGGTGTGTAACTGCAATCCCTTATTAGCTTGCCATGCGAGACGATTATGGAAAACCTTTCCGTAAGTGAAAGGCCTATGTCTTTTAGTGGACTTTTATATATATATATATATATATATATATATATATATATATATATATATATATATATATATATATATATATATATATATATATATGTTTTTTTTGGGCGGTCGGTGTAAAAAGTTAACATCTTTTTGATAACAGCAAAAACACAAGTATTTTTACATTTTTTTTTTGGAATATAATATATGTGACTAAGAGCACTCACCGTACAGTATTTTCCTATCAAAACTTCAAATTTGACATCACTTCATAAACAGTTTTGTTTGTTTTGCACTGTCACTACACAACAAGTATGGATTCAGTTAAAGAATCACTTAACGCCTTGGCAGATATGTTCCAACAGAAAATGAGTGAATTTCAGCACGGCCTCGACAGTACACCGACAACTAATACCATGTTGGGCTCAGAATTTCACAGTTTCCGGACCTTTGTGCTCTCTGCCATGAACACCTTACAGAGGCAGGTTGAATTTCTCAGCACAGAACTTGATCGACAGGAGATGCGTAGACGCCGTAAAATGATACTTTTTCATGGAGTTAGCGAGGAAAAGTCAGAAGATATAACCACCCAGGTGTGTAACATTGTACATGAACATCTCGGTGTGACTGGCTTCTCTGCTGCCTGCATCAAGTCATCTCATCGAATGGGACGTACCACCGGTAAGAAACCCAGGCCAATAGTAGTGAAGTTTTCAGATGTTGCAATCCGAGACAAGATTTGGTTCTCGAAGACTGCTCTCAAAGGTAGTGGTATAACTCAGTCAGAGTTTCTAACAAAGAGTCGTCATAGCGTGTTCATGGATGCAAGGCAGCGATTCGGTATCAGTAAGTGTTGGACAAGAGACGGCTATATTCATATTATTGCCCCAGACGGTTCACGTCACAGAGCTGAGTGCCGGGCTGACTTGGACTGCATACCTCAATCTACTGCTAAGCCTTTGTCGATAGGCACTACCAGCGTTGCCTCCAGATCCAAAAAGAAACATCAAGAATAAGTAACCGATGCATTTATTTCTCATACAAAATTGTAAAGTATTCTAACCCAATCAACAACATTTAATAATAAAACATTTACTTTTAATTTTTTTCTCAATGTATTGAAATAATTTTACTTATACTTTGCTCTTTGTTTTAGGATTGCATGTTAAAATTGTTTTCCACTTTCATATTTTATAACTCAACCTATTTACAATTTTTTCGTCTTTCAATATATTGACAGTTTGTTAATTGCAAAGAGTATATAATCACATTACTTGTTATATTTATTTACCATTGTTTATCTGACTTAAAATATTAGATTTCATGACAATAGTGACATTTGACACTTAGCCACAGAGAAATATTTGCCGTGGATACAAAGATATAGATTAGGTAACCATAATACTACACAGATAACCATATTTATTCTTGTATGATTGTACAGAAGAAACTACTATGAAGTATTTTTACTTTTCTGTGTCTTCCTATTATTGTTAACACTACTGTTTTTGTTGTTTTAATAATACTCTTTTTTTTTTCTCTTTTGTTAATTTTGATTAGATAAATGTGTACTTATTGTTTAAGATTTAAGGATTTTTTTGTTTTTATTATTTTTTGGTAATTTTCGTTATTTAGGTTTTATGAAGTGAGATTTTTCCTTGCAACTGGCGGGTGGGTTCTTCAGTTCTTAAATTTTTATTTTTATATATATATATATATATATATATTTATTTTTGTCTATTTTGTCCATAACTCATATACTATTCACCTTTCAATGATTACTGGTAATGATATATTAGACGACAGTTTTTTTTCCTTCTGTGATTCAGACGGATTGAGCAGTAATGATAGTTTTCATAGCATCCCTTCTCTAAGCGAGACTCTAAATTCTCTCTTCTCGGGTACACTGAAAAATTTTAATGCAATTCATATAAATGCCCAGAGTATTCCTGCACATTACCCTGAAATGTTGTCCTCATTCGATAACAAAATATACACGCAATTTTAGTATCTGAATCTTGGTTAAAACCTTGTTTAGCTTCTTCAGCTTACTCTCTTCCAGGTTATAATTTGATCCGCAACGATCGTGTTGGGCGCGCTGGTGGTGGCGTAGCGATTTATTTAAAATCACACATTCCTTTCACTGTTTTAAATTCCTCTCAAACATTGTCTCGTGCCGGCCCTGAACATCTTTTTATAGAAATTATATTTGGTCATATGAAGCTCCTTCTTGGCGTCTATTCACTCTAACTATTGACTATTTTTCGTCATTTGAAATTTTACTTGAACAGTACTCCTCACTGTATAGTCACACTATTATCATGGGAGATTTCAATACATGTCTTCTTAAAACGAAAATATATATATATATATATATATATATATATATATATATATATATATATATATATATATATATATATATATATATATATATATATATATATATATATATATATATATATATATATATATATATATATATATATATATATATATATATATATATATATATATATATATATATATATATATAAAAGTCCACTAAAGACATAGGCCTTTCACTTACGGAAAGGTTTTCCATAATCGTCTCGCATGGCAAGCTAATAAGGGATTGCAGTTACACACCTGCACCGTAAACGCTGCTACTTGCTTTTACTGGTATGCTGAATTTTGGTCTGGTCTATGTCAAGATCGCTATCCCGCCATTTGATCAAATATAGGCAACAAAAAGAAAGAAGGATGAAGATCGTGACTGTTGGCGATATATTTTCTCTGTTCAGTATTTCACGGGGATGTGGCAATTTCAGGATACAATGTATTTAAATTAAAAGTATATTGACTTAACAAAATTTCAAATCAAGGCATCGGCTAGTTTTCGGATACTAACATACAGATGCCGTATTTTTATACATAAAGAATAGATAAGCTCCTTTATTTGATTAAGATATAATCAAATAAATACAAATTTGTCATTGCTCAATAAAATGAATTACCGTTAAAAATACTAAAATTAATTGAAAATTTATCGTTCAAAGTAAAACAGAAGAAGATTATCCTAGACTTAATCAAATAAGAAAAGTTAAAGTTAACTTAAGAGATTCATTGAATGTTTAATATCATAAAAGATGAAAGCGAGTAGCTGAAAGGTTGTTTTATATTTATTTTAACTTTATTTAATTCACCTTTAAAAATAAGAATAACAAAGGGCGAACTAAATGCGATATCGGCCATCCCTCCCTATCAACCCGAGGCGTAGGAAATTTTGTTTTAGATATTTAACAATAGGTCGAGAGGCTGAAGATAAAATTGTAAATAATACTGCCGATTAACAAATAACAAATAAATAACAATAAGTGCCTCTAAAAACACCCAGACCCGAGAAAATGTAATGCCCAGAGGTCCCTGGCAGATCCATGAAAATGGGTGTATTACTCGTCAGCGAAATATACGTATCGTTAGCGTCAAATACATAAATGTATACATATAAAAACTAATAATAAAATAAAAACAACGCTTCTTATTAATTGTATCCCATTTTATTGTATCCATGTTTTAATTATTTATACGAAAATAAACGTAACTAATAAAGATAACAGGTAAGAATTCAACCAAACATGGAGTTAAGATATTTTTGTTGTTTTTTCTTTTTATTATCTGTACGATTTAAAAGTTTTAAATGCCAGTATTATCTGTATGCAACTATTCCCATCAACGTAAGCGACAACTAGCAGTGTAGCAGTTCTGTGCGGAAAGCGCAAAGTATCATGGATATTACACCGAGGATAGAAAGCTTGCGTGCACTGTAAGCGGCTGAAATGGCCGTTATCTTGTTATGCGTTCCTGGTACTGTGACTGAATCGCGTAAAACTTAACTGCCAACATGAAACACATTGCGACGGGTGACAAAATATAAACAACGGCAAAATGCAGTTTTTCAATGAAGGTTTTTTTCTTCAATTTATTTACTAATTCACGATAGCCGAGTTCGGTCCTCAGGTAGTAGGCTTGAACCAATTTGTTTTTTAAAATACTTATTTTTATCGTTGGACATTAAGACGGCATCAAGCTCACCGCCTGTCACGTTATCCCAAAAAAATTCTTTGGTGAAAGGTGGGTAGAAAGGACTTAATTGTCTAGATCTCGGTCTGCCCCAGTATTGGGAATGGCGTGAAGTCCTAGTGGATGATGTGCTGCAGGAAACAGTTCAGGTGACTTGGCGGGTAGCTATCGTTAGTGATCTCGGGAAGACGTTTCCTTTGCCAGTTTGTTATCGGTACCTGTACATTTGCTTGGAGTCGTAAGAACTTTGATGGCCCTACATCGCACCATCAAAATTCTTACGACATCGGATGTCGAAGTGTTTCTTGAATTTTCTGACACTAGCGAGCTTCTAATGTAATGAGACATAGATGTCGAAACAATTACAAGGAGTCAAAAGTGTTGAAACGGTTCGTAGGACTGTCCACAAAGCTATGTTAAAATCAACGTTAATGTATGGTAGTAAAAGTTAAAAACCCTTCAGTAGAAGAAACAGAGGAAGGAAATCCTTTGAGTCGCGAGCGTAATGTTAAATAGAATTTTCTTGCAGATTTAGCTGTCCTATTTCGGCTACGAAATACATAATAGGTTTATTTACACACATTAAAACTAAATTATAGTTGGTTAATAAAAGAAATATTATATATATATATATATATATATATATATATATATATATATATATATATATATATATGTATATATATATATATATATATATATATATATATATATATATATATATATATATATATATATATATATATATATATATATATATATATATATATATATATATATTTGTATTTTGTTATTTACTTATTTTGTGAATTTTGTTATTTACTTAATTACAATATTCACTAAAATAACAAAATTGACTTTATTGTCAATTTTTTAACTATATTTGCACGCCTGCATTAGCAATTGTGTCTAATGGATAGTATAACTGTGTTAACATCTCTGTACCACATTATTGCAAAAAAAGAATTAAGAATTATAAATAATAATTGTATTGAAAGGACGGCGATGTGAATAAAAATATTTCATGAAGAATTATTTTACATAACATTAAAGAAAATATAAGCCGTTATTTTCTTTAAAAACAAAACGATTCACGATAAAACATATAAATTCATTATTTATATACTTTATGGTGAGCAGACAAACAAGTTGTATTATGTAAATTAAGGAAATCCCAGAAAAGGACAATGCATGCTGATGCATACACTATCAATTGAAGAAGAGAGTATTAAAAGGAAACGTGGTGTTCAATTATTGTTAACGTTACATTGAACGCTTTGTTATATCTATCACTCATCTGCAAATTGCTGCCTTTGTAGTGAGGCTTTGGCGGCGGATTTTGAAACCACAAGCTCTTTGACTTCGGAACGTCGACGTTACTATTCCGCATTCATTCGAGCTTTGTCAATAATTAAAAATTCGCTATATCTTGGATTTTATTGCTTGCGTTGACGATTTCACACGAAGATTTAATCTGCGTTTGCAACTGTTCATTTATTTGACTTATTATCTAGCAGTAGGTGGTAGGCTCATAACAATGAGTTTTTTTTAAAGATATGTACGATTTATAACGTTGGCTTCGACATAAAGACGGCGGCATGCTGATTGAAAGAAATGGGCCTTTATAAGGAAATTCATACATACTTACATAATAGCCTGTTAAAGTCCACTGCCGGATATGGGCCCCTTCTGTAGGGAGAATTTGCCATAATTGCCACGCTTGGCAGGCGGATTGGCGATCGCAGTAGCAGACCACTCGCACCTCAGACGCTGCAGCCCATCTTGGTCTGATTATTTTGGTCTGATATTATTAGAGATGGTTATCCCGTGTATCGCTAGCCATAACATTATTTAAAGCTGTTCCCGTTAGTCGCCTCTTACGACACCCACAGGAAGAAAGGGCGTGACAATATTCGTACACCGTTACCACACGGTTATAACGAATTGCGTGAAAATAAAAAAAATAATGTAAGATTCATACGCTCTACCATGGCCTCCCGAGCAGACTGTACTTGATCCTGTCTGGACTGAACCATCGCCAGATATCTCTCCACAATTGTGCTGTCATCTGCAGACCCAAAGAGACCGGGCTCGAGCAGGTCGTTTATGTGCAACAGAAAGAGAGTTGCGGACAGAACAGACCCTTGAGGAACTCCGGCAGTAATGGCCATAGCCTCGGACGAGCAGCCGGCAATAACGACTCGCAAAGACCGTTCCCGCAAAAAGTCTTCTATCCAGGCTATCAGTCCAGGGGATATACCATATGAAGGAAGCTTATTGATAAGGCTAGCATGCCAGACCCTGTCAAAAGCCTTCGAGATATCGAGCGAAACCGCGAGTGCTTCACCACTGTTCTCGAGGGCCTCACCCCATAGATGTGTGTCATACACTAGAAGGTCCCCAGTCGACCGATTTCGGCGAAACCCTTACTGTCGATCGCTAAGGAGATCGTTATGTTCTAGGTATGCCAAGAGGTGCGAGTTCAATATACGCTCCATAATCTTACAGAGTATGGAGGTAATCGAAATAGGTCGATAATTGACTGGGTCAACACGGCTACCTTTTTTGGGCACGGGCTGCACGTTAGCAAGCTTCCAGGATTTGGGCACTATTCCAGTCCTCAAGGAGAGGCGATACATGCGTGTCAGAACAGGAGACAACTCGGGCGCACAGGTCTTAAGCACTATGGCAGGAATACTATTAGGTCCACTGGCTTTGTTCACGTCCAGAAGTCGCGAACGTTATGAGGACCTCTTTGTTAGTAATGTGGACTCTGACATTGAAGTACCACAGGGAGGTAGGGACTGCGTTGCTTGTGTCCAGACGTGAGTTGCTGGCAAAGAGATTCGCGAACAGTTCTGCCTTCTCTTTTGCCGCATGAGCCAATGTCCCATGGGGCTTAAGTCAAGATCCATGTATTTCTCACGGACGCGAGCAACATCATACCCCCAAAAAAAAAAGAAAAAAGTATATATATATAAATATATATATATAAATATATATATATATATATATATATATATATATATATATATATATATATATATATATATATATATATATATATATATATATATATATATATATATATATATATATATATATATATATATATATATATATATATATATATATATATATATATATATATATATATATATATATATATATATATATATATATATATATATATATATATATATATATATATATAGCACAGGATTATATGCAGGAAACTCGTTAGTCCACATTCATTTGCAAGCCTATGTATTAAATTTTCGAATGTTACGTGTACGTAAACAGTCACTAATTTTTTTGCAGTAGAAAATAAAGAGGAAAGTTTATGCTATTTGATTTTTTATGTTATTTTTATTATTACAGTTTTTTACGTTTCTTTTTGAATAATCTTTTGTGTAACTTATCTAAGATTGTATTCTAAATACAATTTGTTGCATATCCGTATATTACCATTAGCGTTAATAAAAACGAGAAAATTAGTAATTATTAGCAAATGGGTTTGCCCATCATGACGGACAGGACGATTAGGAATCAAAGATCATTTATGCCTTTGATCGGTGATGCCTTTTTTATAGACATAAAATGAAACAGGACGGAACAGGAAAAATAAATGACAAATTCAGTGGTGACGGATATCAGGGTCTAAGGTGAAAGGTGTGGTTGGCAGAATTACCATTGTCAATCTGCGTGCCACACTTGGCAATTATGGCATTCCTTATGGGAGCGGCATGTGGGTCTGCCAGTTGACTTTTACAAGCTGTTATGTATGTATGCAATATCTTACTTTGTAAATTTCCCAATCCCATGGGAAACTCGGAATAAGAAGTAGTGTAGGTAAGACACTGTTTTTTTGTCGAATTTTACAGAAAACACTGTATAAAAATTTCAATTCAATCTGTCGACTACATTTGTGGAGACAAACATATGGAATATTTTTCTTATGTTGTAAAGGCGAAAGTTTGTGAGGATGGATGGATGTTCATTACTATTTCACGCAAATGTTACGATACGGATTTGACTAAAACTTTACAGTAATATAGCGTATATAACACTATATACACATAAGTTATAATTTATAAGAATTTAGTGTACCCAATAATACCCTTATCGTAAGATTCAAGGAAGTCTAAGAAATAATTGTGTTAGCTTTTTTATACATAAAGATAGCAACTATAATCATATTTCTATACAAATATGTGAAAGAGAGGAAATTTGTGCTCGCATTACATTAAAATCGTTGTTTGTTTATGAAAATAAATCAGTGTTATCACCGTTTCATATTAAATATTATGAGAAGCTTGTCAACGGAAAATTGGATTATAGCAATTATACAGAAATTATGTGTAGCTGCACTGCATGCGAGTGTGTTGCTCGCGGAGTAAAAACATTTTTAAAGTAAAAAAAAAGTTAGCGTTTCAGCAATTTAAATTTAAAGTGGAAATTTCATCAAAGCTCTTATAAATTTTATCTTAAATAATAATAAATAAATAAACATGTAGATAAGGACATGGCTGTGATCCGTAGTCTCGTAGTCTGATTGTCTGATTGTGAAGTAGCTGTAGTAGCTTCGTCACCGGTATGCTAATTTTAGTCATATATTTTTCATTTAGTTAAATTCGAGTCAAGAAATCCCTATATATATATATATATATATATATATATATATATATATATATATATATATATATATATATATATATATATATATATATATATATATATATATATATATATATATATATATATATATATATATATATATATATATAGAATGCTTGCAATTTCGTGCTGGTATTTGTCTTCGAAATGAGTCAATGGAACGGGATCTTTTCTGTTTAATTTTAGAAGCTTTGATGTTGTTTTACAAAATATATAATTACATTGAACAGTCTCGAGGATGGTATTATATGTTTTATGTTTCTATGTATATATAGCACCCTAAAAATAAAGGGGGGTGATATCTCCTTATTGTGCTACCTTACAACTAATTAGTCATAGTGTGAATAAGGATAAGTCTTTCAAATTGTCTAATTTCTGCATAAATTTTAATAGCTGTCACATTTACGGCATGACAACAAATGTTTCTTAATTCAAATTCTCTGTTGTAAAATAGTATGTAACAGCTTTATACTTTACAAGACCATAACACTTACTCTTTTAATGTTGCCATTAAATGTTGACTTCATCACAATAAAAATGATAGCGTTTTGTTTATGTGACAAAGATTTACATGACAGAGATCGGTTTTATAAACTTGACGTTGTTTTATATTCTTATATTGTTAGATATTTACATATTCTTATTATCTTTAATTTTTCTAAACACATCAAAACTTTTTATAGTAGTAACTCGACGGGGAGTGTAGACTACGTAACTCGGAGTAGAGGCTTAAAATTTGATACCATTTAAACTTCAAAGCGTTTTAACGTCATATTTGTTAAATTATTATGATGTTTAGAAGATTTCCAGCGGAAGACAAATTTCTGCTGGGAATCATCGACAGTTCAACTTTAAATCTACACTTCACACTTTTTAAATCATTTACATGTTTTACATGGTATGTACAATGAATTTCATAATGCAGAAAATATATTTTATAAAATTGTATATATTTTTATCATTATTTGTTATATTTTTATAAAATTATAACTTTAAAACATATAATACCATCCTCGAGACTGTTCAATGTAATTCTATATTTTATAAAACAACATCATATCTTCTAAAATCAAAGAGAAAAGATCCCGTTCCATTGACTCATTTCGAAGACAAACACTACCAGCACGAAATTGCAAGCGTTCTATGAAAATTTATGTACTATAAAATTGTCTACATTGACTTCGGCACTTCTGCTGCCCACTTTAATTGAAAAGTAAAAAAGAACGAAGAAACACATAACAAAATTTGTACAAATAACACATATCAGGCAGCTATGTGCGAAACACTAGATAATGCAGTTTCGCTTTGGGGTTTGATTTAATCAGAAAATAAACTTTCATAAGCTGCAATTTATTTTCAAGTTTTACACACTTAAAAAGCACCGAACTTGCTTTCTAGTGTCGCTTTTAAATATATATGAAAATTATATTTTTAAACCTCAATCTCAAGTTTACCACGAGTAGAAGAGATGAAGAATTGAGTTTCTATATATCAATTCTATTATAACTAGGTAGCCTTCCAATTTTTTGTCTATTTCAAGTATTATTACTATTTTTGTACGATTTGTTACTTACATGAAGAGAAAACTAGCAATGCGAAATAAAATTACTAGCTTCGGTTAATCACATGAAATAACAAAGCGAAAATCGGTTAAAAAACAATCCGATTTAAGATAGTATATATATGAGATATTAAGCTTTAAGAAGATCATCGGCGCGATATAAGATCATGACACGTTCACATTAAACTTATTATACACGCACTTGCTTGCGTGCTAAAAGAAACCTTAAAATCTCTATGTACTAAATAAATTTGTGCCTTTAACTTGATTAAAATTCTTTAGTAACATTGTGTACGTTTTCTTTTCAAGCATTCATCACATCATTTATTCAGGAACATCACAAATATGATTTATAACCATCCCATTAGCACTTCAAGTACAGATAATTTTAAATTTACTACTAAATCTAGTAGGTATATCTACTAGATTTAGTTCAAATCATGAAAATTTTCTCCGATTGAATGTTTCCATAAAATTAAAAACTGCTCAATTTTCATCAAGTATATTTAAATATGTCATTGCAGTATTCAAGGCTGTTCCATCAATCTCCTATCTCAAGACCCGCGAGAAAAAAGGGAGTGTTAAATTCTCATTTTGTAACCACATGAAATTACACAAAAATTAAATGTAGAAAATTAAAAAAAGTGACAAGAACATTTACACGTTAAATTTTTAATTATAATACAGTGTGAGCACCGCACTCACGCGTTTAAAGCTTCAGTAATGGAGCTTTTAGGATTTAAACCTGTCTGCCAGTTTTATAACAGGCGAAGTTAATCAACGGAGTAATGTCTTGGTTTAAGCGCCGGCAGTTCATTACCAAGCTGTCAGCGGGGCGCGAAAACGTTTACAAAAATGAAAAATAATTAAAGTTTAGTTAGGTTCTGAAGTCGTTATGTTCAAGCGTACCAAGACTTTACTCTTAACTTCGATTAAGTAACAGAGAATGTTATTATTTGTTCCGTCATGCTCATAATAATATAGAAGAAGTCTTTGTAAGAAGTTCGATTTCATTTCTTATTAACAGATTTAAGATTTTTTTTAAAGAAAAACTTAATATGAAGGGTAACGTTAAACCCCTGCGGGGTTACTGATATTAGCATTACCCTTGTGAGGTGATCGCTCCCAAGCTATTAAGCTATTTCTTGAAAATAAAAATATTATTAACTTAACGTCATTCCCAATATAGGGTTCGACAGTTTCATGTTCATTTAGTTTTTAGAGTAATTTCACATTTACTACAGAAATTTTTTGTGTTACCTCATTAGTAAACCACGCAAAATTTTTTAAAACTTTTCTAACATACATGTAAAGCGTTGTATAGTGAAATAATTTAATTTATAAAGTTTTGTTTCCATATATAACAAAGGCGTCCCAACCTCTAAAGTACTTAATCTCGTGAAGTTTTAAAACTTTTATAAATTTTCTCCACGTACGAAAGACCTTATTAAAAGTTTTTATTCGAATTTAATTGCTGGTCCTTCAGTCACGGCTATTATTTTTGTAATACCACGAGACACATTGAGATATCGACCTGCATAAGCTAAATGTTTGGCGATCGCAGTACCAAACACTTCGCACCTTAGACGCTGCTGCCCGCCGCCGGTCTGTTCATTTTAATATGGTTTCGAGATGATTATCCCGCCATCTTTCGGTAGCAAATTGCATTTTCGAGGGAGGTAAGAGCTGGAATATTCTGAGTCCGTAACCAATCGACAAATACAATAATTCAGTTCTCGTTTTAAAAACTTCAGCAAAAATTAATTGATTTGATATTGTTTATTTAAGCGTGAATAGCTTTAATGGTATATTGTTTGGATTGCGAAACATAACGTGGCTGGGTCGGGCCCGCCAGTCGTTTATTAACGTAAACCACTCCAGACACAAGCATTGCAGCTTATTTGAAATGGTTGTCAGGAATACCAGTAATATTATTTGGAGTTGCTAGTATACTTATAAAAAAACATCTAAAAGGTTGAATCTTTGCAGTTTTATTGTGCACATTTTGCTAAAAATTCAACCTTTTGAACCTTCCGAAGTCGTGATGAATCGATAATACAGTGTACGTGTTTCAACGTGTTTTACACAAACGGAAAGGGATTCGGTGCTCAATCAGTTATCAAGTGAAACGTTTGCCTTTCGGTTCGTTACAGCTGCTAGCTGATGCAAAGAAAAAAAAACGTATACCGGAAAAGGAAGTTAATAGATGCAACTTGAAAGAAACAATTTTTTTTCTTTAAACTGTTGAAAACTAACAATTTTTTCTACTTCAACAATTTAAAGTAAACTATTATCAACTTAGTGAACAACTAGTCTAAGAGCTTACCTTTCAATAGAAATCGTATATCTTTATTATTTTTAATAACAATTTAATTAAATACCATTTATATGTGAAGATGAGATTGCACGTACAAATAAAAAAAGAATAAGTAAAGGTATAATGTCTAAAAGGTATAAAACTAAATAAAATTTATTCAATCTATAAATCAACTGTTTGCAAAAATTTAGTTTGCGGTTACAATGCCGACAGATTCAATTTATCAAGACAATTTTTTTTTACATTAATTTTAGAATTATGATTACCTCCGTGGACAAGTGACGTACACACTGTTTTCCATGGTGTCGCCAGCTCTGAGGTCAAGCGCTGGGTCTGGCTGTGTGGTGCCTTTGTTGCTTGTGATGCACGAGTGCTTTAACTACTTATTTTGGGATCAAAGCAATGTATGTGTTTGCAAGAATATACTTTTTAAAAAAAAAGTACTGTCCGCGTTTTCGTATATATATTAGAATGTACGAAGTATCCGGTTTTTCAATACCCATTTCCTAACTAAACGGAGGCTTATGTCCTGCAGTAACTATAAATGGTTGTTACGTGTACAAATTTACATGGTATAAATAGCTCACATAGATACATAACAAAACGGCTTATCAAAATCTAAAACAAAACTTTATCTTTGTATCCTCTCTCGTTAGGGGGATTCGACATAATCTCCACGTATGGCCAGTGGATTGGCGAATGCAATACGAACCGTAGACAATGTGGCCAATCATCGAACTGCTTAATATTTGTCTGGTAAATTTTGACATGATTATCCTGCTGCCGTTATGGTATTCTAGGCTGTCACTCTTACGACATCCACGGAATGAAAAGGGGTGGCATATACTTACGCCGTTACGACTTGTGTTATAAAAATGACGCTCTCCGTGAACGAGTGGCGTACACCGGTTTTCATAGTGTCGCCACCTCTGAGATTTCAAGTTTGAATCCCGGTAGGGTTAGTACGGAAAAACACTTTTTCCACATTTTCTCGGGCCTGGATGTTTATCGTCCCCTCGTTGTTTTGGATACCATAAAACAAGTGCTTAAGCTATTTATTTTTATTAGAAAAAAGTATGTGATGCAGTCCCTATCTATGTATTTATTTATTTAAATTTATCTAATTTAATATAAGATACTTTGCCAAAGTAACTTTGTAACAGTATTGTGTAAATATTAAATCGTAGTTAGAAATCCCCGAAACCGAACAACGATGAACTAACAAAGAACTGTTGGGAAGAACCAAACAAAGAAACTCCTGAATGAAGTGCTGAGATTAATGGCGGACCAAGTAGATTTGTGGCTCGACTGCGAAACTGCTTTAGTTACCTTTGTTTCGCTGGACTGCGAAGTGTAAAGTTGTTTTTCTGATCTGAATTGAATCAAAGAAACCGATACGTTTATTTTATTCTATGTTTTAATTCATAAATAATAAATAGATACAAAGACAGGTAGGTACAAAATCACATATATTGCTCTGATCACAAAGTAATTAGCTACCTTTTACTAAGTAATTACCTTGGATATCAGACCCAGTACAATGTAGAAAAAGGGTACAACTCGTCGGGGAATCGACATTAGATGTGACGACACCTTGACATTAGACAACGTAGTTACACGAAAACTATGAATAACTAGGTATTTTAGACTTTTATGAATACCGTGTAGTAACTGCGCAAGAATGTTTCCTCTCCCTTTCTTCCAGTGGGTACCGATACAAGCGACTAAAGGAAAGACCTAGAATATTCGCATGGCAACCGATAGATGGTGGGATAACCATCTATAAAAATGTCGGACCAAAATAATCAGACCTAGATGGGCGTCTACGGTGTGAGTGGTCTGGTATAGCGATCACCAATCCGCCTGCCAAACGTGGCGATTATGGCAAATCCTCCCTATGAGAGGGGCCCATGTCCTGCAGTAGACTTTAAAAGGCCATTGTGTACGAATGTATGTAATCATACTCGGGGATAAATACGCTGTTCTTCAGTGCATACATAAAAAATAATTTTTGCAGTTTTTCATAATTAAAAATTGATTTTTGGACACCATTGGACATTACGTCGTCGATAGACTAAGAATCTGTTACTTTGTCCCAAAAATAAGCTTCGGTGAGAAGAGGCTACACCTTCTTTATTGTCTAGACCTCTACCTACTCCAGTATGGAAACTTGAGTGAGATCTAAAGGATGTAACTCCTGCTGGACTTTTTAAATAAATCAGAAAAAATCAACGCCGCTCGTCTAAGTTTGTTTATTAAATTTCTCATTAATTTAATAATATATTTATATCTTTTCCATCATCGGACAACAAGACGCACGGCGGGTTTCCATCCTTTTGTTGTCGATATACCCTGCATTATGAACGACGAAGCGTTTTGCTTCGTCGTTCATAATGCGTACAGCAAAGGACTGGAATAATTTGCCTGTATCAGTCTTTCCGTCCGATTACAATGTGGGTGTCTTCAAGAGAAGAGTGAATAGGCTTTTTCTAAGCTAGTGTGCCTACCAACAAAAACTACATCGCCACTTACCATCAGGTGGGATTGTAGTTAAACGCTAGCTTATAATGTTAAAAAAAATCTTTCCAATTAACATGGTTAAGTTATTTTATGTTTGTATTATTGTGAGTGTATGAATAAATTTATATTGTTCTCTAGATTACTTTTAAATAAACAAAATCTGTTAACAACGGTCCTCCCCTGCCACAAAACGTGCCATCTCAACCAGTTGCATGCCGATATAAATTTAATAATCAATTGAGAATTAATCCTATTCAACCAGACAATTTGCGGTGAAGCCTTATATATTGTACGTATCGTGAAACCGACTGAAACTGTTGATTGTAAAACATTATTGTACTATCAAATTGAACGAAGGCAATACCTTGTTTAAATTAAATAATATAATAATATAAAAGCGAGAAGCGCAATGATTTGCGGACTACGAAACGCGCGTAACGTTGTTTTAAAAAAAAAAGAGATACTGCTTCTAAATTCATTGATTTATCATTTTTTATTACAATTTAGGAGGAACTTGAGATCCTACATAATGCTAAAATAGTAATATCTTTTCCTGCTTTAATTTAACAATTGTTATACCTTGGTTTGAAGAAGAACGGGTTATGTGTTATTACATCCTCGTTCTCGGGGGTCACAATCAGTAATGTTCTTTCTTTGAACATATTTGCAAGTTTCCACAAACTGCAGTAGTCATATACCTTCATACGGACTACTTTTACCGTTTTACCCTTATCACCATAGTCACTTTGGCTATGGTGATAAGGAAATCAACTAAACTCCAGCTTCACAAATAGTAAAATCTGCAATAAAAATTATAATTTCATGTTCTAGACGATCTTCTCAATAAAACTACTTCTTCTTAATCATATGTAATCATATAAAATAAATTAAAATATCTTCACGCAATTCCCAATACAGGAGTAGAGAGAGGTCTAGACAAAAAAGTCCCTACGAAGACTTTTTTTGGGACACCGTGACAGGTAGTGAGACCGTCGCCATCTTTATGTCCAAGTCAACTATATTAATCGTACATAACTTCTTGAAAAAAAAAACCTATTGTTACGAACCTGCCACCTTGGGGTCGAACTCGGGTCTCTTGACTCGAATTCCGATCACCCAACCACGCGACTATCGTAACTTTGCATGATCGGTAAATTGCATTTCAATATAAGCAAACTTATCATTAAGAAATTTCGTTTCATTTATGACTTTATGACAGAGGAAATGAAAGGAAGCAGTGTAGCGAAACACAAAGCGCTGGAGGGATTTCAGTTCTGTCATTTGTACCAACTGGTTTATTTAAACAGTAAAACCATTTTGTCCATTTGTTAGAATTTTTTTGCAAAATTTGGTTACGTCTACGTTAAAAGAAAATTATACATATATTAATAGCATCTATTAAATTATGTCAATTTATCTTCACGCATATCTCCAAATCTAGGGTATACAGCGGTTTAAACTAGATAATTAAGTCTTTTGAAACAATTTATTAAACAATTTATTATTATTATTTTCGGCCCACGTCTCACCAAACCCTGTTCGAGACACGGTAACAGATTGAGAGCCCATCACCGTCTTTGTGAAAAAAAATGTTAATAAAATATTCTGTTAACTCTCTATTCATTTAGATTAATAGTATTAAAGTAATACAGTTTAATAACAAAATATACTATTTATTATAACTCGATGAACTGGCTAATGTTTTTCTTTATTATATTACTTAATAAATCGTTCTTAGGTATATTTTGACAACAAAGCCTAAACTGCGTAAGTAAATTCCTTACATTAATAAATTTTCTATATTTAAATTGTGACATCGCATCTTATTTTGTTAGTATACCTTCATATACATGTTATTCATCTGTGACACTAGAACGGCTGATCTATATTCAATCTACAAACGTCTGTATTAATTAATTATGCCGAATGTTGGCCGAGATCTCATCTTAATCATATCAAAGTAATATCATAGAAGACACGATAGCCGAGTGGTTTGGTGGTCGGAATTTCGAGTCAAGAGACCCGAGTTCGATCCCCAGGTGGCAGGCTCGTACCAATGAGTTTTTCAAAAACTTATGTACGAATTACATTGTTGGCTTAGACATAAAGATGGCGACAGGCTCATCACCTGTCACGTTGTCCCAAAAATATCTTCGGTGGGTCGAAGGGACTTAATTGTTTATACTAGACTTCTGTCTACCCCTGTACTGGGAATTGCGTGAAGATATTTATTTATTTATTTTTAAGTTAATATTCAAAAAAAATTCTTGTGGTAACGGTGTGACAATATTACCACTCCCATTCTTCCCGAGGAGTTGTAAAAGGCGACTAAGGAAACAGCCATAAATATCGTAATGGCAACCGATAGATGGCGAGATGATCTCTAAAAATAGCAGACCAAAATTATCAGACCGAAGATGGGGCAGCTGTGCCTGAGGTGCGAGTGGTCTGTTACTGCGATCGCCAATCCGCTTGCCAAGCGGCGATTATAGCAAATCCTCTCTACGGGAGAGACCTATATCCTGCAGTGGACTCTAACAGGCCGATATGTATGTATGTATGTAATTTTCAAAACTAAAAAGTACATACATTTTCAAATTAAAAAAAAAAAAACAAAGTAACATGCTCAAAATGATATAATATTTATATTGCAATAGAAAAATAAACACTTAAATAAATCCAAAACTTCAAAGGCTGTCTCCAAAATATTATAAAGTTGACGAAAGTCTTGAACATATAGACAAAATTTGTTTTGCGTCAAGTTTCCTGTTCCCAACTTAAACTTTGATTCTTAGTGGAAGATTTGACTCAAAGTCCGTAATTATTTCATCTGCATTTATATGAAATCTTTTTTATTTTATCAGGAAATTCCAGATGAATTTAATCATTGCCAGTCTAATTATGGGTCAAAATCATCACCAAGAGCTCTAAGATGCGGGCGTTGGTTCAGAGGACTCAGACGTTGGTGGTACAATTGTGTGGTATCTGTGATAAAGTAACATGTCACTTTGTTCCATAAAGGCTTCGATGAAAGGCGTATAGAAAAGACTTGCTTGTCTCCACCTATGTCTACCCCAGTATCGGGAAAAGAAAATTAGTTTTTATTTTAGCTTGAGGAGAGCGCCCACAGTCACAGCCAGAGAGAGATCCTTACATCCTCTTTCGCTTCTTTCAGATTCATCATTTTCTTCATAGATGCACTCCCCTCCTCGAGCAATTTGGCCTACCTTTTAATATTAACTTTCGTGCTATATTTTTTCTTCACCATTCGATCTTCACGCATTCGCTCAACGTGCCCAAATCAGCGAAGCACGCTCTCAATAAATTTTAATGATAAGGTCATCTTTCAACCCTGTCATACTGCGAAACTCTTCTTCTTCTTCTCCTCCTTTGGTTTATGGCCTTTCTTGATAGAAAACTACGAAACTCTTTGTTTCGTCTTCGGTCGGCCAAGATAATGTCGCACATTTTACGATGAAAACGGACCTCGACTACATTCAACTTCTTTTTATGCTTTTTCTGGCTTACCCAGGTTTCTCTGCCATATAACAAAGTTGGTACCAGCACTGCCTTATTATCGCAAACCCCTTCACCACGCCTTACCTTTTGACTAACGTAGTCAAGGAACCCTTGACTTTGTTCCCGGCAGCGACCCGCCTGTCCACTTTTACATCCCTTCTTCCATCACGGCTAAAAGCGCTCTCCGAGTATAAAATATAAATAGAAATTGCATTTTCTTAAAACTTGTGAATAAATTTAAAATAAATATTTAATTCTTGAAATTCTTCAAATGTAAATTTTATTAGCAAAATATAAAAAACTTAATAGCAAAATGTAAGAAATGGTAAAATTCTATGTGGCATCGTCAAATGAATCTTCATTTCCATTTTTTCCCATCCAGACGTAAAAGGCAGCTAAGAGAAAAGTTTTCACGCAAAGTTTATGTCTACCAACAGATGGCAAAGGACACCGTATATGACCCATCTTAGGCGCTAGGTGTCTGGTAGAGGATTTGCCAGACCTTGTAGATTGCTTTCAGAAATAGTTTTATCCATTATCACCATGCTTAGTAAGTGAATTGGCGATCACAGTATCAGACATCTGGTACCTTAGACGATTATTAATATATACACGATAGGCGAATGGTTTTAAAACTTATGCACGATTAATATCTTTGGCATGGACATAAAAACGGCACACCACCTACCACGTCACCACAAAATTAGCTCCGGTGAAAAAATGGGTAAAAGGGGCTAAATTGTCTAGACCTCTGAAGACATAAAAATATTAAAAAAAGGAACCGAATAAAATTCCTTGGTTCTCGTCTCACACAATATATAATATCGAACCAGCAATTTTCCCTGACACAAGGTTCACAAAACGACCCGCAAATTTGCTTTACGTTGATGCGGCAATGTTCTATAAGTACCATAATCGTATTCGGTTAGTAAGCAACCAAGTAAATTTTGTTAGGACGAAATTTCTTTTGTATAATCAATATCACAAATAGTAGCTTAATCTCTATAGTTAACGAAATTATATTACAGTAAATAGTATAATCGTAGCCATCTCATGATAATAAATAACACTGCACATATCTACATACGTACAAATTTATCACCATCACCACGCGTTACTCTCCGAAACCTCGAAGACATCTCGACCGATACCAATTGTTTTTTCTTTTCTTTTGTTGACCGAAATATCCATCGTTTATGAAGGAACAAAGTTAGGAAAAAATCAAGTTGACTGCAGATAAATAAAAGAAATAGTATTTAAATGGTAATATTCGTTTTATGCAATTTTATTGATTTTTAAAGCATATTTATGCTGAACTTTTATGTTATTAAATTAAAGAGAAAAAAGTCAAAATTTCAACTGACACGGGCGGGATTCGAACCCGCGACCTTCGCCGATCCGTGGCGACGCTCTTACCTCCGAGCCACCGTGTCTTGCACGCATCAGTTGAAATTTTAACTCTGTATCCTCTTATATTACTTATGCCTTATTAATTGCCATTGGCGCCATTTATTATCTCTTTTGCAAGTAACAATTTGATAATCCTGACCTTTCAGTTAGGAATTATCAATACGATAACGCCAACTTTAATTTTTATTATGCAATTTTATTGCTTTTTAAGGCATATTTATACTGAACTTTTATGTTATTAAATTAAAGAGAAAAATAAGTCGCACCTCTAAGATTTGGTAATATTTGGTTAAAAATGTATTTGAATTGGAAGATACGAGTAAATTGAGATTGGTTGTCGCTTATGAAGTACATTCAATCAAATTTTAGGGGTATGAAGTTTTCCGTGATATCAATTTATAGATAATTGACAACATACTTGTTATCTTTCAAGTACAATATTTTATGAGAATTCGCAAGAAACCAAGTACAAGTTTATAGAATATTAAATAACCTGGCATGTAATCATCATCAAGTCCTTCCTCTTCCGTTACATTATCACCACGTTTGACATGCGAATTGTTGTTCGCAGTACTAGACTCCGTCCGTAGACGCTATTGCTCTTTACTAGTCTGCTCTGAATTTTTTAAGGTGGTTACCCCGCCATCTTCTTTTTATTCAGCTACGGTAGCAACATTATTTTAAACACTATTAGGGATTCGAACCCAAAACCAGTAGCTTCAAATTTTTACTTCTAACTGGGCTATGAGGTCGTCTGCATTAAATTTAGTTTAAAAATTTATTAATTGTCCGCGTTATATTATTTTAATCAATAATATTTTTAATAAATGAAAGAGGTCCAGTCTAGACAATTAAGTCCCTTTGACCCACCTTCCATCAAATATATTTTCGGGACAACGTGACAGGTGGTAAGCCCGTCGCCGTCTTTATATACAAGCCAACGATGTAATTCGTACGTAAGTTTTTTAAAAAACTCATTGGTACTGCCACCTGGGGATCGAACTTGGGTCTCTTGACTCAAAATATAATCTTTTATAATATTTTCATTATAATTTTACAGAATTATGCATTTTATGTTACACTCATTTCAAATTTAAAGCGAATTACTCACTCTTGCCAAAATGTATGCACGTTGGCACCTGCAAGCACGCTCCGTGAATGTTTGCACCGTCTTGAAACACCTGCAAATACTCGTACCTGTGTAATCATTCTCGTAATTTGAGTACTACTTGACTCTCACTACGTGCAAATTAGACAGTAACCAGTTCTATATGTTATATATAGAAATATATGTACGTACAAACATATTTCATGCGCTGACGTGCCGTCCTAACGATTGCAATAAAAATATGCCAACTTATTACGATCTACTTACAACTGCCATCAGTTATAATAAGTAAATAAATATACATAGATAGGAACAATATCACATACATTGCTCCAATCCCTAAAATGTAAGATGCTAAAGCACTTGTGGTATGGGAATCGGAAACTACGAAGGCACCATAAACACCCAGACCCGAGAAAATGAAGAAAAACTGGTTTCCTACATTGAACCGACCGGGAATCGAAACCGGGACATCGGGATGGCGATAGCTGGAAAACCAGTGTTTACGCCACTCGTCCATGGAGGTCGTCAAATAATTAAGTCTATTTGGCCCATCTTTCACCTATTATCCATACAGTGACAGATTGTGAGCCGATCAGTCTTAGTATCAAAGACGACAGTACAATGTACTAACATATATATATATATATATATATATATATATATATATATATATATATATATATATATATATATATATATATATATATATATATATATATATATATATATATATATATATATATATATATATATATATATATATATATATATACATACATATACATATATAGTTACATAGCTAAATATTCAAATATTTACATCCATGACTCGACAACAAACAATATTCATTACACAAATATTGCGGGATTGCAGGAATCGAACCAGCAAGCCATAGCTTAGAAAGTAGGTTCACTACAGAGTTTAATGGGTCATCAAAACTTCTGTCTTAAAAGAAATTAGTTAATGTAAATACATTTTTGTAAATGTATTTCAACAGCACAAATGAAATTTCATTATTATTTTATCGGACAAAGGTCCGAATAAACAAACGCGAAGAATAACTGACATTAATAAAAATAAAGGCAAAAGTTCCTCAACTGTAAGACGCAATGAAATGTTGAACGCGACAATATCTCGGGGGATTCAGTGCACTGTAAATCGTGTTTTTGTTTTCTCCTAAGTTGGGTACAGTGAGCAACCTTTGTTCAAAATCACATTTTAGTTCGCACAAACTGTTACTACTGTTTTCAATTTACAACGATGTCATACTCTCGATGAGTGGTAATAATTAATAAGCGGTAGATTACTCCGGTTTAAGAAGACCTCATTTTATATCTCTTTCTATTCTCTTTCTGAGAGAAAAACCAGATTAAGGAATGGATACCCCGACCCTTCAAAATCACAAAACAGAGAAACCTCTAGAATTATACCCATAATATTTAAAAACATTCTTCGTCCGACGTGTAGGGTTTCAAATTGAATATCTTAAATATCTTAAATATAATGAAAACCCCTGAAAACTATTTCTATGTCGATACTTTCAATAATTCCGTTTCCGCCATAACGGACATTATCAAGAAATATGTACAACCTAAGTCAATTCATACCTTCAAAGAGACACTGGCAACCGAAACTTGACAGAATGATATTTAAAAAAATAATTATATTATAAAAAGAAAGTTGGAAATTACGGTGCCAGGTCTCAGAGGAAATTGACATCTGAGTTAAATTTCGAAAATTAAGAAAATAGAAAATTACCCTATACTTCGCTTTTAAAAATGTTACAAAGAAATTTCAATCAATCATACTATGTAATTACAATTTGATACCGTGACACTTTTAGATTAGTATTTTGGTTATATTCTGTAATAAATTAAAAGAAAAAACTTTACCATCGGATGATTTTCCTCAAGCTAAAAAAATTTATAAAAATAAAAGCTAGAGTACGAATGGTATAGTCACCTTAAATAAAAATTATACTTTTCACTCAAAAACGAAAAACGTTCTAAATGAAAAAAACATTATTTTAATTTAATAAATATTTATTTACAGAAAAAAATATGTTAATATTTACAATACTTATTAACTAAAATCTATTATAATCGTAGAGTCCGACTCCTCGTGGCATGGTACCAAGAACGCTGGCTGCATTTCCACGTTGAATGGCCAGACTTAACCGTTGAGCGAGAAAAGAACCAGCCCTCTTGTCACCAGCGGCAACGGTAAGTCGCGGATACAATTCCTTCAGAAACTGCATCGCGCGGGGACCCCACGGACCGATTGTCTCTACGGCAAATGGAACAAATATATAGCCTCCTTTCAAAGACTCATATTTACGCCATTTACCCGATTCAGCTGCCTCTGATGCCGCCCCGGCCCTTATCGAAGTACCCTTGATATGAGAGGCCGCTAATGTATCGACGCAAGTTGCGTCCCACACAAGAGCTTTGCCTCTCTCCCAAGGGACTAAAGTCAAGCCGTCGGGTCTCTTACCATTCTCCCTAAATATTCCACAAGGCTCTAAAACCGATGGAATATTTATGGAAACGAGAGCCCTTCGGATGATTTCATTCAAGGAACCGTGACGAGATAGTCTGCCGGCACTTTTTTGGCATGAAAGTCCGTGGAGGCCTAACTCGTCGACGTCGCTGCCACAAGGACATCGATGTGGTTGACAAATCGATGCTCCCAATCGTATTCCTACAGCTATTCGTAAACTTTCGTTATCTAGTAATGTACCAAGGTTACTTGATGGTAAAGCATGTAGCCAGTAACTGGATTCCTTTGTCGAAACTCCTAGAAAGCGGGCGCGGTCTCTGTCACAGTGAAAATTTTTCAGTAAGCATTTCTGCACATTCTGAACCAACGGGATATCCCACCGTTTTTGTGAGTTAGGTTCCAGTGGAATATCCTCGCCGGGACAGAGACGTAACCATGTTTCTCTTGCCTCGGTAGCAAAGGTCAAGTCCAAATCATTCTTAAGAATTTTACGTGACAAATCATGAACACCGTGTACGGAGGCAAGGAAAGCCGGCAGCGCAATATTTGAAACCTCTCTTATACCGATACCTCCAAATTTAACAGGTAAAGTAGCTTGAGTCCAGCTTGATGAGACTAAAGATAAATTTATAATTTCTTCCAAAGCTATTTTGAGATTAAGGTCAATTTGTTTTAAAAAATCAGAACATTTCCATGCTGGACTCGAGCGGAGTAAATAAGTAAATTTAGGAACAAGAACGCAATATTTTAAAACAGTAAGCGCTATATGAGAATTAAGAACATACAGTTTATTAACATGTTCTAAAAATTGATCAAATTTTACTTTCAAAAGAGGTTTCATACTTTCTATAAATAACGGCGCTCCAAGGAGGTAAAGAGAATCCGCCTCAGTTACTTTAATGCCAGGAGATATATTGTTAAAATTTTGAAACAAACTGTGTCTATGAGAAGACAAACGGTCAGGAATGAAAAGTTCACATTTAGTATTATTTAATTCAAGGCCAATGTTTTTAAAATTTTGAATAATTTTTTGAAGGTCATTTTGCACGTCATCTGACTTTCCTCCTAGGGTTCCGTCATCTAGGTACCAAACATTGAGTTTGGATTTCAACGTTGAAATAATCGGTTGAATTCCCAAACTAAACAATGCTGGGCCCAGTGGATCACCCTGCTGAACTCCGACGGCTGAGTCAATTAAATAATTATTTTATCATTAATTATAATTTTTTATGTACCGTTTTATAATATTGAATAAATTTTAAGAAGTCACGATAGCCGAGTGGTTGGGTGGTCGGAATTTCGAGTCAAGAGGCCCGAGTTCGATCCCCAGGTGGCAGGCTCGTACCAATGGGTTTTTCAAAATCTTATTTACGAATTAAATCGTTGGCTTGGACATAAAGACGGTGACGAGCTCACCACCTGTCATAATGTCCTGAAAATATGTTCGGTGGAAGGTGGGTCAAAGAAACTTAATTATCTAGACTAGACCTCTGTCTACTCTGAGAATTATTTCTTTTTTGTAGTAAAATGCTGAAATTTGTATATGCGCAAATAAAGTTATTCTGTTCTGTTCTGTTCTGTGCAACTTACATGCAGAATACGTGTTGGAAATATAGTCGAACTCATTTGTTTCATTGATTTACTAACCATAGTTGACGTATACATTTTTCTCTGTACTATTATTTCCAGTAATTTCTATTGACCAGCGAATCGAGAGTTGTGGGTTAGAATCATGCTTGTGGCAAATATTTTTGTCATAAATAAATAGATATGTACATAAATAGTGACAACATCATATACATTGCTCTAAAGTAAGAAGTTTAAGCACTCGTCTTATGGAATCAGAAACGACGAAGATACCACAAACACCTAGATTCGAGAGAATATAGAGAAAGTATTTTCTACATTGACCTGACCGGGAATCAAACCCGGACCTCAGAACTAGCGACACCGTAAGAACCGGTGTGTACGCCACTCGTCCGTGGAGGATGTCAATCAAAAGAATTTTTATATGTTTATGTACATACTTTATCAATGTATGTTGTACCATGGGCTTGGACGTTCAGACGGGTATAAGCTCGTCACGTGGTTCAAACAAGCCCCATCCAAAAGTGTGTCGAAGAGACTAAATTGTCTTGTCCTGTGTCTACGTGAATGTTAATAAAAAGCTAAATAAGCTATTCTAAATATAGAGCTTTTTATACTAAATACATAGTATATATTGACAGAGATGTTTCCTTTAAGTGAGATTCAAAATTACAAATTTAGGTAATGGCTATTTATCTTCTGAATTGCACTTCAGTTGCAATTCAAGAGAACAAGTTACAGGAAACGATAAACGTTACGGTTTACCGCGGAACTTTTATCTGCAGTCTAGATTCTCTGGCACGACAAATTTCCTAGCCAAATGCGAGCGGCGGTACATTGTAGAATTCAACCGAATCCCGCGTTAAAAGATTTAAATGCAATAGTATAATGTTTTTTATATTTTTAAAACTGAGACGCTGATAAACTATCTAAACGTGCTTTCAGTTAATGTCACTATCATAAAAAGTTGACGAGGCTACGTTTCACAGCTATGTAATATATAATAAGAGCGTTTGTAAGAACGAACAAGTAATAATAAGAAATGTAAGGTATTTCCAGACTTGTTATGGTTACCAATAAATAAATAAATATCTTCATGCCATTCTCAATGCAGGAGTAGACAGAGGTCTAGACAATTAAGTTGAATCGACTCACCTTCCACCGAAGATATTTTTGGGACAACGTGACAGGAGATGAGCCCGTCTCCGTTTATGTCCATGCTAAAGATATAAATCATACTTAAGTTTTTGAAAAAAACTCATTGGTTTGGGGTTCACAAGCCTTGGGGATCGAACTCGGGTCTCTTGACGCGAATTCCGATTATGAGTTGCTGTGAATACGGTGTTAAATTATACGACCCTCTTTCTTCCGTGGGTGTCTTATGACGTGACTAAGCCTTGAAAACTCAATTAGCTTCCGACATATAGCGAGATTGCCATTTTCGTAAATAAGACGAAAATTCAGCAGATCGGTGACTGGCAACAGCGTCTAAGGTGCGAGGTGTATGGTATTGCGAATGCCAATCCGCTTGCCAAGAGTGGCGATTATGCCAAACCTTCTCTTACGAGAGAGGTTCATGCTCTGCAATAGTAGGTATGTATTTACTGACGCTTCACGTATCACTGTATGTGTTTACTGTGTGTGTGTAACAAAACGCCATTCGAAAGGTCCATGGTTAAGGACCTCAATCACCTCAGTTCCCCCGAACGTAAAAGTTAGTGCACAGGAAACGCTTCTCCCGTAAGAAAGTTTAGTACGTTCGCGGCCTTAGCAGCAGATTGACGAAGACTGTACTACCTCTGTATATAAACCTACCTCTATTTTTAATTTTTTTATATTCCCTCTGATAAACGGTAATCTATACTTAGACGCTGTTGCTTGCCGCTTGCTAGCTGAAAGGTTGTCAGTTCGAGTCCCGCTAAGACTTTGTGTGATGAATTTGAACGTTTGTACACGAGTCATGGTTACTTGTATATATACATGAATATATACAGATCGACCTGGATAAGAATATATGTATGTATCTATGTAAATGTGTATCTATGTAAATGTGTATCTATGTAAATGTGTATCTATGTATATATTGTTAACTTAGCATAGATACTTAAACAGCAATAGGCTCACCACCTCCCAAATAGTCTTCGGTGGAAGGCTCCAAAGGACCTTGTCTAGACCTTGATCTGTATATAAATAAAATAATGTGTATCAATAAATAAAATAAATGCATTACTTCTAGAAAATAATGTTTAAAACTCAAAGAATAATCCCCAATCAAAGTATTACAATTTTCTCTAAAAAATTATTAAAGTTTCCACAAACCACAAATAGTAGACGAGGTAATACAATTTTTCTTATTCGTCCGAACTCCAAAGCTGACGTCGATTTCCTCTGAGACGTACTATTTAATTAATTTTTCCGACGTTCATTTCATATTTTCTTTTAAAAAGACTTTTTTTATTTCTAATTCAATCTTCCACGTTAGTAAAAGTTAATGCGTTCCGTTCCCTGTTTGGAATATAATTGGATATTTAATTTAGTTAGAAATATCGCTACAGGAAAAAATATAAAAAAGTTAATAGGCAAAGCGTTTTACATTATGTGCAACAGTAAAGTACGCTTTGAGCTTATAGTTTGGATTTTCACATTGATGACGTCATTAATAATTAAAAATTACGTTTAATAATTATTCTCGATTTGATGTAAAATATCCCACGAGTCTTTTGAAGAGTTCTTTTTCTTTTTCTCTCAGTTACGATTTGTAACACGATGAAACGATAAAGCAGTATTAAAAAGACCCATTGTCTTCGAAAAAGTGCCATTCGAAAAGAGACGTCAACGAGCCCTGAAATTTTGTCGCTACTCAGATAATGTACTTCCGCCGTGTGTGATACATTTATTTTTGCTCTGCCTTTATTTGAACAACCAAAAAAGTGTATGAATAAATTTTTATAGGTATACTTTGTAATCTATTATCATATATCGCTTCTAAATATATGATAAATATTATTTCACCAGATTAGCCCTTTCGTCCAAAATATCGGCAAACACTCTGGGATTAGAAGTACAATTAAACTGACACCTATCAAAATTTCAAATCGATCCATCGAGGTTCACGGATCGAATCACAACGCACTAAAACTGGTTTTTAAATGCATATATATTGATTCGATCAAAATAGTTCCGGTAGATCATAATTCTTAATAGAGATTAGCTCGCACAAATTCAGTTACCTATTTATACCATAATATATTTTTTTTTATGGAATAGGTAGGTAAACGAGCAGGTGGCTCACGTGATGTTGAGTGATTACCGCCGCCCATGAACACCCGCAATACCAGAAGCATAGCAGATGCGTTGCCGACCTTAGAATGCCCCCCCCCCCCACCCCATAATTGGGATAGGAGGGTGTGTGGGCCTCCGGTTACCAGCACTCACCAGACGAAACGCAGAAGTTTGTTGGACTTCTACTTAACGCCGGTATTCTATGAGGTCGTGGTACTTCCCCGGTCGAGCCGGCCCATTCATGCGCTGGCCCATTCCAACAACAAGCGCTGATGCGTGGCCCTACCACTGTTAAATAATAATAATATAAGTATAATAAGAACGTAATTTAATATTTATCTAAGATTTTAATTTTTTCTAACTTCACTCATTTTCCCAGAACTCGGGTAGACCTTTGTCTGCCCCAGTTCTGGGTAGGTCAAAATTTCTAGGAAAATCGGGAAGGAGGTCACAAGGATAATTAAATACTTTTCGTCCACCGTTCACCGAAATTTATTTAGATTGAGAAAACGTGACACGTTCGAACGGCATAATAATACTTACACAGATAAATTGTTATATAGATTATAAGAATAATGTGTATATCCATGATACAAGCACAAACATTCACATTCATCATACAAATATCTGGCCTTAGAAGGATTCAAACCCGCAACTCGTAGCTTAGAATGCTATGTTACTATCAACTAGGCTATTGAATGGTCAACTTAATTTAAGACTCGAGTACAAACATTAATAATCATCATAACTTATCAAACATTTCATTATATGTTTGATAAGTTATGATATAATCATAAATCACGATAGCCGAGTGGTTTGGTGGTCGGGATTTCGAGTCAAGAGACCCGAGTTCGATCCTCAAGTGGCCGTACCAAAGGGTTTTTCTAAAAACTTATGTACAAATTATATCGTTGGCTTGGACATAAAGACGGCGACGGGCTCACCACATGTCACGTTGTCCCGTAAAATGTCTTCAGTAGAAGGTGGGTCGAAACGACCTAATTATCTATACCTCTGACTGCTCCTGTATTGGGAATGGCGTGAAGATATTATTTTGTTATCCCCCCACTACTCTCGATTAGACTAGATCTCTGTCTACCCCTGTATTGGGAATTGCGTGAATATATTTATTTATTTATATTAATCATACAAATATCTGGCCTTAGAAGGATTCAAACCCGCAACTCGTAGCTTAGAATGCTATGTTACTATCAACTAGGCTATTGGATGGTCAACTTAATTTAAGACTCGAGTACAAACATTAATAATCATCATAACTTATCAAACATTTCATTTTATGTTTGATAAGTTATGATATAATCATAAATCACGATAGCCGAGTGGTTTGGTGGTCGGGATTTCGAGTCAAGAGACCCGAGTTCGATCCTCAAGTGGCCGTACCAAAGGGTTTTTCTAAAAACTTATGTACAAATTATATCGTTGGCTTGGACATAAAGACGGCGACGGGCTCACCACATGTCACGTTGTCCCGTAAAATGTCTTCAGTAGAAGGTGGGTCGAAACGACCTAATTATCTATACCTCTGACTGCTCCTGTATTGGGAATTGCGTGAAGATATTTATTTATTTATATTAATCATACAAATATCTGGCCTTAGAAGGATTCAAACCCGCAACTCGTAGCTTAGAATGCTATGTTACTATCAACTAGGCTATTGGATGGTCAACTTAATTTAAGACTCGAGTACAAACATTAATAATCATCATAACTTATCATTTTCCCAGAACTCGGGTAGACCTTTGTCTGCCCCAGTTCTGGGTAGGTCAAAATTTCTAGGAAAATCGGGAAGGAGGTCACAAGGATAATTAAATACTTTTCGTCCACCGTTCACCGAAATTTATTTAGATTGAGAAAACGTGACACGTTCGAACGGCATAATAATACTTACACAGATAAATTGTTATATAGATTATAAGAATAATGTGTATATCCATGATACAAGCACAAACATTCACATTCATCATACAAATATCTGGCCTTAGAAGGATTCAAACCCGCAACTCGTAGCTTAGAATGCTATGTTACTATCAACTAGGCTATTGAATGGTCAACTTAATTTAAGACTCGAGTACAAACATTAATAATCATCATAACTTATCAAACATTTCATTATATGTTTGATAAGTTATGATATAATCATAAATCACGATAGCCGAGTGGTTTGGTGGTCGGGATTTCGAGTCAAGAGACCCGAGTTCGATCCTCAAGTGGCCGTACCAAAGGGTTTTTCTAAAAACTTATGTACAAATTATATCGTTGGCTTGGACATAAAGACGGCGACGGGCTCACCACATGTCACGTTGTCCCGTAAAATGTCTTCAGTAGAAGGTGGGTCGAAACGACCTAATTATCTATACCTCTGACTGCTCCTGTATTGGGAATGGCGTGAAGATATTATTTTGTTATCCCCCCACTACTCTCGATTAGACTAGATCTCTGTCTACCCCTGTATTGGGAATTGCGTGAATATATTTATTTATTTATTTATATTAATCATACAAATATCTGCCCCCAAAGGGATTTAAATCCGCAACCCTCAGCTTCTTCAACAGGACTATCGGGTGGACAACTTAATAAGAAACAAACTTAATAATAAAAAAAAACAATCATACGAATCCTGCACAGATCGAACAAAAGCATTAGCCGTTGTATTTTTAGTTATATTTTTGTTTGCTCCAGCTTTCAAGATAAATCAGTTTCCTTATAAATGCTATCTGAGTGGACGAGAAATACTAGCCTCGGGCTATAATGGTGGCAAATTGTAATTGGATTGTTATCAAGTGAATGACTTTTGTTTGTTGTTGTTGATGTACAAAGTTTATTTAAGCACATCTACTATCTGTTATTTACTTGGTGGCGCGCTTAGCAAGTGGACTGATGACTGCACTACAAGTCGTACCTTTAAATCAAATTAAATCTATCAATCAATTCATATCAATCTTTTTTTTAATCTGTCATCGCTCCATAATAAGGGTGACTTGGCTGCTGTTGCTCATCACTGGTCTGCTTTTTGGAGTTGCTTTTGGGATTTTGTCGAGATAGTTATCCCGCGATCTGTCGGTAGCCAATCACATTTACATTGTGTCAACTTCGCTTCTTATGACACCCACGCGATGAGGTGATATTATTCTTACACCGATACTACATATAATTAGTAATATATTGCAAATCCACTCATATTAAAACAAACGCGTCGAATCCATATCATCCTATTTACTTTAAGTATGTTAATGCAAAGAACAAAAAAGATCAAACTTAAAATGAACGACCTGCATGGACGTGTGAAGTCCAAACCGATTCTTATGGTTACGCAAACTCTGAGGTCTCGGCTTCGATTCCCCCACGGATTAATATAGAAAACCACTTGTTGTACATTAACTCGAGTCTGGGTGGTACCTTCGTTATTTCTGATTCTATAACACTTTACCTACTTACTTTAAGATCAGAAGATTATATGTGATGTTGTCTATTTATACATAAAAAATAAATATAATTATTTTTTATAGAAGTCTGTTACAACAAAGTAGTTTACATAGTAGTTGTATTATGCCCTACTGCTTCTGAATATTATTGCAGTGTGAGCAAATTCAAAATTCGTTCCAGGTCTCAGCAACTGAATATTAGATTGTCAAAAGCACTGACCGCCGAACCTTTGTTACATCAGTAAATCGGATTGCATTTAATGAACCGAGGGAATAGGGTTCTAACAAACGAATCCAACGTTTCCCGTATGTATATTTCATACTTATTTTTGTGTTGAAAGAACCTTTTACTTTGTTTCTTTAATGACATGTCTTGTGAATTTCGATTCGTATTAAAATTCAATTAATTAGATGGCAAAATAAAAAATTATCAAGTAACGTTATAGTCACGATAGCCGAGTGGTTGGGTGATCGGAATTTGAGTGAAAAGACCTGACTTCGGTTCCAAGGCTCGTACTATGGGTTTTTAAAAACTTATGTACGATATATATTGGCTTTGACTTAAAGACGGCGACGGGCTCACTACCTGTCACGTTGTCCCGTAAAATGTCTTCAGTAGAAGGTGGGTCGAAACGACCTAATTATCTATACCTCTGACTGCTCCTGTATTGGGAATGGCGTGAAGATATTATTTTGTTATCCCCCCACTACTCTCGATTAGACTAGATCTCTGTCTACCCCTGTATTGGGAATTGCGTGAATATATTTATTTATTTATTTATATTAATCATACAAATATCTGCCCCCAAAGGGATTTAAATGCGCAACCCTCAGCTTCTTCAACAGGACTATCGGGTGGACAACTTAATAAGAAACAAACTTAATAATAAAAACAATCATACGAATCCTGCACAGATCGAACAAAAGCATTAGCCGTTGTATTTTTAGTTATATTTTTGTTTGCTCCAGCTTTCAAGATAAATCAGTTTCCTTATAAATGCTATCTGAGTGGACGAGAAATACTAGCCTCGGGCTATAATGGTGGCAAATTGTAATTGGATTGTTATCAAGTGAATGACTTTTGTTTGTTGTTGTTGATGTACAAAGTTTATTTAAGCACATCTACTATCTGTTATTTACTTGGTGGCGCGCTTAGCAAGTGGACTGATGACTGCACTACAAGTCGTACCTTTAAATCAAATTAAATCTATCAATCAATTCATATCAATCTTTTTTTTAATCTGTCATCGCTCCATAATAAGGGTGACTTGGCTGCTGTTGCTCATCACTGGTCTGCTTTTTTTGGAGTTGCTTTTGGGATTTTGTCGAGATAGTTATCCCGCGATCTGTCGGTAGCCAATCACATTTACATTGTGTCAACTTCGCTTCTTATGACACCCACGCGATGAGGTGATATTATTCTTACACCGATACTACATATAATTAGTAATATATTGCAAATCCACTCATATTAAAACAAACGCGTCGAATCCATATCATCCTATTTACTTTAAGTATGTTAATGCAAAGAACAAAAAAGATCAAACTTAAAATGAACGACCTGCATGGACGTGTGAAGTCCAAACCGATTCTTATGGTTACGCAAACTCTGAGGTCTCGGCTTCGATTCCCCCACGGATTAATATAGAAAACCACTTGTTGTACATTAACTCGAGTCTGGGTGGTACCTTCGTTATTTCTGATTCTATAACACTTTACCTACTTACTTTAAGATCAGAAGATTATATGTGATGTTGTCTATTTATACATAAAAAATAAATATAATTATTTTTTATAGAAGTCTGTTACAACAAAGTAGTTTACATAGTAGTTGTATTATGCCCTACTGCTTCTGAATATTATTGCAGTGTGAGCAAATTCAAAATTCGTTCCAGGTCTCAGCAACTGAATATTAGATTGTCAAAAGCACTGACCGCCGAACCTTTGTTACATCAGTAAATCGGATTGCATTTAATGAACCGAGGGAATAGGGTTCTAACAAACGAATCCAACGTTTCCCGTATGTATATTTCATACTTATTTTTGTGTTGAAAGAACCTTTTACTTTGTTTCTTTAATGACATGTCTTGTGAATTTCGATTCGTATTAAAATTCAATTAATTAGATGGCAAAATAAAAAATTATCAAGTAACGTTATAGTCACGATAGCCGAGTGGTTGGGTGATCGGAATTTGAGTGAAAAGACCCGACTTCGGTCTCCAAGGCTCGTACTATGGGTTTTTTAAAAACTTATGTACGATATATATTGGCTTTGACTTAAAGACGGCGACGGGCTCACTACCTGTCACGTTGTCCCAAAAAGGTCTTCGGTGGAAGGTGGCTCGAAAGAGTTTTATTGTCTAGACCTCTGTCTATCCCTGTATTGGGAATGGCGAGAAATATCTTCAATATTTCTTAAGTAACATTAGAAAGAAATGTATCTCTCTAGTGTTATCTGTGTGGAAACAACCATCTATCATACCATGGAAGAATACAATTGGCAAGCGACAGATGGCTGGATAACCAGCTAAAAATAATTTAAAAATAACTGGCTAAAATTCAGCAGACAGGTAAAGGGCATCTAAAATGCTAGATGTCTGGTACTCCGATCTCCAATTAGTTTGCTTACAGCGGTGATTATGGAAACTTATGTCCTGCAGTGGGCTTTACAGGGCGTTACCTATTGTATTTTGTTTCTTAACATATACTTTAATTCATTCACTTAAACCTACGGGAAACCATGATGAAATCTTATGGGCACTACGTTGGCGACCGTATAACAAATGTAATGAAATTGGTCCAATAAAACGTTTTCTTTGGTCCCCTGGTAGATATTAGCCCCTAACCATAGACCGGGCAAACTCTTTCTGGAAATCATTATTTAAGCGGTGTACGTAACCCACGATATTCATTGTAGTAATTTACTTGTTACCATAATAATAATATAATAAATAAATACTGTTCTGTTAAATAGAAAAGCAAATATTATCACACAAGACTAACTATATTAAACAATTGTAACTTTCTCACGTATCACATAAGGTGCGAAAACGTAGCACCGCTGTCAGATACGATGACGTAGTTTATGACGTATGAATAGGAATGCATAGTTTTGCCTGCAATAATCCATCTATTAGTACTTATTTACCTACTGTTTTTTTCTTTCCCTTGTATAATTACAATAACTGACTGAGCCGTAGCTAAGCATGACCGGGTTTAGCTTTACATATGCATACATACATATCGGCCTGTGAAAGTCCACTGCAGGACGCAGGCCTCTCCCATAGGGAGGATTTGCCACAATCGCCAAGCTTGGCAAGCGCATTGGCAATCACAGTACCAGACCACTCGCACCTTAGACGATGCTGCCGTCTTCGGTCTCATTATTCTGGTCTGATATTCTTGGAGATGGTTATCCCGTACTGATATATGATCAGTTGCCATAGCGATATTCAAGGCTGTTTCCCTTAGTCGTCTCTTACGGCATCCACGGAAAGAAAGGGAGTGGCAATAGTCTTAAATCGTTAGTACGCGATCAGTTAATATGTATATATTTCTAATGTTATTTGTCTGATATCCTACTTTTATTTTAATGTCGAATTCGGCGCTTAATTAATTATGCACGTTTTTAATATGCTATCAAATGATAACCGAGTAGTTGGGTGATTGGAATTTGAGGCGAGAGACCCGAGTTCGATCCCCTGGTAGTATGCTCGTACCAATGGGTTTTTTCAAAACCTGTGTACGATTCATATTGGCTGGACATAAAATCGGCGAAGGGCTCACCACCTGTCAATTTGTTCCAAAATATCGTCGAAGTCGAAGGGACTTAATTGTCTAGACTAGACCTCTGTCTACCCCTGGCCGGGAATGGTGTGAAGATATTTTTATGTCAAACGAGAATCACTACCTGAATATAAAAAATTAAGGAAACCCTCTAACCAGAGAAAAAATCTTTACTACAGTCTATTAAATTCGCAATTCTCTCACTACACGTGAAAAAGTAATCCGAAGCTTTCTTATCGTATAGTTTGAAGTGTAACACTTAAGTAAAGCCAGTCTATCATCAGGAATTAAGGGATATGAACAGAATAGATACCAGTCGAATAAATCTCGACTAAATAATCGAAATGATTCCATTGTTTGTACTAGTAAAAATTGTAAAAGAGAATCATATATATAATATATTTTGTATATTTATTTTAAAATTATTTTAAAATAAATATACAAGATTTTAAATTGATTATGAAGTGATTAATCTGAATCTTAAATAGTAATATAAATAATATGTAATATTAATAATCTAAAAATATATCTTCACGCAATTCCCAATACAGGGGTAGACAGAGGTCGAGTCTAGACAATTAAGTCCCTTCGACCCACCTTCCACCGAAGATATTTTCGGGACAACGTGACAGGTGGTGAGCCCGTCGCCGTCTTTATGTCCAAGCCAACGATATTCGTACATAAGTTTTTGAAAAACCCATTGGTACGAGCCTACCAACTGGGGATCGAACTCGGGTCTATTGACTCGAAATTCCGACCACCCAACCATTCGGCTATCGTGACTTGTGATAATCTGATAATTAAATAGCATTTATTCTAACTCTATATATTAATCACAAATTTTTTTCATCATAACATAATTGCTGATAACAATTCTCCACATATCACTATCAATGTCATTCATTAAATTAAAATTAGAGTACATAAAGCAGACTCACTACAAACTGAAGTGTCTCTTACCTACCAGAAAATATAAACAAGAAGAATTAATTTTGACAGTATAATGTCGACCTCCGTGAACGAGTTGCGTAAGCACCGTTTTCAAGGTGTCGCCATCTCGATGTCTCGAGTTCGATTCCCGGTCGGATCAATGTAGAAAAACTAATTTTTCTACGTTTTCCCGGGTCTGGGTGTTTGTGGTGCCTTCGTTGTTTCCGATTCCCATATAGTGCTTTAGCATCTTACATTGGGATCGGAGCAACGTATGTGATGTCATCTCCAATTTATATGTATATTTATTATTATTATTATAATGCAAATGATTCCATTGTTTATAAAAGTTGTAGCTTAGAGGTATGTGAAATATATTTTGGATATTTAATTAGTTTATAAAGACATTAACATTGACATTAATTGCTAATTTGTCAATAGCAATTCCATATGTTACTATCAAATGGACTAATTAACTTAAAATAAAATAAAGAAGACGTACTACACACTGAAATCTCTCAAACATAACAGAAATCAAAAACAATAAACAATATAGTCAAAAAGCTGAAAAGTCTTTTATTTAATTTAATTTGTTTTTTGTTTAATTAAAGTTCTACAAATCTTTATTCGTGATTCTTCTAATTTTTTTTGAGTCGGTGCAGAAAAGAGAACATCAATTTGTAAGGAAAACTTATTAAATGTCACGACAACCGAGTGGTTGGGTGGTCGGAATTTCTAGTCAAGAGACACGAATTTGATCCCCAGGTTGCAGGCTCGTACAAAACAAAACTTATGTGCGAATAATATTGTTGGCTTGGACATAAAGAGGACGACAGGCTCACCACCTGTCAGGTTGTCCCGAAAATATCTTCGATTGAAGGTGGCTCAAAGGGTCATAAATGTCTAGATTAGACCTATGTCTACCCCTGTATTGGGAATTGTGTGAAGATAGATATTTATTTATTTTAACTATTAAAACTGCTTTCGACATATAAAGGACACGTTGATAATTTATAATTATATATAGTCCAGTGCAGGACGTAGGATTGTATTATAAGGAGGTTTTCCAATCGATAGTTATGAAACACCACTGCTTTTACATTTTATGTTTATTTAGCCTAATGGTTGATTAGTAGAGAATGTCGATGGTATTTAGTCCGCAATATATACTACTCTGCGCATTAAAACTTAAATAAATAAGTTAGACTTTCCTCTTAGTTGCCTCTTACGATAAGAAAGAAAGAGAATGGTAAATTCATATGTAGATGCATCACGGCATGACAAAAGCGTGGACCAAAAAAAGGCATGGGTGTCTTTTTTTAGTCCACGCTTTGTCTTTTATTTAATACTATGAGAATTCTTAGATTGTGAAATATGATCATTTATGATATATTTGATTACTCTTCATAATAAATAATAGAAACTGATAGCCGAATAGAAATTTATAATGTAATTACCTTTATCTTGAATACGAAGAGAGGCGTTCTGAACCAAGTCGTAATATTTTATTAGGATGTATGGTGCTCCATTTTATCTCAAATAATATGTAATATCATAGATGGTATGTTCTACGAAGTTTGTCTAAGTGTTTATTTGTATATTTTGATGTTTATTAACTTGCAATAACAACTGAACGATTTTGAATGAAATTAAGCATACAGGTAGTTTATAACGTAATTTAAAACAGAAAAAAAATTATTTTGTATAATGAAGTAGTCAAAAAATCTTAGATTTACAAAACGTACAAAATACTTTAATAAAAATAAGCATATCATCACGACAGCCTAGGTTGGGTGATCGGATTTCGAGTTTCAGATCAGAGTTGTTTCTCCAGGACGTAGAGTCGCAGTGATTGAACGATGTGTACGATTTGTATCGTTGCCTTGGACATAAAGACGGCGACAGGCTTACCAACTGTTATGTTGTCCCAATGTGGGCTTCGATGAAATGTAAAAAATTAAAAGACCGAAAAAGAAAAAAGTTTATTCAATAGTTTGCAAATATTTTTATCTTCGTATTTCGCAATACAAATATGTATAGTCCCATATACCCACTTTTTTAACAGGTGGCGAGGAAGGAAATATTATAAGTTGCAGATAAAAAAAAATTATTTCTACCTATACATAAAATGATTAACTAATATATCACACACATCGAACACCAGTAAATATGACACGCGTTTCATAATCGTAAAATTTTATTGAATATTTGGTTCCCTTGCTCTCTGATGATAAGAGAAATTACTGTATAAATTTATTTTGCTTTGCTACGTGAAGGTAAACTGTCTTCTCTACTCGTATTTTTCAATCCACCAATCACTTTTTGAAGACGGGTATTTACCCGTAGCCACGTTTATGAATTCCTATGCCTTTATGTGTTTAAATATATTTATTTTCTATTTATTTATTACACCAAAACGCTCTACGAAGAAAAGCTTAATGCTACGCTGCATTCTCTACCAACAACTGAATATTTATCTAGTTTTAACTAATGTTTACCAGTGAAAAGCTATTCCACCTCCGTTCTTCTCGTGGGTGACGATTAAGAGAAAATCCTTTAAAATCGCAACGTTTTAACTCACAAACTCTCAAATAGTGCAATAAATACACAGACCTTTGACGGAACATTGTCTTATGTGTTAAGTTTATTATGATTGTCAACCCCAGCACCAGCCCAGCACGGCATATGGTAAACCCTCTTTACAGGAGTGGTCTACCATGTGCATTGGACTACATTATGTTGGGCAAACTCTCTCAAATAGTAGGAAAGGCTTAAAACTAAAAAAATCCTGGACAATGCTATCGGCTACTGACGGTTGACAATTTGATGACCTGCAGCGGACTATAACAAGCAGTTATGGTGATATTATGTAGTTGTCAGAAATATATATCATAGAAACAATAACCAGGTTCTGCCTGACCAAGCCAGATTATAAGCTCAGCCTCTCTAAGTGAATATTGACTGAAAGGAATGTTTTCTTAGGACCTTGCTTAAATATAAATTCTCTTGTCAACATAACACGCGCGTTAAATAAAGCTTAAATTTGATGTCAAAGACTTTAAAAATAAATATTTACTTTCATATAAAAAAACTTTAGGCGGCACGTTTGTAAACATAAATTTAATTATTTATGAAGAATAATAGTCTATCTCTGTATTGCGAATAGCGTGAAGATATATTATATTATTATTACTATAATATTTATTGAGCAATATTTACTACCGCGTACGGCGTGCAATCACAATTAAATCTATAATATTTTTTCCTTCCATACTAAGAAATAAGAAGAAGAAATAATAAGTTAATTTAATATAGGGACAAATTTAAAGGAAATTAATGTAATATAAATTTATCAGTCTAAATCAATGTAAACAGTGTCCAAATGTCGATCACCATTTTGTATGTATATACTTTATTGTACACCACAATAATCATAACATAAATGAAATAAAAAAAAATTAAGAAATAAAGTACAATAAGGCGGTGTTATCGCTAAAGAGCGATCTCTTCCAGACAACATCAGGCTAGAAAAGACTTAAGGACATTGGGAGGTGGCGTGTATTTATATATATATATATATATATATATATATATATATATATATATATATATATATATATATATATATATATATATATATATATATATATATATATATATATATATATATATATATATATATATATATATATATATATATATATATATATATATATATATATATATATATATATACACTTACACACATATACATTAATATATATTATAGTCATAAACTAACAAATTAAATAAGAATATTGATAATGGTAATCAATTATTGCAGAGACTCAGATAATGATTTTTAACGACATTCTTAAACTTATTTATTGTCTTAGCATTACGAATTTCCTGAGGAAGTTCTTTCCACAGGCAAATGGCATTGACATAGCAGTTCTTATAATATTTAGTTTCATATATTTGTGGTGCGAGAATAAGTTCTCCAGCTGATCGTAGGACTCTGTCCGGTCTACAAGAATAGACACAGCAGTAGGCAAGTCTACAAGAGCAGACTGCGTATATAATTGGAGATCGTCTGCATACATGTGATAGAGAGAAGTAATATTTTGGGAGATTGAATTAATGAATAACACAAAGAGTAAAGGAGATAGCACACCGCCATGAGGCACTCCGGCTCGTAATTCACACCAAGATGAGAATTTATCATCGATGCGAATATGTTGCCGTCGGCCAGTTAAATAACTCTGAAACCAGCCAATCACTGATGGAGATATGTTAATAGAACGTAACACGCTCAGAAAAATGTCAAAATCGATTGTATTAAATGCATTGCTAAAATCTAGCTATACTAATATAGTGAGCTGTTTATTGTCCATACCACGCCGAATGTCATCAGCAACTTTAACCAACGCTGTAGTCGAGTTTAAGTAGAGATTCAACTGATGAAAAACTAGTTTCTCCAAAACTTTGGACAGAAATGGGAGAATGGAAATAGGACGGAACTCAGAAAAGTGTAAGGCATGGGCTTTTTTAGGTAAAGGAGTTACGTAAGCACTTTTCCAAGAATCAGGAAATTTATATGAAGATATTGAAGTGTTTAGGATATGGGTGAGAATAGGAATAACTGATTCAAGAATAGGTATTATCATATTACGACTTACGCAGTCGTCGCCGACAGCATTGGACGATATGGACAATATGTTCCTTTTAACATCACAATCAGTAAAAGCAGTGAAATTAAACGGTGGAAAATCGGAAGTTGGCATAAAAGAAAGAGTATTCAGCATGTGTTTTTTGTCAGAGCTGCCTAATGTACTCGAAGAGGTGAAATATTGGTTGAGAAGTTCAATGTCAATATTATGATAAGTTGAAATATGAGGTGCTTTACCAACTCCAAGCGATTGTAGAAATTTCCAAACATTAGCAGGGTCTCCGTTTTCGACAGATTTATGAATGTAGCGTCGTTGTGCATCTCTACACCATGTGTTGCGGCGATTCCGAACTTTATAATACTTGCGTAGATTTTTTTACGAATAATTGGCTTTGAGTTTACTTTTCGCAAAGCCTTATTTCCTTATAAGGTTTTTAAGGTCATCTGTTAGCCATGGCGCAGGTAACTGTTTTATTTTTGTTGGCTTAATCGGAGCATGTATGTCATAAAGGCCTATGAGGAAAGAGTTGAACAGCTCAACTTTCCGGTCTACTGTAGTAGCATTTGCTACAGCTGACCAATCTATAAGACGAGCATCCTCAAGAAGACGTTCTTTGTCCATTTCACTGAAATTACGTTGCAGAAGAATTCTCGACTTTGCTTTAGGAGGGCGTACTCTGTGTGTGAGAAATAGATTATCGTGATGAGAGAAAACATCAGCCTCGTACTGGCCATGCTTCAATACAAAATCAGGAGAAGACACAATAATTAGGTCAAGAAGAGATGGGATGCAGTCAGGAAGGATATGTATTGCAGAAAGCGGTAATATATTTAGGTTACATCCTTCAATAACTGATTTCAGCTTTTCACTTCTATTGTCTCTTTTAAGTAAACATGTGTTAAAATCGCCCATTATTATGGTGTGAGTATAAGAAGGTATTAAATTTTCTAATAAACGTTCAAATGAAGAGAAATAATCAATATGGAGAGATGGACTATAACAGACGCCAAGAAGAATTTTGGTATGAGATAGGGTTACCTCAACTAACAGATGCTCGGCCGCATCAGAAGGAGGAGGCTGGGTGGACAAACTTACCATAGAAAATAGGATATATGAACGGAGATAGATCGCCTCACCACCACCACCCCTTTCAACACGATCGTTTCGGATGAGTTGAAATCCGGGAAGTGAATAAGAAGTTGATGGCAAGCATGGCTTTAACCAAGATTCAGAGACAAGAATGGCATGAATATTACAGGACTCAAAAGATGCAAGCATATCGGGATAATGAGCCGGAATACTTTGGGCATTTGTGTGAATCACATTAAAATTCTTCAGAGAATCTAAGAAACATGAGGTAAGGGCTTCATTTAGAGGAATAGATGAAGTTGTACTGTGAAAAATTGCTTCACTAGAAGTATTTGACGTCAAAGACAAGAAATCAACAGAATCATCACTAACGGTACCATTATCTAAAGACATTAAGGTTGTAAATTATAAATATCAATCAATAATAAATAATATAATATAAATATATATGTATATATAAAAATAATATAATATAATGTGATTAAAATCCTTTTACGGGTCCCTAAACCGCCAGCAGTCTAAAACAGATTTACATGATGTCTAATTTAACAGGATAATTCAGAATATGACACTGTGAAATAACACCAAAAACTGTAAACTTAAAAACAAACTCAAAATTTAACATTATTGCAAAATTAAGTAACTATAACAAAAAAAAAAAAAAAAAACAGAAAACAAACGTTATTGACTTTTCGTCGTATAACGCTATATTAAATGCATAATGATAATATGCTACGTTAATTTTAAAATGACAGACTGGCAATACAAAAGAAATGTCAAGTTATGGTTGCATCTGTCAGTGTCAATTGTTATATACAGTGACAATTGTTTGTTGTGACTTAATTTATAATAGAAAACTATTGTTTATAAACTTCGATTGAGAGAAGAAAAGATTATAATTGTTATTGAATTAAAGAGAGAACATTGACAAAAAAAAAAGATGTAGAATCAGATGCATAACACAAATTTAAAGTAAATGTTTGATCTGGCTAACACAAATAAATTTATTTTTTACCAACTCTTTTGGGGGTCATTGTAGAAGCGTGCTCGTCGCGACCCCTGCCAGCCCTTTTCAGGGCTGCAATTCTACACAGCTGCGCACCCATGCCAACGAGGGTTAAGGGTTTCCCCTCAAGGCGACGCACACCAGTTCGTCCCCGTTGGTGTGAAATGCAGCGCGCAAATCGGCGATGGGGACCGCCACCCGTCACGCACAGCCCGACACGGCGGAAGGTGGAGGACGGAGTGCAGAGTTGGCACGTGGAATGTTAGAGGAGGCATGAGAGATAAGACGAATGAGTTGATTGAAATAATGAAAGAAAGAGAATTAGATGTCGTGTGTTTGTCGGAGACCAAGCGGAAGGGCAGTGGCACTGAAGAGCTCCCTGGCGGGGCGTTAGCTCTATGGTCCGGAGTCCCGGAGAGCGAGAGCGCCTGTCAGGAGTGGGGTGCTGCTGTCGTCTCGGTTGGTCGATGTTATGACTGAATATAAGGTTGTGAACTCGAGACTTCTCTGGGTTCGCTTTAAATTGGGACTGACGAAGTTATTCCTTTTGGCTGTTTATGCGCCGGTGGCTTCGTCGTCCAGAGCTGAGCTGGAGGAGTTTTGGGAGAATGTAAGAGAAGTTCTAGACTTGGTTAGAGGAAACGAAAGAATTGTTGTATGTGGTGATTTGAATGGATGGGTTGGTACCGCTCGGCCAGGGTACGAGTCGGTGCTTGGAATGTTTGGCGATAAAAGGGTTAACGATGCTGGCAAGCTTATACTGGCTGTATGCAAGGAAAAGGGTCTTCTTGTGACAAACACTATATTTAGTCACAAGAAAATCCATATGTATACTAGAACAAGAGAGAATGAGAGAAGTATGATCGATTTATTCCTGGTGGATGACCGACTGCGAAAACAGGTGATGGATACGCGAGTGTTCCGAGGTGCTGACCTGGGAACGGATCACTACCTAGTGATTACTAGATTTAGGGGTCTGTTCGCGGGTTGGCGCCACCGGACGGCGATACCAGAACCACAGCCGGTCGATAGCATCCGAAGCTGGAAGCTTCAGGAAGCGGACACTAGGAATAAATATCAAGCAAGGGTAGCCGAAAAGCTGGACAGCATTGGTGTTAGGAAAGAATGTGTGGAAGAAATATGGCAGAGCCTTAGAGATGGAATGGTTAGTGCAGCGGAAGACGTGTGTGGAACTGTGAAAAGAGGTAGTAGTAAAAAGGGTGATGCATGGTGGAATGACGAAGTGAAAGAAGCTGTAAATAAGAAGAAGAAAGCATGGTTAGACTACTTGGCCTCTAATAATGATAAGGATATGAGAGAGAAGAGGAAAGAAAGATATAAGCTCCAGAAAGTTCACACGAAAGCATTGATTGAGGAAGTGCGTGAAAGGAGTAGAATGGAAGCGGACGAAAGGTTGTCGCACAACTTCAAGGAGAACTCCAAACTCTTCTGGAAAGAGGTTGGAAGGACCCGGAGTGGTGCGACAGCCTTAAGAATGAATAAAGTGCTTTCGGGAACTAATGACGTCCTCTCAGAAAAATCGGACGTCATGCAGCGACGGAGCGAATTTTATAGAGAGATGAATGCGTGTGATGATCTTAGTGAGGGATCCGGGGGTGACGCCGTGACAGGTACGCCAGACTCGGACCTCGATGACACTGAGGTCATCAGTATGAAAGAGATTGAATGTGCGATTAGAAGTTTGAAATGTGGTAAGGCTGCGGACTAGACAGAGTTACTGCTGAAATGGTCAAGTATGGTGGGCCACGCGTCTGGGACAGCTTTCATCTGCTGTGCAATTTGTGCTGGCGAACGGGGGCTGTTCCGGATGATTGGCGATCCGCGGTCATTGTGCCTTTATATAAAGGTAAAGGTTCACATTATGACTGCGGGTGCTATCGGGCGATCAGCTTGACCAGTTTAGCAAGTAAAGTTTACTCGAAGGTTTTGACACGTAGGATGCAAGATAAATCGGAAATATTTCTATGGGAGGCACAATGCGGATTTAGACCTAGAAGAGGATGCACGGATCAAATGTTTTCTCTCTGCATGATCACGGAGAAGCTTCTGGCTGCTAACCAGAAGATTTTCTGTGCTTTTGTGGATCTTGAAAAAGCATTTGATAAGGTTGTAAGGAAGAAAATGTGGGAACTGTTGCCGGGGTATGGTGTGGATGGTCGATTGCTAAGGGCTGTGCAGTCACTTTACTGTGACTGTAAAGCCTGTGTGCGGTAGGGCATGACCTGTCACCCATGTTTAGCGTCCAAACGGGCGTAAAACAGGGTTGTGTCATGTCTTCCTGGCTATTCATACTGTATCTCGACAGCTGTTTACAGAAGCTGAAAGATAGCTGTTTGGGTGTGAAATTGGGTGACATAAAAGTAAATTGTCTGCTTTATGCTGATGATGCAGTGCTAATAGCACCATCAGAGGCAGAACTGCAGGCATTAGTCACGTGTATGAAAGAAGAATGTGAAATTAATGGTCTCCGTTTGAATGCTAATAAAACTAAGGTTCTGGTATTTGAAAGGGACGAAGAAAGAACGAAGTGCGAAATTTGGGTAAATCAGGAATGTCTAGAACAGGTGAATGAAATTGTATACTTGGGGAGTGCGTTTAGCCGGGATGGAAGATGTGATTTAGATGTGGACAGGCGTGTCGCTGCCGGGAACAAAGTCAATGGTGCCCTGACTGCGTTAATCAAAAGGCAAGGCGTTGTGAAAAGTGCACGCCTTGCAATACATAACGCAGTGTTGGTACCGACTTTGTTATATGGCAGCGAAACCTGGGTATGCCAGAAGAAGCATAAAAGCAGGTTGAATGCAGTGGAGATGCGATCTCTTCGTAAAATGTGCGGCCTTACCATGGCCGACCGAAAGCGAAACGAAGAGATTCGCAATATGGCAGGTTTGAAAGATGACCTTGTCTCAAAAATGGATAAGGGCGTGCTTCGATGGTTTGGGCACGTAGAGCGAATGAGTGAAGACCGAATGATGAAGAAAATATATAGCGCGAAAGATAATATTAAAAGGTGTCGAGGTAGACCGAGACTAACTTTCGAAGACCATGTGAGCAAATTGCTCGAAGAGAGGAGGGTCAAGAGTACTCGGATACCTAGACGTGCATGTATGAAGAAGATGATGAATCTGAAAGAAGCGAAAGAAGTATGTAGGGATCGTGACACTTGGCGATCTGTTCTCTCTGGCTACCCCGTCAGGGATTGTGCGTGAAGATAAACCAACTCTTTTTGATCTCGGTTGAGTGGACTTGGAATCTTTCACTATACTTGTAGCTGTTGCTGCGGCAGACGAAGCCTGTGACGTCTCGGAGCCTGGTATCGCATCCAAGTCCTATCCAGAGTGGACACGGTACCGCACCTGATCAGATCCCAGTACGACGATAGTGCCATCTCTTGTCCAGCTCCTGGATACCCCGAAATGTTGATGCGCCGCTTGGTAGACAAAGTGATTCCAGATCCCTTAATATTCTTCTTAGCTAGCCATATTTTATCCTTGACCATAAAGTCCCTGAATTTTACAAGAATAGCCCGGGGTTTGTCAGTAGCCTGTTTGTCCCAAACGATGAGATCGGCTTATGGACTCTACTGATATGTCTGGAATTTTTAAGTGGTCTGACAGGATCTTGACTATGCAAGTGGGGGTCTTCTCCTTCTTATCTTCAGGAACACCATGCACCAGCAGTATTTTCCTCCTCGATCTCATCTCCATATCATCATGTTGTTGTGCCAATAATTCTACTTGAAGTTGCAAGTTCTCAAGCGCAGTTAAAACAAAAGATCGGAATGTATTGAATTGATGATTAATGTTAGAAGTGGGACTTGTTGCTGGTATCGCACTCTTTAGATCCTTCTGGAACTCTGCCATCTTCGAATTGAAGTGCTGAGTGAGGTCTGCAACTGATTTTTTAATAGAGTCCATTTGACTTGTAGGTAATGTAAATTTGTGTTGAAAGCAAAGTGCTACTGTGTTTACTAGTTACTGTTAAATATTTCAGACTATACTGGCAGGAGTAGGGATATCACAATTGCATTAAAATTGTTATAAAGACTTTTAATATTATATATTAAATATTTAAAATTACAGAGACAAAACATGTCTAGCTTATTTCACTCCTACCCACCAAAAAAATTATTTATTTTGTATTTAAATATTACTGATAATTTATTTCGGGTAGTCTGCTGGCGATATAGGGAGTTAACCTATCCACTAGTTCGCAACGACGACGTGTTTTATTCCAGCAGTATCTACGGAAATCTCTTGAACTAAAATAAGTACTCTTTTAAGCATAAAGTATCACAGGCATTCGAACTGAAGTTAGTGACCATAATTAACATAAAATGGTTAAAGCAATAAACATATAAACAATATCTATCTTTTTTAGTTTTCTACGTCAAAGAATATAGAATATAAAACATAGTAGTAATTTCTCCGAAGTTGACCTCCAGAGGATATCGTTGGCGACACGTGACATGTTATACCAACATAAAGACGGCGACGGATGGTGAATCCGTCACGTTGTCCCAAAATGTCTTCGGTGGATGGTGGGTCGAAGGGACTTAATTGTCTAAACTAGACCTCTGCTTACCCCTTTATTGGGAATGGCGAGAAGATATTTATTATTTATTATTATTTTTAAGAAGTTACAAAAAACTTACTTGTATACGAAACTCTGCTTACTGCTCTGCTCTCCAATGGGATCATTCCTATTCTCCCAATCCCCCTAGCAACTTAAAAACAAACAAATATCATTATTCGTAACTGAGGTAATTTAATAAATTTTCTTTTATCGTGATATCAACAAACTTCAGAGGGACTTATCTCAATTCCGAGATTAGAATAAGACAGAGTCGGGACAGCTCCCAGGTGAAATCTTTGTTGCGATTTCAAGGCGGCGAAATTTATCGTGCAAGACAAGTGTCTAAAGATATATTTCTACACCGTTGCGTAATTTTTTACATTAATCAGTATAAATATCTGGACGCCATTCTCAATACACAGGACTAGACAACCCACCCAATCTCCACCGAAGAATTTTTTGTTTTTGGAACACATGATAGGGCTGTCGCCATCTTCGTTATATTATCGTTCATACCAACGATATAAATCTTACAAAATTAAAAAAAAACCCATTGGTACAAACTTCCTTGACTCGAATTCCGATCACCCAACCACTCGGCTATCGAAGGTGGTTCTAAACGATATAATTGTCTAAACGTCTATTACAGTATTGATAAACGCGTGAAAGAGAGATGTAATGAACGTAAAATTACGAATTTGAAAGAAGAAACCCAAGAAAGAACCAAGTAAGGAACGTGACACTGCTCGATCTCTTCTCTGGCTACCCCGACAAGAACTACGCGTAAAGATTTATTTATTTTATTTATCGTCCAAATATAAGAAACATTCGTATCAAAAAGGTGTTATGTTGTAACACCGTCGCTTCGGCTTCACAATTCGTCGATAGCAGAATTTGAAATTCAAATAGAATTCAAGCCTGGATCGTCCCCTCTGTTAGTTCCTTTCCAAATTTCAGAACTTAAATACATTCCTCAATGCCTTTGAAACGTTTATGTATTTAGCATAACATAAAACTTGAGATTTACTTCAGATCAAAACAAAGCTACTAATTAATCATTGTTAATATGTACTTAAGCAAGCAAGAACTCTAGAATATCTTCTAGAGAATCATGAGTATTAAAAAAGACTTAATCTCAAAAATTATATCGATAGCCGAGTTGTTGAGTGGTCGGAATTACGGGTCGAGAGACCCGAGTTCGATCCCCAGGTGGCAGTACCAATGAGTTTTTCAAAAACTTATGTACGAATTTCATCGTTGGTTTGGACATAAAGACGGCGACGGGCTCACCACCTGTCACGTTGTCCCGAAAATATCTTCGGTGGAAGGTGGGTCAAAGGGACTTAATTGTCTAGACTTGACCTCTGTCTACCCCTGTATTGGGAATTGCGTGAAGAATCTCAAAAATTTCATAGAAACATATTAATACTTGAAGAGAAAACTTTGCACCCCTATTTAAAATTGTCGTCACCAGTGTTAGATTTCGTATAGTAGAGTTTATATGGAGTACTAGGAGTTCATAAAACTAAAATTGATATACAATTTCTTTTAAACCACATTAACTGAAAAAAGATTAATTATTAACACTTCATTGTCAAAGAGTATGTGCAGAGAGTATATAATATCTAAAAGTCCAAAATATTGCCACTTAATTCATTAAAATTGAGGTCAAATTTTAACCACTGAACGGGCCACTAGTCAAGAATAAACTTACAACGTCAAACATTCCGAAAACAAAATGTGAAATCATTTTATTTAGTCCGTTACTTTTTATAATTAGGTTTTAAAAAGTATAGTAAAGCATAAAAAATAATGACAAGCCCCTAGAGAACCGTCTTTGTATCGAAAGATTCCGGTTCTGCAAAGGAATTCTTTTGCTTATATTAAATTTAAACACAAATTTCAACCACGCGCCGTGAGTTCTTATTGAGCGAGATTTACTTCTGTATTTTTCAAATTTTAAATAATCAATTAAAACAGTCACGTCAGCTCTGTGGTAGGGTGATCGTAATACGACTCTAGAGACTCAAGTTCGATCCCAAAATGTTAGGCTCGTACCAATGCGTTTTTTCAAAAAACTTATGTACGATTAGTTAGAGTAGTTGGCTCGGTCATTAAGACGGCGACGGGCTCATCACCTGTCACGTTCACGTTTCTTTTTAAATTTAGATACGATTCAAATGGTTGGCTTGGACAAAAAAACGGACTCTCTTGACACCTGTCACAACGTCCAAAAAATATCTTTGGTGAATGGAGCCAGTGTCTAATGTGTAATACTGTGTCAGTGTGTAATACTGGGGGTATTGGGAATTGCGTAAAGATATTTTTTATTTTTATTTTATTATACCGACGAGGGCCTTGCCGAGACGGCGATCATTTTCTAATTTCTTATTAAATAATTAAAAATTTACCTGCAAATCATTCATTCTGACCAAATTTTTGCTCTTACGTTCGCGTTCTACAATTCATCAAGTTAAATAACGTTGTTAACAATGGCGCATAAAGATTATTGCAACCTTATTGCACCGAATAGATTGTCCGATAGCGTGCTAAAGCACAACGGCACGGAACTGCCTTGTTCATTTTATCTACATGGTAGTCGATTTGAAATATTGTTACTTCGCCATTTGAAATTAAGATAAGAAATTTATTCTAACGACTTTGTACAAACAACTAAATCTCTTATCTACGGCCAAAAATAAGGTCGGCCAATGACTGACACTTTATCTTTGTTGTTAAAATTAGAGGTTATACCGCCCTATTTCCAGAGTCGAAAGACTTAGGGAAAAGCATTGAAAAGAACTATATCTACCGTCAGAGGACGGAATAATACCAGAACAGAATTAAGCAGACCGATGAGGGGCAGAAGCGTCTATCTGTGTGCCAAATGTAGTGATAATGGTAAATTCCTCTTTTAAATATTTTACTCGGCAATAGGTTCACGATTATCACGTTGTCTCAAATAAGCTTGAGTAAAAAATGGATCGAAAGGACTTCTTTGTCTAGACCTCTGCTACCCAAGTATTGGAAATTATGTTAAGATATTTTACCTTTCTGATCATCACCACCTACTTTTTTTATTCTCGTTATCTTTAGCTGCCTTAGTACCGCTAGACGATCAGTGCAGTCAGGTACTTCTATCAAGTTTTCAATAAAAGATGACGCGACATAGGTTGGATGGATTATCTTGGACCACATCCAGTACTTGAAAAGTTAGTATCCATGAGAACTAAGATATAATTCCCAATAGTCTTGTTTTTCTAAATGTCTTCTTTTTCTTCTTTACAGCCTATCAAAGTCCCCTCCCCACAAGTTTTCAACAAAGAACGGCTCAGCCTCTCGCATACATTACTTACCTCAACATTTTAAGAAGTGTATTATTGGCGATTTCTCAGCAAACGAAACAAACGCATGTAGCTGAAAATGTTGAATTCTTTTCACTTGAAAGCCTTATAATATTTTTGTGAGCAGTTCACGTGACTTAAGAAAGTTTGATGTTAATCGTGAAACGGAAAATAACTTGTTTGCCTTTTTTATGAAGAAAACTAAAAGTGATTGTTAGGAATTATTTTAAATCGCTTTATATGAAGTATAGCGAGTACCTTTAAAATAATACTTCTTGTCGCGATTTGATTCGCGTATAGTCTAAAGAATTTCTGCGACGGCGATTGGCCCACCACCTGTCACCCAAACCGGCTTTAGGGGGGGATGAGTCGAAGGGACTTAACTGTCTAGACCTCTGTCTACTCCAGTATCGCGAAATACCTTGCGGGGTTTTAATTTTTCTAAGTAATTAGAAGTCTATACGGTACGGTCGGTACGGTCGGTACGGTAAGTATATACAGACACCCAATATAACTATTCAATAAACAATTATTTAAATCAAGTTTCAGACCTCTTTCCATTTCAGATTAGCAAACAGAAATAAGTAACAAACATTCATTCATTCAATCAAACTTTCGCACATATAATTTCAATAGCAAATAATAAAGCCCCAATAGCCTAAAAGTATTAGTTGAAGTGGTTAACAGGAATAATGATAAATAATAGATAGATATGGACAACATCACATACATATCCTAATTCAGTAGCTATAGCACTCGCATTATGAAATCGAGAACATCGAAAGTACCGTCAACAGTTACACGCAAAATATGTATACAAAATGGTTTTCTACATAGACCCGTCCGGGAATTGAATCCGGGTCCTCAGAGCTGGGGAAACCATAAAAACCGCCTGAACACTACTCTACTATAGTAGTAACGTATTTAATATAATTGCAATTAATTAATAATTTCTTATATATTAGATAACCCAAAATTTATTATAAATTTTTTGACCTAAAACTCTTCCAAATTTCAAAATTTCGCAGTTTCTGATTACCAATAACATCTTTTATTTTCGATACAAAAATATCTGGCACCAGTAGTTTTGAAACAGCTTCATGTTCAGAATGATTTGTGACTGTTCGGAACAGACTGAAAATAGATATTCCACTCTTTTGATATTGATATCTGATCTATTATTGTAACCACGTCCGTTTCTTCTTTGAGAATAGTTTGTTGCAGTTGTACTTATTGTATCTCTAGAAGGAAATAGTAATTGCTACTGACTAAATACGGGACAAACATTTTAAAACATATGAAAATGCCTAAATTATGCAGAATTTGATGTTGATACTGCGTTCACCGATCCATTTGCTATTTATAATAGCAAATTCTACTTAAAGGAGATACGTATATCCTGTAATGAACTTCTACACGTCATAAAATAAGAAAGTTTGTCATTATATTGCTTCAACATTATTTACTTTTCAAAAGCTTTTTTTTGATTTTTTTTTCGTTCTCTTGAAGTCCGGGCGATTTATAAAAAAAAACTTCGATGAATGGTTAAATTAAACAGTTCGGAGACGAATTCCTAAACACAAATTAAAATGATTTCCCTCAAATCTCTTTTCATTTATATTCTGCAAATAAAATTGCAGGAAGCATTATAACTTTTTTAATTATCGCGATAACCATCAATGCTCTGAGACATTTAAATGGCAGATCAAAAATTAGCAATCTTAATAAAAGAATCACGATAGTATCGCTTTAAGCTTGCTGTTACTTTTCCTGTCACATTTAAAAAATAAGAATTTCCTGATAAGGTGCAAGATAAATAAATTGACGCAGAACATAAAACTTTCTAAACTTAAAAAATACCTTCACGCCATTCTCAATACTAGGGTTAACTGAAGTCTAAACCATTAACACCCACCATCGAATTTCATCGAATATATCTTTTTAGGACTACGTGACATGTTATGAGTCTGTCGCCGTCTTTGTGTCCAAACCAACGATACTTCGATAATTGAAAGTTCCCCATACCTAAACAAAATATTAATTACAAATATTATTTTAATTGTTTAATAAGCTTTGGTGTTGATGATTTTGATACTTCTTTATGGTAAATGTATGCTGAAATATAAATAAAAATCAGTTTTAATATTTGCAATTTTTAAGCTTAGACGAATGGACGAATTGGATGACAATGGCGTGAAGATATTTATAGATTCAGAAACCGTTAGCTTCTGGGGCAGGGTCACTACGAACTAGGATATCTCATTTTAATATGTCTTGTTTAGTCTAATTTTTGACGTTATACTAAGATTGGTTAGAAAGTTAATGACGTCATTAAAGTAAGAGCGAAGAGTTGAAACAGCTAACGGCTGTGTGTAAGTGCTCTTGAAGAAAAATATAGGTAGCATTTGTTTCGGTTTAGTTCTAAATCCATAGTGGCAAAACTTTTTGAGGTGAACCGAGATAAGGCAACGTCTCGAGAGCCTGAAAAGTTACGTGACTTTTTGTAATTGCAACATTTGAAGACCAGAATACCTTGGAACAAAAATAAAAGCTTTTGTTTAATACTTACTCATTTAAGTCTAGCTGTAAATATTTACAGCAGTACGTAGGCCTTTTCAATCAATCATTAAATTTATTTTTTACTAGCCTCGGTGGTAAATTTTAACATTAGAAATAAGGTATATAATATTCATTATTATATTTATATATTTGATGATCCCCGTGGACAAGTGGCGTATACACATATTTTAATGGAGTCCTGTTCCGGGTTCGAATCCCGGTCGGGTTAATGTAGAAAACACTTGTTCTACATTTCCACGGATTTGGGTGTTCGTGGTATAAATTGTTTTTGATTCCATAATACAAAAGCTTAAGGGATCGGTGCAAAATATGTAATGTTGTCCCTATCTACTTATAAATAATAACATAAATAAATATCTTCACGCAATTCCCAATACCGGGGTAGACAGAGGTCTAGTCTAGACAATTAAGTACCTTTGACCCACCTTCCACCGAAGATATTTTCGTTACAACGTGACAAGAGGTGAGCCCCGTTTTTATGTCCAAGCCAACGATTTAATTCGTATATTAGTTTTTGAAAACTAGTCATTGTTACTACCACCTGGGGATCGAACTCGGGTCTCTTGACTCGAAACTCCGATCACCCAACCACTCGGCTGTCGTGACTTTATATAGTTATTTATATTCATAATATAATTAAACATATAAACACTTTACCAAGAAATGCAGACTTGTTAATAACTTGGAGGGTACTATTTAGAATTGCTTGCACCGTAAATAGAACCCGCATGGTGGTTTTATGTGGTTGTGCTTTTAGCACGCCATCGAGCAATGTATTCGGTGCAATAAACTTACATTATTGTTCATGCCCTGTTGTTCACAAACATAATTTGGTTTATTTGATAACGTTTAGAATGCTAAGTAAACTTTTCACAAAATATACCAACATTGTTTTATGTAATACTATCACATAACTGCCTGCCTGCCTGCACGTTCTATATAAAAATCGAATATGTTAATTGATTTCGATACACATTTTCGAGATGTTTTACTTTTTATATTTTTAATTCGTCATTTGTCAGTAACCATTGCTTTATTCAGCTTGCTATTAATTCTTTCTTACATCGAGAAAAGAAAATCGGGAAAAATCCACTGCTGAACAGCCAATCGAATCCACGCCTTTCCTAAAGATTTCCACAAAGAACGATCCCAAAACACCTGCATGCATCGACTATCCACAATGTTGTGGGATAGTCGCAATATCGGATGTAGCAATTTTTGGGATAGTTGTACTATCATCGTCAGCATCACATCATAATGGCGTATAAAAGTCCAGTGTATTTCCAAGGCTTTTCCCTTAGTCACGTCTTACGACACCTATGAGAAGAGAGGGTATTATTCTTACACTGATACTAAACGTCACTCGTACTATAATCGTACACATACATACATAATGACCTGCAGAATATAGGCCTATCCCCTGAGGAAGGGTTTGATTATCGCCATGATTCGCAAACGGATTGGCGATCGCAGTGCTAGATATATCGCACCTTATACACTGCTTCACGTAACCGGTCTGCTGAATTTTGGTCTCGTTTGGTATTTTTTTCGAGATGGTTATCCCGCCATCCGCCGGCAGCCAATGTTACTGTCGAAGCTTTCTTCCTTTTGCCTCTTACAAATGTCAGAGAGGGTATTATTGCATAAAGATTTATATGATAGGTCAACTTATGATGATAATGAACGAAAACATAAAATTGGTAACATTTGTATACAGATAAATGACTTGTTTCTTTTCATAAATGTTATATTTAAAAACCCATTTTGTTATTAAGAAGTCGTCTTTTCTGATATATCCTTGTTATATAGATATTAAAGTTTTTTGTTGAATTTGTTATCTCGTTAAATTTACCCACAAACGTAGAGCCTACGTGTCAGTTTTCTAAGAAAATAAGAGACACCTTCGCGTCTCGCAGGAAAATGTATTTGATTAGGCAAACAATTGTTTGTCACAAAAGAAATAAGTTATTGTTATATTTCATATAACACCGCACACAGCTGCAATGATATGTACCTTGCAATGTACATTTATTATTATTTTTTTTGTTTTTTTTTGAGAACTTTTGTACGATTTATATCATTGGCTTGGACATAAAGACGTCGACAAGCTCACTACCTGTCACGTTGTACAAAAATATAAACTCCGATGGAATCTGTGTCGAAAGGGTTCAATTGTCTAGGCCTCTGTCTATCTCTACATGGAATGGTGTGAAGAATTTTTTAACATAACATTAATCTCAAATGATAAGTTCTGAAATAATTATTTTAGGAACCCTCGTTTTTAATTATATATACGAGCAGTTTATACGCGTATAAAGCCCTAGCACATTTAACTCCATCTACAATAAAGTTTAAACTTGTTACCCGAAAATCACTAATTTAAGTTGTTGCGACATAAACCTCGCATATTTCCAAGTTTCCCTTGCATTTGGTACCTTCGCTTCTATGCTCTTAATGATATGAGTTAAATCACATAACTTACGCTGAAGATACACGAACGACTGTGCATATGTGTTATGAACGCAACTTTGCAAGTTATATTAAAAGAAGAGATATAAAATGGGCGCTGTAGAAGGATTAAAAAACAGAAAGAGCATTACGAAATGATTATTTACGGATTTTGATACGGATGTTTTATTTAGTTTTTCACCCCTTCAACTGTTTCGTACTTTACAGCACAGGAAACTGAAGTTTTCAACATCCTGCTGTCCGGAGTCACTCGTGACGTAAAAAAGTAAATAAAACGCCACAAAATCCGTAATTATTTTATTCAAATTGTATTCGCGAAAATACAAGAAATCAATAAAATATTAATTTTACGTCATTGACTTGTTACTAAAGAAATACTTTTATTATATTTCTTATTGTTAAACACTAAGCAATGAAATATAAAAATATGTATTCTGAAATGAAGAGATATAGGATAACAAAATACATCTGGCTGAAGTCTCGTGAGACCAAAATTCTTCCTACGCGTTTGTTTTTCGGGCTTTATGCTTAGTATTTTGCAAAATATTACCTTTCAAGAGTCTCACAAATATTCATACTTTTTCAAATGAAGAAAATTTTGCTATGTAACTGTCATTTTGTTTGCTTTTATTGATTGAATTAGAGTAGAAACATACTTACAGTGTCATAAATAAATAAATTGTTACCAAAAAAACATTCCAATTATTACTAATATAAAAAAACATAAATTTCAAAATACGTTATATTAAAATAGTGTCCAATTCTAACTTGCATTTGCACACTAGATTTTATTTAAAGGCATTAGTACTATGCAAATTCGATTAAATATACACATTAAAACAAGAGATTAGGAGAGATTGCATAGCTTTTAGCCCTGGTTTATGTTAGTAAAAGTCTATAACAGTTTTCCAGAAAAGAAAAAAAAATGTAAAACCTTTACAATTATAAACAACTTGTAAAAATAATATTGTTTATGAAGTCAATCTTGGGCTATAACCCAAGACATTTAAGCAGACATTTAAATGTTTCATTGTAATGCCGTTTTCGGTACATAAACATACATACACATACATAATATGTAATATACTAAATAAATGTAATAGATGTTAGAATAGTATACTTATAATTAGTAATACTGCACATGGACATACAAATTTAAATAATATAAATCGGTTCCAAGGGTGTCTATTACCTTTCAAACCTGAACGTCTTTGTCAACTGTGATAATTACCAGCAGTGCTCAAAACTCAGGGTTTTACAACTTCTTTTCATTATATAGTTAGGATTTAGAATATCAAGTAGGTATCGAATAGTACATAAACAATTATGTTGTCGGTACCACCTAACCATTTTGGTGACACCACACCACGACCTAACAAATTTAGTTTTAAATTATATATTGCCAGGTACATTCAAGAACACGAACACGAATGTATCAAAAACACCAAAATACTAAAGCCGGAAAGATAATGTAGATGAAACACGATGCATTGAATTAAAAATAGACAACCGTGACAACACAATGACTGTATGCGATGTGAGATATAATCAACAGTCAGGAATGAAATTGAAATTCAAAGGAACAAGTGTAATCTTTTAAGCTTTTAATCCGAATCCAAGTTTTTGTTACAGACAGACCAAAACTGTTAATAAATTCCAGCATATAGGCTAACCCGGTAAACGAGGCTATAGGATATGGAGAAATTTACGTAGTAGAGTCAAGTGGTAGCCTTTGCTGCTGATAAAAACAAAACTAAGTCACTAAAGACAAAAGAACCCAATTTAAAATGTAGTGTTGAATTCTGTCTACAAACACTATCAGAAACGCCATAAAGTACGAAAACTTTAATTCCTAATAGCAACAACGTTCTTCCATTTTTCATTTGTATACGTTTATGAGCTACACCTCTTTAAATTAAGTGTTTATACTAATATTGCAAAAGTGTTTGTATGTCTGCTACTTAATTGCGTTTTCGAGTATAAATAGCTTCATGGATCTCAATAAAATTTGATAAACAACACGAGAGCTCCATAGCTAATTTGACGATCGCCGTAAGCGAGTGCTAAAATATACATAATAAGTATATTTATGATTTCTTTATACACGTTGTAATAAATTTCTTGTCTATCATTTATATAAATATTATTGCATGTTCTATTATGACATTTTATGACAGTTTATTTGTATGACAGTTTATTTCTTAAGTTTATTGTTTTTGAACAAAAGATGATTACTAAGACTATATAAGTTTTAGATTAGAACTTTATAATTTTAACTAAACAAAGTTAAATGCAAACGAAATTGCAGGCAGCTAGATAAAGGTAGTTATTTTGTAAAAAAAATAAATATAAATAAATATCTTCACGCAATTCCCAATCCAGGAGTAGACAGAGGTCTAATCTAGACTATTAAGTCCCTTTGACCCACCTTCCACCGAAAACGTGACAGGTGGTGAGCCCGTCGCTGTCTCTATGTCCAAGCCACCAATAAAATTCGTACATAGGTTTTTGAAAAACCCATTGGTACGAGCCTGCCACCTGGGTCGAACTCGGGTCTTTTGACTCGAAATTCCGACCACCCAACCACTAGGCTATCGTGACTATAAATTTAATTTAAAAAATCAGCAAACGAGACCGAGCTTTAAACACATATTCCGATGTGCCGTTACTATTCTATACTCCTCCATAATCTCAGACATCGTGTCATGTCCACATCTGTTCCAATTTTAAATATTTCATGCGTGTCTTAGGGGCGTTGGCAACATCTACCGTATCTTTAAAGTCTTAAACAATTTTATTTATTTGAAAACTCCATAGAAAAAGAAACTTGTTTATGGGTCGTATACCCAGGTGTATACCCTTCTACAACAAAATCCCGTCAAAAACTGCCTAATAACAGGTTTAATAAATTTATTAAGGAAATATTTATTAAAGAATTATTTTATAGGAAGGCTTATTATAATATTAATAAAAACAATAATGACTATAAGCCCTGGGAATGAGGTGCTCGCTCCCAAGATGTTACTAGAAAACAAAAGAAAATCTTTTTAAAAATAAATCCTTTTTTCGCCTGTTTTTTCTCCGTTAGAAGAGAGATCTTACGAAATATTCATCGATTCAAATATTTTATATCGATAAATAAATGTATATTGATTATATTAGAGTAATTTTATCATTATGTAATAAAAATATACCCACAATTGAGCCAGTAACGAATGCAGTAAGACCATTTTGCAAGATGTTTTTTGCGACTATTTGTTGAATCAGCCTTGGGTCGCAGTTTCGTCACTAAAGTAATTTGCGGAAATCGTGCCCTGAAAACGGAATTTCGAAACGTGAACCTAGACAAGCGGAATAACATACCTTTGCTTTTGTTTATTAGGGTATCAATGAAAATCAAAGATTTGTGGTAAATTTGAGAATCAGGCACCAAATAAATGTTAGGAAATTGTCGTGTTTTTTAAAAAAGTAATTCGAATTTTTAAAAAATACTTGCTGGAAAAATGTTTGCTTAATTTGGTTTGGTTGCTCATATGGTCGAGGAGATTAATGCCAGCCTAATAAATCAAACAATCCCAATACTCAGATAGATGGACATTTAAGTTAAAATATAAATATATGTGGAATTAGTAAAAGTGACTTTTAATGTGTTTAAAGATGAAGTTCCACCAAGAGATATCAATCGTGAGTATTCGACAATTAAGTCCTTTCAACCCACCTTCCACCGAAGACATTTTTTGGGCAATTTGACAGATGATGAGCTTGTCGCCATCTTTATATCCAAGCCATCGATATAAACATGTATGGTTTATATCGATGGCTTTTTTATTTTTTTCAAATCCAAGTGGGTATCGAACTCGGGTCTTTTGCTTCGAATTCCGATCACCCAACCACTCGGTCACCGTAAAAACTTTACAGTAATATAGCTTATAAATCAGAATAATATATAGGCTACAATTTAAAAAGATTTTCTACAATTTGGTCATCACCCAATTTTTACATATTGAAATTATAAATCTTTACAAAAATTTAAAAAATATTAATTTATACATTTTTGTATCTTTATAAATCCACTCAATGGTGTAGACTCTTGATGGACTGTGGTGAACATACGTAGAAATAATTTTTGATATTAGACATTTAGCGGCCATAACAAACAAAAAAAAGATATACAAAAAACGAAGTTTGAACATTAGTATAGATCACTTATGTTTATGCAAGTTGGTTGATTGCCAGCTCGGCATTAACGTTCACGATCTCAGATTGTCGTAGTTCATGGGCGGGCATAAATGACCCTCGCAAATTACACGTCGCATATGCTGTATTCACAATAATATGTTTAAGTCGTGACTACTATCGTTCAGCGAATCAAATAGTCCGGTTTCTAAGAAACGAAATGTCTCGAATAGAAACGAAATGTCTCAATAAATAAAACCAAACCCAAAACATATCAACTGCATTTTTCTTTTTAATTCGTTGCTAAGCAATGCAAGTGGATTGGCGATGAAGACGAATTGGAGATTAAGCGCCGCTGCTCATTTGCTCTGCTCAATTTTGGTCAAGCATTTTTCAAAATGATTATCTCGCGATCTGTGGGTAACATTTTGAAAGCATTCATTTAGTCTCTTTTTTTGGAATCTACGAGAAGAAAGAGTTATATTAACCGTTTAAAAAACAGTTAAAATACTATACAATCAAAACATATTTCAAAATGTACGAAAGATAATGTGGGGTAAGTTTAGTAATAAGTTAATTACTACATTAAACAATCACATTCCTACAACCTAATACATGTATCTATATTGTTTGTCTTTCTATATCTATTTCATTTTTAAGTGAAGTCGAAAATGAAAACATTTTTGATTGACATTCTGGTTCAGATATTCGAATAGGAGCTAAAAAAATATCGTCACGTCATACCCAATACAGCCCGTGTTGAGCCCATGCCCATCTTTATGTCCAAACCAACGATATAAACCGTAATGAAGTTTTTGAAAAAACCCGTTGGTACTAGCCTGCCACCTAGGGATCGAACACGGGTTTCTTAGCTCGAATCCCGCTCACCAAACCACTCGGCTATCGTGACTTTAGAAGACGAGACCCAAATGAAATATGGCGAAAATTAAGTTATTATCTTTGACGAATAGCAAATATTGGAGTGTTAATTAAGAAATTTATTCATTGCTAATAAAATAATCACTAAAAGTAACCTTTTATTAAGGCATAATTTATTTCAATTTTAGCATGTAAATAATACGATGAGTTGCAATGAAAATGTTGATTTTCCATTATGAATTCCTAGAACTCTGTATTAGCAATAATTTAATATTACATTTAATATCATTCACCTATTTATTTAGTAGAAGCATGCACACTATTTATAATATATACATATTAATAATATTGACATCTATTGACTTACAGAATAAATCGATGTATATTTTACTTGCAAAATGTACCGAACGATACGTTGAATTTTGCATATTTTCGATGCGTTGATTAAAATTCGAGTTTTAAGTGAATATTCACGGAAAATGTTCATCGTAACATGTTCGAGAGGTATTTTTCACTGAACCGATATAGTCGAGTACACTTTAAAATTTACGCCCAGTTATCAAGTTAAAGTTAAAATTTTTAGAGCAATATGCAATACAAAAATCCAATTACTCTAGATAATGAAATGTAAATAGGAAATGTAAAACGAAGTTTGATAATTTGAATTTCGAAGTAGTGCTCTATATTTATATAGTGAGCTTTTTTGTTTTGTGTCATTAAATTGCACAATAATGTGCCCGTTCCGTTCTTCTGGTGGTTGTTGTAGAAGGCAAATAGGGTAAAAGCATTCAAAATATAATTGGTGGCGAGAAAACCATCTCAAGAATTAAAACTAAATGCAACTTACCGATGTCTCACGGGGGAAGCTGAATTTCTGCTGTGGCTTGGACATAAAGACAGCGTCAGCCTTAGGGAAACTCAATTAAACTCAATAGCCTACAGGCCCCCTCTAAGTAGGAAATTATGCCATAATCGCCACGTTCTTAATAATCGCAAGCGACGATTCGATTAGCGGTCGCTTTATTGAACCGTACACGCTGCAGTCATTGGTCTTCTAGAGACGTTTAACAGGCCATCTTTTAACATCCCTTAATTTAAAGCTTATCCCTTAGTTGCCTCTTACGACACCTACGGGAAGAAAGAGAATTGCAATATTCTAACACCGTTACCAAACGGCACGGCGTATTATTTATATAAGTTTAAAAATTCTTCATCTTTGTTTTCTGACAACCCGATTGCCTAGTCAGTTGGTAATTAAACTAAACCCTGCCCTAAAGATAACGGTTATGGCTTCAAATCCGCTAGGGGTAAATTATGTGATGAATATCAATATTAATACTTGAGCCGCAGAATTTTTAATATACATATGAATATTAATCAATATATATATTTATATAAATAAATAAATATATATATATATATATATATATATATATATATATATATATATATATATATATATATATATATATATATATATATATATATATATATATATATATATATATATATATATATACGTACGAGTATATATAAGCATATAATTATTTTGTACTCAAATGTATACAGCTTGGATAGCGATAGACTCATCACCTAACACGTTATCCCAAAGGAAGTTTTATAAATATGCATCCAAAGGAGTTCATTGTCTAGATTTCTGCGTAAAGAAAATTACTTCAAAATATAAGTAAATGGATCCTAACGAAATTAAAAATATAAATAATAGAACACATTTGAACAGTGAAACTCATTTGTATCTAAAAGCAGCGTCCATTTGTGGGATTACTTCACTAAGCCCGCGGAGTGAAATTGGATGGAACATTAATTTTTACCATTACATTTACAAACCTGCAACTGTAGATCGTAACATTACGTAAAATTAACAATTAATTCTTTTCCTATTATGTTCTTTCGAATGTCTGCCGAAGTCATTGCAGGGCATTGACCTCACCTGTAAGGATTTATATTAAATGAAGAAATTGCGTTTCCACTGCTTCAGTATTTACAGAAACAAAATTATGTTATGATTTAAAAAATAAAAAAAAATAAAATATAAAATATCTTCACGCAATTCCCAATACAGGGATAGACAGAGGTCAAGTCTCGACAATTAAGTCCCTTTGACCCACCTTCCACCGAAGATATTTTCGGGACAACGTGACAGGTGGTGAGCCCGTCGCCGCCTTTAAGTCCATGCCAACGATATTCGTACATAAGTTTTTGAAAAACCCATTGATCGGATCGAGGATCGAACTCGGGTCTCTCGACTCGAAATTCCGACCACCCAACCACTCGGCTATCGTGACTTTAATATATGAATATGATTTAAAATACTTATTAACTGAAATCTACAACAATCGTAGAGCTTTACTCCTCGTGGCATGGTACCAAGAACGCTGCATTTCACTATATAATTTATATATGCATTTTACTTAACACAGTTTCAGTTCTTTTATGCTTCCCTGCCATGTAAGTCGGTAACAGCACAGCGTTATAAGTCGTGCACTTCTCACTTCTTTTTCTACTACAGCCTTTAGACTAACGCAAGCAAGATTTTGTTCGTGGCAGCCACATGCCTGTCGACATCTAAGTCGCAATATACATTTAATTATCATTGCACGCCGTACGCGGCAGTACATGTTGCCCATTAAATATTGTATTGTATTGTATCACACAAACTCTAAAACGATGTCTTAAAAGAAAAGTAACAATTGCCTAAAACAAGACAGCGAAAAATTATGCTCAAAATTCAACACTCGTAAAGTATTTCATATAAGACTCGATGTTATCTTAAAGGTATTAAAACAGCATGTTTCCTGAGATACTGTATAATAGCTAAAGTACTAATTATAATTAAAACTTTGTTTGAAGATCGCCGACGACGTCACGATAGCCGAGTTGTTGGGTTGTCGGAATTTCGAGTCGAGAGACCCGAGTTCGATCCCCAGTAGGCAGTACCAATGAGTTTTTCAAAAACTTATGTACGAATTTTATCGTTGGCTTGGACATAAAGGCGGAGACGGGCTCACCACCTGTCACGTTGTCCCGAAAATATCTTCGGTGGAAGGTGGGTCAAAGGGACTTAATTGTCTAGATTTGACCTCTGTCTACCCCTGCATTGGGAATTGCGTGAAGATATTTATTTATTTATTTTGTGAAGATAGACAGGTATTGGTGTAATAATAATACCTTTCATCCCGTGGGTATCGTAAGAGCTGACTAAGGGAAAAATAAATTATTAAATGTTACATCATACACTCGTTCATTACTGTGATCCTAATACCAATCCTCATCTAAACCTATCCTCATACCAATGAGTTTTTCAAAAACTTATGTACGCATTATATCGTTGGCTTGGATATAAAGGTGGCGCCGGGCTCACCACTTGTTACGTTGTCACTTGATATTTTTGATATCTTCGGTGGAAGGGCCCATCAACACCATTAAAGTTCATTTTCATATTTAATTTTAGAATTCAGAAGGTTTTTCGTTAAATTAATATTTGATGTTTGTGTCATGGAATCGATCATATCAGTAAACTTCTTGAATTGATACAGTTTGCAGGTGTCGTCTTGTCTTTTTTTTTTATTGTTTTTGTAAATTTATCACAGTATTTATACAGACGCCTTATAAGCGACATCTCTATATCGTTCTTTTACGTTATAAGGTTAAGCTATCTGCAAACTGTTCTGATGGAAAATCGTAAAATATTTACGATTCTGTCCTTTGATAGGATGTGGTTGTGCGGCCTTTTGTTCGCTGTTGTATTAAATTGCTGTGAATGGATGTTCTACTCTACTAACGTATTTATGCGTGGAAATATGTCACCGTGTGGCATCGGTGCAAGAATATACGATTAAGAGAAAAGCCTTATAAATATCATTGGCTACTGACAAATTGTAGGATATTAAAATAATATATTTGCACCATTCCCAATACAGGAGCAGTCAGAGGTCTAGATAATTAGGTCCTTTCGAACCACCCTCCACCGAAGACATTTTTTGGGACAACGTGACAGTTGGTGAGCTCGTCGCCGTCTCGAGATCCAAACCAACGATATAAGTCGTACATAAGTTTTTGAAAAAACCAATTGGTATGAGGCCCTCACCTGGGGATCGAAATCGGTTCTGATGACTCCAAATCCCGTCCTCCCAGCCACTCTGCTATCGCGACTCCTATAAAGGTATCGAAATATACTAAACCAAAAATCAGTAAACCGGTGACGGGCAGCAGCATCTCAGGTACAAGATGTCTGGTACTACGATCGCCAATCTGCTTACCATTGTGGTGTTCATAGTTAGCTATGATCACCACAATTTTTTTTGTCATTTTCTTTCGTTAAAAAAAATCTTCACGCCATTCCCAATAGAGTGGTAGACAGAGGTCTCGTCTAGACAATTAAGTTCCTTCGACCCACCTCCCACCGACCCCCGAATCAACTCATTTTTCGGGACAACGTGACAGGTAGTGAACCCGTCACCACCTTTATGTCCAAGCCAACGATATAAGTCGTACATAAGTTTTTGAAAAAACTCAATGGGTCGAGCCGGCCACCTGGGGATCGAACTCGGGTCTCTTGACTCGAATTCCGATCATCCAATCATTCGCCTATCGTGACTTTTCCTTCAATGATTTTGTTGTATTGAAGTTCTCAAATTACTAGGTCGTCTATTGCTTGTCTTGGCATATCATATGTTACAGATATTGTAAATGTAAATACACTCTTTTAGTGACATCGAATTTAAGGCTCGAGAAGTAATACAGTGTTTGCTTATGGATTATGGGTACAGTAAGAAAGGTTTTCATGTCTTGGAGGAATCTATCTATTCTGGCTTGACTCGTCTGAGCTAGTCCCTCATTCTCAACTAATTCAACCGAAACAGCTATGACTTTACTGTACAGTTTGAAAGCTATTGAGAGGCAATATAATTATGTATTAGTAATAAGCATTCCTTCTTATATTTCAAGGGTAGGAAAGATTTAGGTTATATGGTGTGAACAAATTATCACGATAATTAATTAATAAGTCACGATAGCCGAGTGGTTGGGTGGTCAGAGTTTCGATTCGAGAGACCCGAGTTCGATCCTCAAGTGGCAGGCTACGAGCCTGACACGAGCGGGATTCAAACATGCGACATTTGCCGCATTGCGGTTCGGCAAAGTCCCGTGTCAGTTTAAATTATAAAAGCAACATATTAACATTTTTTCTCTTTAAGTTTATAATAAACCAAAGTACATAAAATTTTTGTAAAATACATTTTATAGCTTTATATTTTGTAGTTGTAATATAACTTTATATTTTACTGTAAAAGTATATGTAACTTTATATTTTCAAAGGAGATATAATATCAAAGTTGTTTTGAAAACCTTAAATATTGCTGGATAGTCAGACGTAGTCGGTATAAAGGGCAGACATCGTAATTATTTTTCGGCTCGACCCACATGAATAGATTCAAAGAGTTATGACCAACGTCCCTTCTTTGGAACATTCGAAACTTGTGTATGCATAAAGGATTCATACCGTTTCGTTTGACCACTAAATTAAATAGTAAGTCCTCCTGGGATGTGGTAATATTGAAATAGACCATATTTTCATAACTTTACTCTGAACACAGACTCAGCATTGACAACAGAGTAAAAAGAATATTTTCTTTACTTTTTCGCTGTAAGTTTTAAACGTTTATTAAAAAAACATTTTACATTATTATTAATAATATTACTATCTATGCATTTAGTACCATGTGATAACAATGAAGAAGTTTTAAAGTATAATATCCACACAAGGCACACAAATATATTATATAATATCCACATAGTATATTGCACATAACTTATCGTGTACATACTGTTCAGCAAAGAGGTTAAGGTTTGGTAACTCATCGGTCTCTGCCTTCCACTGCATCAGGCTGCTTGAAATTAGCGAGCTGATTGGCTGATTAGGTGACTCCAAAGGATATGATCCAGTGTATCCGAAGGGAATAGTTCATTGGGCACTGGCACAGTACCTTCCGGTATTTTTAATACTCGTTGTAAACAAGACACAAACAGTATTTTTCTTTAGTTTAAATTTCGGCGTATGACACAACAGTGGTCTAGCCGTCCGGCCAATCAGACGCAAACGCGTCTTCCAGCATTAAAAAGGATTGTTACCAGACCAATTCAATTGGTAGCCATCTTTAGTCGCGTATTACAAAACACTTAATAACACGGTAACAAATGGAGTGGGGTCTTACGCTGATAAACACGAAAATTAATATATTAGTACATACATAAAGAAATTATCGAACACTTGTCGTAATTCATCAGCTTCCACGAATATTTTATTTCAGACTAAACTAAAAGTGAGGCGAGCACCAAAGGCACCTTTGCCATTAATATATCTTTATGATTATTTTTATTATTTACCTTCACGCACAGACCCTGACGGGGTAGCCAGCGAGAACAGATCGCCAAGTGTCACAATCCTTACACATCTCTTTCGCTTCTTTCTGATTCATCATTTTATTCATACATACAGGTCTCGGTATCCGAGTACTCTTGATCCTCTCTATTATTATATATATTACTGTTATTGCTATATTGCCATTACTATTTATTACTTTCTTAAATGCAATTTGTAAATATGTAGCTGGTAACATTCAATAAAATAAATAAGCAAAATCTTCATAACATTCACAGCAAAGGAAATTTTGTTCGTCATCAAACAGACGCTCAAACTGATTTTAATTACAAGAACTTTATTGTTTTCGCACTCAAAGACAAATTTACGTCGCTGTTGCCAATTCCAGTACTGCAATGGTTATTTTAGAGATGGAGCGCCATTAACAAAATGCGCTTTCATTTTATGTAAGAACAACCTTTCTTACGTTTCGTTTGTTAATTTCCTTTTTAAATTACACTTATTTTTTTATTTCTTTTTGTGTGTTATTATACCTTCATCTAATAATTTGTGCACACCAACGAATTTTATTCTAATTCTTTGCTTCCCTTGAAATTTAAGAAGGAATGCCTACTACTTATAATTATATTGCCTCTCAATAGCTTTCAAACTGTAAAGTAAATTCATAGCTGTTTAGGATGAATCAGTTGAGAATGTGGGAGTAGCTCAGACGAGTCAAGGCAGAAGAGATAGATTCCTCCAAGGCCTGAAAACCTTTCTTACTGTACCCAAAATCCTTAAGCAAATATTATAATACTTCTCGAACCTTAAACCCGATATCACTTAAAGAGTGTCTTTTGCAGCATCTGTAACGTATGCTATGCTAAGACAAGCAATAGACGACCAAGTCATTTGAGAACTTCAATACAACAAAATTAATGAAGGAAAAGTCACGATAGGCAAGTGGTTGGATGAGATTGAGTCAAGAGACACGAGTTTGATCCCCTTGTGGCCGGCTTGTACCATTAGGTTTTTTAACGATTAAGAGAAAAGCCTTATAAATATCATTGGCTACTGACTAATGGGGGGATAAAAAAATAATATCTTCACGCCATTCCCAATACAGGAGCAGTCAGAGGTCTAGATAATTAGGTCGTTTCGACCCACCTTCCACTGAAGACATTTTTTGGGACAACGTACCAAGTGGTGAGCCCGTCGCCACCTTTATCTCCAAGCCAACGATATAATTCGTACATAAGTTTTTGAAAAACTCATTGGTATGAGCCTGCCACCAGGGGCTTGAACTCGAGTCTCTTGACCCGAAATTGCGAACATGCAACCACTCGGCTATCGTGACTTTAATGGTAATGTAATATAATGGTACTATTGTTTTGGTTTGTGGTACTTAAGTTGTTTCCGATTCTATAACACACAGTGCTTTAGCTACTTCTTTTACGATCACAGTAATGAACGAGTGTATAAGTCACTAAGGGGAAAATAAATTAATAAATGTTACAACATTTATTAATTTATTTTCCCCTTAGTGACTTCTTACAATAACCACTGGATGGAAGGTATCATTATTACACCAATACCTGTCCATCTTTACTACAAAGTTTTAATTATAATTAGCACTTTAGCTGTGACAGCGGGATGTTCAAGTCCTCAGTCCCCCCGTGACCACGGATGCTGTAAAGCATCCGAAACGTCGGGAAATAAAAATAGTTTGTAAAAACTAATTAAAAAACGCGACAAATTCTGAAAATCGTTTATTTTAAATGTGTAGTATTCGTGTAAATACAAGAAATCATTATTTTATATAGTATTTCAGGAAACATGTTGTTTTAATACCTTGAAGATAACGTCGAGTGTTATATTTCACTTCGCGAGTGTTGAATTGTGAGCATCATTTTTCGCTGTCTTGTTTTAGGCAATTGTTCCTTTTCTTTTAAGGCGTCGTTTTAGAGTTTGTATGTTATAGCCGACGTTTATATTTTAATGATTCATTTTTGAACATGTCTATTTACAATTTTAAATTTTTGTAAACACGTGGTGAGCCCTAAATATAAGGTTCTATTTCTCATCTGTCTTATATCGATGACAGGTTTTATCACCTCCTATCTTCAAGCGGGTGTCGTAGATATCCAAACAAAATAACCCAAACTATAATGGAACCAATGATATTTTTCAAAATATTTGTATCGGTATGACTAAGACGTTACAGTGTGAATAAATATCTTCACGCAATTCCCAGTACAGGGGTAGACAAAGGCCTAGACAATTGAATCGTTTCGATACACCTTCCACCAAAGATATTTTTTTGGGTCGTGACAGGTGGTGATCCCTTCGCCGTCTTTACGTCCAAGCCAACGAAATGATCGTAGATAGGTTTTTGAAAATAAAACCAATGGTATGATTCTGCCACCTGGGGATCTAACTCGGGTCTCTCAACTGGAATTCCGATCACCCAACCACTCGGCTATCGTGACTTATCTGTTACAGTGTTACATATCATATTAGCGTTATGTATCTTTTATATTATTCTTATTTATTATAGCAAATAGTAAATGGCCCTTACATTTATTTTATTTTATAACTGTTATGTATAACTGAATACTTTAATAACAGTAACCCCTAATGCACTCCCAACCTGTTTCTAGAATAATATATTCTTAATACTGTTCTTAATTCTAAATATTATAACAAAATTTTAAAAAACGTTCCTGTAGAGTTTTTTCCACTTGTTTCAACTGCGTTATAGGAACTCCTTTACGTGGTGGTACACTCAAAAAATATTTTCTATAAATATATATTCTTATTTCGATAAACAAATGATTAGACTTGATTTTACTTGCGACATATAATACAATTTGTACTTAAATTAAAAATCGCTTCACACAAACAAAAAAAAAGTATTTAAAAAAAAATTTGTATATCTATCGTCCACTGCAGGCCTCTCCATAATCACAAGGCTTCACAAGCATACAAGAGTACTTCATGCCTGGGATCTTATACGCTTCTACCCTTCACCGATTTGCTTATTTTTGGTCTGGTATTCTTCATGATAATCCCACCATCATATCGGAAACCACGTCCATTTTCACGGGCTTTTTATAGTCGCCTTTTTTACAATACAGAGAAGAAAGGGGGAGAGGTACGATTAGTGGTATGGAAACAGACGTAATATTATAAACAGGATAATAATATTCAATTTTATGTAGTTTGTATCGTTTTTATGACAACCATATATGTAAGAGCCTCAATCCTACGACTGCTATGACGACTACGACTACTTAGGGAACCCTCGTTATACGAAACTTAACACATTTATCAATATTATGTAATACTTGAATGGGCTTACTTGAACTATCTAATGATAACAGTCATTATGTCTGAACATAAACTCTATTCCAATGTTAAAATTCATAGATAACATTCTTATAACTTGAGACAAATAAAATTATTCAAAATTTACAGTTGTTTTAGAGAAGTTAAAGTAGACAATGAAGCAAAGAGCAAGTTTCTGAAGTGTGAAATTTAGATGTCGTATTTGATTGTTTGTGGTTTGCACTTTCAAGATTCATGTAGTAACTATTTCTAGAGCGGGTGTGCAATTGGTGGCCTTTGCCTCTAATGTTTAAAGAAACTTCACAAAGTTTGGCAATGGCCTAGATATGTGGTTTAAGTTGTAAATAGAATACTTTTATAAACCTGGTGAACAAGCTTCATTAGATATATATTTTATATAATATAATGCATAGATATAATACATAAGTTTTTTTATAGAGAAGGGAGGCAAACGAGTTGGTGGCTCACGTGATAGTAAGTGATTACCGCCGCCCATGAACATCCGCAATACCAGAGGCATAGCAGATGCGTTGCCGGCTTTTGAGTACGGTATAGGCTCTTTTCTTGAAGGTCCCTAAGTCGAATTGGTCCGGAAAAACCGCTGACGGCAGCACATTCCATAAAGTGCAAGTGCATGGCAGAAAGTTCCGTGAAAAACGCATTGTGGTGGAATACCAAGCATCAAGATGGTGTTGATGGAATTTTTGGCTATGCTGTAAGGTACAATGGTAAAATTTAGCGGCTGGGATTAATCCGAACAATTCCTCATAGCACTCCCCGTAGTAAATCTTGTAAAAAATGCAAAGAGATGAAACGTCGTCGACGACTCGAGCCGCTCTTCGCTGGATACGGTCAAATGGAAGGAGCTGACACTGGCATGCCCCCGCCCAGAGATGACTACATTACTCCATGAGCGGCCGAACCTGCGTCTCATAAAGTTACAAGCGGTGGGCCGGCATGAAGTACTGTTGTGCTCTACTGAGCACACCAAGCTTTTTAGAGGCCAATTTGGCCTTCCCTTCCAAGTGACCACGAAACTGAACGTTGCTCGATATGTCGACGCCAAGGATTCCGATACTGGCTGAGGCAACTAGGGGAGTGCTCTCAAAATGAGGTGACACGACGAGGGGTTTCTTTTTAGCGGTAAACGCGCAAACTTGTGTTTTTTAGGGTTGAAGTGGACTAAATTTAGTCGGCCTCAGTCCGAGATTTTGTCTAACAAAATCTCGACGTCAGAGACAAGTTTATTCCGGTACTCGTCGACGTGTTCCCGAAAAATATTGGAACGGCTGGTGTATAAGACATCACCAGTGCTGTTGTCCGCATAGCAATGAATGTTACAAATTTTTTCCTCTAAGTACTTCAAGAGCTGGCAGTTTATAATGGACACCATTATTTTGGAGAACAAGGAGGTGATGGTGATCGGCCTGTAGTGTCCCGGGTCTGAGCGGTCGCCTTTTTTAGGGATCGGGTGCACCAAAGCTGTCTTCCATGCCATCGGGACGACGCCTTGAGAGTAGGAGTATCGAAAAAACGTGTTAGAACCGGTGTCAAATCTGGAGCACACATCCTCAACACAATAGGCGAGATTCCATCGGGCCCGGCAAAGAGCACTCTCTGCACGGGATGGTCGGCGATGAGTTCCCCTATCATCGAGAGTCGAGTTGGACGCAAAAAGATAACCTAGAAGATAGATAAATAAACAGGATAATAATATTCAATTTTATGTAGTTTGTATCGTTTTTATGACAACCATATATGTAAGAGCCTCAATCCTACGACTGCTATGACGACTACGACTACTTAGGGAACCCTCGTTATACGAAACTTAACACATTTATCAATATTATGTAATACTTGAATGGGCTTACTTGAACTATCTAATGATAACAGTCATTATGTCTGAACATAAACTCTATTCCAATGTTAAAATTCATAGATAACATTCTTATAACTTGAGACAAATAAAATTATTCAAAATTTACAGTTGTTTTAGAGAAGTTAAAGTAGACAATGAAGCAAAGAGCAAGTTTCTGAAGTGTGAAATTTAGATGTCGTATTTGATTGTTTGTGGTTTGCACTTTCAAGATTCATGTAGTAACTATTTCTAGAGCGGGTGTGCAATTGGTGGCCTTTGCCTCTAATGTTTAAAGAAACTTCACAAAGTTTGGCAATGGCCTAGATATGTGGTTTAAGTTGTAAATAGAATACTTTTATAAACCTGGTGAACAAGCTTCATTAGATATATATTTTATATAATATAATGCATAGATATAATACATAAGTTTTTTTATAGAGAAGGGAGGCAAACGAGTTGGTGGCTCACGTGATAGTAAGTGATTACCGCCGCCCATGAACATCCGCAATACCAGAGGCATAGCAGATGCGTTGCCGGCTTTTGAGTACGGTATAGGCTCTTTTCTTGAAGGTCCCTAAGTCGAATTGGTCCGGAAAAACCGCTGACGGCAGCACATTCCATAAAGTGCAAGTGCATGGCAGAAAGTTCCGTGAAAAACGCATTGTGGTGGAATACCAAGCATCAAGATGGTGTTGATGGAATTTTTGGCTATGCTGTAAGGTACAATGGTAAAATTTAGCGGCTGGGATTAATCCGAACAATTCCTCATAGCACTCCCCGTAGTAAATCTTGTAAAAAAATGCAAAGAGATGAAACGTCGTCGACGACTCGAGCCGCTCTTCGCTGGATACGGTCAAATGGAAGGAGCTGACACTGGCATGCCCCCGCCCAGAGATGACTACATTACTCCATGAGCGGCCGAACCTGCGTCTCATAAAGTTACAAGCGGTGGGCCGGCATGAAGTACTGTTGTGCTCTACTGAGCACACCAAGCTTTTTAGAGGCCAATTTGGCCTTCCCTTCCAAGTGACCACGAAACTGAACGTTGCTCGATATGTCGACGCCAAGGATTCCGATACTGGCTGAGGCAACTAGGGGAGTGCTCTCAAAATGAGGTGACACGACGAGGGGTTTCTTTTTAGCGGTAAACGCGCAAACTTGTGTTTTTTAGGGTTGAAGTGGACTAAATTTAGTCGGTTTCAGTCCGAGATTTTGTCTAACAAAATCTCGACGTCAGAGACAAGTTTATTCCGGTACTCGTCGACGTGTTCCCGAAAAATATTGGAACGGCTGGTGTATAAGACATCACCAGTGCTGTTGTCCGCATAGCAATGAATGTTACAAATTTTTTCCTCTAAGTACTTCAAGAGCTGGCAGTTTATAATGGACACCATTATTTTGGAGAACAAGGAGGTGATGGTGATCGGCCTGTAGTGTCCCGGGTCTGAGCGGTCGCCTTTTTACAATACAGAGAAGAAAGGGGGAGAGGTACGATTAGTGGTATGGAAACAGACGTAATATTATAAACAGGATAATAATATTCAATTTTATGTAGTTTGTATCGTTTTTATGACAACCATATATGTAAGAGCCTCAATCCTACGACTGCTATGACGACTACGACTACTTAGGGAACCCTCGTTATACGAAACTTAACACATTTATCAATATTATGTAATACTTGAATGGGCTTACTTGAACTATCTAATGATAACAGTCATTATGTCTGAACATAAACTCTATTCCAATGTTAAAATTCATAGATAACATTCTTATAACTTGAGACAAATAAAATTATTCAAAATTTACAGTTGTTTTAGAGAAGTTAAAGTAGACAATGAAGCAAAGAGCAAGTTTCTGAAGTGTGAAATTTAGATGTCGTATTTGATTGTTTGTGGTTTGCACTTTCAAGATTCATGTAGTAACTATTTCTAGAGCGGGTGTGCAATTGGTGGCCTTTGCCTCTAATGTTTAAAGAAACTTCACAAAGTTTGGCAATGGCCTAGATATGTGGTTTAAGTTGTAAATAGAATACTTTTATAAACCTGGTGAACAAGCTTCATTAGATATATATTTTATATAATATAATGCATAGATATAATACATAAGTTTTCGAAAAACCCATTGGTCTCGAACCAATGGGGTTTTCTGCCACCTGGGGCTCGAACTCAGGTCTCTCGACTCGAAATTCCGACCACCCAACCACTGGGCTATCGTGACTTTTTATAATATATATTCTGTCTATACGAAAGAACTTCTACGGTGAATTGTAAGTTGAAAGGAAATAAAAACAATCTAGAACTCAGTTATTATTCTATTTGAGTTAAAGCGAGAAATAAGAAGTGTCTAGCGTGCTTTGTAGACATTAATCGAGCCAGCAAAATTGCATACTCGTGAACATACAAGCAAGTATTTAATCTCGCACCGAAATTCCTTGAAGATAAAGAGGTCTGAAGCTAAAAGTATAAAACGGTAATAAAGAATTTCATATTCTTTGAAAAGTTAAGCTTTTCGTTAAAATAAAGAAAACAAAATAGTCTAAAAAAGTAAATTAAAAATAAACGAGCCAATAGCCAAGTTGATAAATCTGCCTTCGAAACTAAAAGGGGTTTAAATTCGAATCCCACTCGAATCGCTTCCCTAGGGCAAACATTTTCGTGCTAAACATGAATGTTTGTACGTCAAAGATTTGAGATAGATTTGAATATTATAAGATTTGAATATTTATCTCTGTAAATGTATATCTATGTATTTTGTATAAATATTATTGGCTTGGATATTAATTAGGCTAACCACCTGCCACATTGTCCCACCATAAGCTTGGGTAAATTGTAGGTCAAAGGACTTAAATTTCAGACCAGAGTCCAGAGGTCTTAAAATTTAAGTCTATCCCAGTATTGAGAAAGTGCGTGAATACATAAAATATAAGATTCTTATCAAAATAGTAAATTTAGTGAATCTACATGTTGCTGTTTTTATGTCACCGAGTGGTTGGGTGGTCGGAATTTCGAGTCAAGAGACCCGAGTTCGATCCTCAAGTGGCCGTACTAATGGGTTTTTCTAAAAACCCATGTACAAATTATATCGTTGGCTTGGACATAAAAACGGCGACGGGCTCACCACCTGTCACGTTGTCCCGAAAATATCTTCGATGGAAGGTTGGTCGAAGGGACTTAAATGTCTAGACTAGACCTCTGTCTACCTCTTATTGGGAATTGCGTGAAAATATTTTTTATATGTTGTTTTAAAATTATTTTGTTGGCATAAAGCTTGTTGCCGTGTAGTATAAAATAATATGCCGTGGCAATATAAAATACCGCTGGCTTTCTTTTTGTGTGTCAAGAACGAGTTAACTTTGGGAAAAGCTATTAAAAGGCAACGAAGCAACGTCTAAGGTGAGAGGAGAGTACATGCTATAGCCCATTCGGTTGTCAAGCGTAACGATTATGGGAATTCCTCCTTATGGGTGGTGCAGATTTTTACTGCTCCATGGTCGTATGGCATACACACCCGTTGTCATGGTGTTACTATCTCTGAGGTCTCGGATTAGTATCTCGGACCAATCAATCTAGAAAATCGCTACATTTTCTCAGGTGTTCATGTCTGTCTGACTGTTTGTTGTACCCCGTTTCTTTTGATTTCATAACACAAAGTAAGTAGCTAAGGCAGCTACTTACTTTGGGTTTGGAAGCATTATATGTGATGTTATTCATCTGCATATTTTTTTATGTAAAAATATTTTCGTTCTTTTATTCTAAATCCACTGAACACCTGTCGTATTTCCAATTACAATATCAAATGTCCAAAGTCTCTAGTACGTCTCACGATTATGTACCAAGTATTTCTGCACAAACTAAGTTCTTGGCATAAATTTGCAGTTTTCAGACAAAGGAAGTTTGAAAGAGGTTTTAATGCAGAACTTTACCGATCAATATCTTTTATATTTGACTAAGTTTAAATAATTGAAAGAGGAAAGTATGATAAAAGTTATATCTTACAACGTCTTTGAAATATCCATTCCATATAAAAATATCTAAAATAAATATTATATTATTTTATGTTTTTTAAAATAAATGAATAAGAAGAGTAGACAAGATATAGTATTAATAACAGGAGATTTATTACTATTCATTGATCTAGATTTGATCTTCCAAATGGATAATCTACTTAGGTCCTCGCAGCAAACAAACGTGAATAAAAGTATATTAAGCTTCTGTGTTTCTTCAAGTAACTGATGCAACACCTTGTGCATAATTTTCGTCTTTCAATTTCTTTCTTAAAATTAACATTCAATCCTCCGTCTTTAATAAATATTGTTTGATTGATAAGTATTCTTATTCTTTCATAAATCTTTCGTGATATTTAAAATAAACAAACATCACCTTAAAACCTTAGTACCTAAATTAACAACAATAATATGCCATATGCCATATTTTCAAACGGCTAAAAGGTCACGAAAAATGAAATGTGGAACACGCCATTGTCTCAAGGGGCCTTGACAATGCAGCTCTGTGCAAAATGTGCCACATTTGAAAAGGAATAAGTAACAATGTCGCCTTAGCTAACAAAAGTTACATCATTTCGTAAAGAACACATTTTTAAATAACATTTTACACGCATACCCGAGCTCGTACCGTAGTACGTTACTATGATAATGATCACACGTTTTATAGCGTTAGTTTTGGTACAAATTCGTCTATGATATCATAAAATGAGAGCTCCTGTGCGTCTTACACGTAAGTAAGTTCTTTAATTTTATAAGATTAGGTGGACTACTGTATTATTTTGTCAAAAAATTTAAATTAAAATATTTTTATCACGATGGCCGAGTTGTTGGGTGGTCGGAATTTCGAGTCGAGAGACCCGAGTTCGATCCCCAGGTGGCAGTACCAATGAGTTTTTCAAAAACTTATGTACGTATTTCATCGTTGTCTTGGACATAAAGATGGCGACGGGCTCACCGCCTGTCACGTTGTCCCTAATAAAATATCTTCGTTGGAAGGTGGGTCAAAGGGACCTAATTGTCTAGACTTGACTTCTACCCCTGTATTGGGAATTGCGTGAAGATATTTATATTTATATTTATTTATTTACACTAATATTTAAAAAGAAATGCTTCCTGAATCATTGTCATCTTACCAAATTTTAAGATGCACTTTCCAAAAAGGAATATTCTATGACGTATGTATATGAAAGATGTATATTTTCCTTTCATTTCATTTTCAGCTGTCGAAGTGAGTCACAACGATTTCTTTATTTAATGACCTCGTGAAGAACAAAAGGCGAACAGCAGAAAATGTGCAATGTACGGTATAAGGGCTTACCAAATTTTAAGAAGCACTTTCCAAAAAGGAATATTCTATGACGTATGTATATGAAAGATGTATATTTTCCTTTCATTTCATTTTCAGCTGTCGAAGTGAGTCACAACGATTTCTTTATTTGATGACCTCGTGAAGACCAAAAGGCGAACAGCAGAAAATGTGCAATGTACGGTATAAGGGCTCTTTCAGATACATTACATCACTGCCCCTTCTTGGGTTTTCCATAGGTGTGTGTATAAAACCTTTTTCTCCACGGAAACAAAAACAAAACTCGACAATTTTCGTTGCACCACTTATCAGAACAAAGATAGATTGACTGAAAGACAGAATTGAAGACAACAGAAAGTTTTGTTAAAGCGAAACACGCACCAGAGTCGAAAGATAAAAAACGACTAGCTGTCGCTGAACATTATTCGTGTTTCGTTAATATATTTTGTGGTATGTGCGAAATAATATATCCTATGTTGAATATCCTATATTGAAGTAGAACGTCTTAGCTGTAATTTATTTCAACCAAAATTTCTTCGCAGTTAAAAGAATAAAAGTCACGAACACCGAGTGGTTGACGTGAAGATGGTAGAAAGAAAGAAAAGCCATTAATTTGACATTACAATGAAATAAGAAATAAACAAATGTATTAACAAATAAATAATAAAATATGTAAAGTAAGTTGTCTAGACTAGACCTCTGTCTACCCCTGTATTGGGAACTGCGTGAAGATATTTATTTATTTTTATTTTATTATTTATTTACAATTCCAATTCCAAATGTCCAAAAAACATAGTCTTTATTAAGATTTCCAAAGTTTTTTTTCCACAAAACCGTTTTCCCTACAATACGCGAACGTTCTCTTTCAACCTTGTTTTTGCAAGTAATCCGTCTTTATTTGAAGGTTTGGATTGTCAGCGGATAAGCAGCACTCGGGGTTCAACAATGCTTTATAATTGAATTTTTGCCGAGTGAATGACTCTTATTATTTCTGAAAATCATATAATCTACGATGAACGAGAACCTTTCTATATAATCTAGGGAGATTTAAAAAGTAAACAAGAAAACAAAATTTTGCAGCGTTTCGAAGAATTAGTATGCGCTCTTTAACCCATATGATAAATTTTTAATAATCGTATTTATAAGACGATTAAAGTCGAAACCAAATGGTTGGGTGGTCGGACTTTCGAGTCAAGAGCCCCGAGTTCGAACCCCAAGTGGCAGGCTCGTACCAATGGGTTTTCAAAAACTTATGTACGAATTACATCGTTGCCTTCGACATTGAAACGGCGGCGGGCTCACCACCTGTCATGTTGTCCCAAAAATATCTTAGCTATTTAGAAAAATCATAAACGTAAATATAACTGTATATAATAGATATTTATATAGCCTATTTTTTGTTTAATAAATATTGCTACTGGGAACAAAGTCAATGGTGCCCTGACTGCGTTAATCAAAAGGCAAGGCGTTGTGAAAAGTGCACGCCTTGCAATACATAACGCAGTGTTGGTACCGACTTTGTTATATGGCAGCGAAACCTGGGTATGCCAGAAGAAGCATAAAAGCAGGTTGAATGCAGTGGAGATGCGATCTCTTCGTAAAATGTGCGGCCTTACCATGGCCGACCGAAAGCGAAACGAAGAAATTCGCAATATGGCAGGTTTGAAAGATGACCTTGTCTCAAAAATGGATAAGGGCGTGCTTCGATGGTTTGGGCACGTTGAGCGAATGAGTGAAGACCGAATGGTGAAAGAAAGAAAAAGCCATTAATTTGACATTACAATGAAATAAGAAATAAACAAATGTATTAACATATAAATAATAAAATATGTAAAGTAAGTTGTCTAGACTAGACCTCTGTCTACCCTGTATTGGGAACTGCGTGAAGATATTTATTTATTTTTATTTTATTATTTATTTACAATTCCAATTCCAAATGTCCAAAAAACATAGTCTTTATTAAGATTTCCAAAGTTTTTTTTCCACAAAACCGTTTTCCCTACAATACGCGAACGTTCTCTTTCAACCTTGTTTTTGCAAGTAATCCGTCTTTATTTGAAGGTTTGGATTGTCAGCGGATAAGCAGCACTCGGGGTTCAACAATGCTTTATAATTGAATTTTTGCCGAGTGAATGACTCTTATTATTTCTGAAAATCATATAATCTACGATGAACGAGAACCTTTCTATATAATCTAGGGAGATTTAAAAAGTAAACAAGAAAACAAAATTTTGCAGCGTTTCGAAGAATTAGTATGCGCTCTTTAACCCATATGATAAATTTTTAATAATCGTATTTATAAGACGATTAAAGTCGGGGAGCCAAATGGTTGGGTGGTCGAACTTTCGAGTCAAGAGCCCCGAGTTCGAACCCCAAGTGGCAGGCTCGTACCAATGGGTTTTCAAAAACTTATGTACGAATTACATCGTTGCCTTCGACATTGAAACGGCGGCGGGCTCACCACCTGTCATGTTGTCCCAAAAATATCTTAGCTATTTAGAAAAATCATAAACGTAAATATAACTGTATATAATAGATATTTATATAGCCTATTTTTTGTTTAATAAATATTGCTACCGGGAACAAAGTCAATGGTGCCCTGACTGCGTTAATCAAAAGGCAAGGCGTTGTGAAAAGTGCACGCCTTGCAATACATAACGCAGTGTTGGTACCGACTTTGTTATATGGCAGCGAAACCTGGGTATGCCAGAAGAAGCATAAAAGCAGGTTGAATGCAGTGGAGATGCGATCTCTTCGTAAAATGTGCGGCCTTACCATGGCCGACCGAAAGCGAAACGAAGAAATTCGCAATATGGCAGGTTTGAAAGATGACCTTGTCTCAAAAATGGATAAGGGCGTGCTTCGATGGTTTGGGCACGTTGAGCGAATGAGTGAAGACCGAATGGTGAAGAAAATATATAGCGCGAAAGTTAATATTAAAAGGTGTCGAAGTAGACCGAGACTAACTTTCGAAGACCATCTGAGCAAATTGCTCGAAGAGGGGAGGGTCAAGAGTACTCGGATACCTAGACGTGCATGTATGAAGAAGATGATGAATCTGAAAGAAGCGAAAGAAGTATGTAGGGATCGTGACACTTGGCGATCTGTTCTCTCTGGCTACCCCGTCAGGGATTGTGCGTGAAGATAAATAAAAAAATAATAAATAATAATAATATTTTTTGTTTAACGTATTACTTATTTCCTTATCTTAACTTAGTTCACTGAGTTTTCAATTAATTTTGCTGGCGGAAAGTCTTTAAATTGCATCGAAAGAAATCGAGTAAAGATAAAAAAATAGTGCTTAATCTGTTTGTCTAAACTTATCATGTTAAATCCAAAATTCGATCAACACCACACATCATATCCAACATTTTTCAAAATATATTCTACCACGCATTATAATCTTATTAGCAGTAGCAATAACCAGCAGTGGTTCGGAACAGTTAAGACTTAGGGACCTTGAAGAAAATAACATATCTTGCTCAAAGGACAACAACGCCTCACGAACTCTGGAGTTGCGGATGTTCAAAGGCGTCGGTAACCAGTTACCATCAGAAAAGCCGAAAGTTCATTTGCCTCAAAAAAAAACTATTACTTAAGTTACATATTTACTTAAGGTACACGTTAAAAGGGGTCGAGGTAGGCCGAGACTAACTTTCGAACACCATGTGAGCAAATTGCTCGAAGAGGGGAGGGTCAAGAGTACTCGGACACCTTGACGTGCATTTATGAAGAAAATAATGAATCTGAATGATGCGCTTTCGCAAATAAGATCGTGACACTTGGCGATCTGTTCTCTCTGGCTACCCCGTCAGGGATGTGCGTGAAGATAAATAAAAAAATAATAAATAATAATAATATTTTTTGTTTAACGTATTACTTATTTCCTTATCTTAACTTAGTTCACTGAGTTTTCAATTAATTTAGCTGGCGGAAGGTCTTTAAATTGCATCGAAAGAAATTGAGTAAAGATAAAAAAATTGTGCTTAATCTGTTTGTCTAAACTTATCATGTTAAATCCAAAATTCGATCAACTCCACACATCATATCCCACATTTTTCAAAATATATTCTACCACGCATTATAATCTTATTAGCAGTAGCAATAACCAGCAGTGTTTCGGAACAGTTAAGACTTAGGGACCTTGAAGAAAATAACATATCTTGCTCAAAGGACATCAACGCCTCACGAACTCTGGAGTTGCGGATGTTCAAAGGCGTCGGTAACCAGTTACCATCAGAAAAGCCGAAAGTTCATTTGCCTCAAAAAAAAACTATTACTTAAGTTACATATTTGGTGATTCATTTGTAGTTATGAAATTATTTAAGTTCTATCTCTTTGATCCCCAAGTAAGTAGCTAAAGCAATTCTATTGAATGACAGAGAACGAAATAACGAATAGAAGTTATAATACAATCCCGGGAAATATTCGTTTTTATATTCTTCTTTTCTTATTTAGTTAACGTTATTATATTTCGTTTAGGTTATACGTGTTGTATTGTTCTTATTTTTTCTGTCTCAATACGTAAACGTTTTCTCTCACGTATTTTCACGAGTAAGCCGACTTCACATAAAGGTTTGTTTTATCATCGGATTAAGGGGCTCGGCTTCAATGACGGCTGACAATTGAAATGTGAAATGCTGCGGAGTGAGTGATAAAATGCTCTGATATCGTACTGTTTATTTCGAAGACGTTTGAAATACAATACAAATATATTAGTGTTCTTATCGTGCTGAAAAAAAATGTGGAGGATTCATTGATGCGTCAGCAAAAAAAAGTGCGTAACATCGATGTCGCTTTATTTATTAGCATATATTTAATTATCATGAAAATAATAAAGAAATATTTTTAATTCGATTAACTTGGCAAGTATGACATTTTTTGTCATGCAGCGGAGTAGGCAGAAGTTTAAGCTCTATTAATATAGGACAAAAAAATAAATGTAATGTTTTTATTACGTTGTTTACCTTTGTGTGGAATATTGTTACCAATTAGAAAAATCTAATTACAATAACAAAGTACGATTACTTTGTAACAGATATCTTTATTTGTATCAGCAATAAGCAGTGTATCCCAAACTTACGAGTAGCTAAGTCTTGCTATTTGGAATCTACTTTTTCGAATTCGTACACAAACAGCCTATACCAATTAAAACAGATTGAGGAGGCAAAATAGATAACATTGATTTAGTTACATAAATGCTTATTACAAGAATACAAAATGTTAAATAAATTAACCAAATTTTAACTAAAACTTAAAATAACTAATATAAATAACCAAATTTAAAAAAAGAAACTCCTTTTTATACATACATACATACGTACATACATAACGGCCTATTAATGTCCACTGCACGACATAGGCCTCCCCCATAGGGAGGATTTGCCACAATCGCCACGCTTGGCAAGCGTATTGGCGATCGCAATAGCAGACCACTCGCACCTCAAACGCAGCAGCGTTTCTTCGGTTTGATTTTTTTTGTCTGATTATTTTGGTATGATATTTTTAGAGATGGTTATCCCGCCATCTATCGGTTGCCATGGCGATATTCAAGGCTGTTTCCCTTAGTCGCCTCTTACGACATCCACAAGAAGAAAAGGAGTGGCAATATTCTTACACCGTTACCACACGGTATACCTTTTCGTATTGAAATAAATTATGTTTCAAAAAAGTCGGAACAGCCGTTGCGTGGTCGGAATTTCGAGTCAAGAGACCCAAGTTCGATCCCCAGGTGGCAGGCTCGTGGGTAGGGCTTGGGCACCAATAAGTTTTTCAAAAACTTATGTACGAATAATCCGCGCGCGGTCTAAGGCATAACATCTACTCCTTCGTTTTTACTAAAAATAGTGAATAAAGTGTTGGTAACTGTGTTAATTTTCAGTGTCAAAACTTGTACTATCACTGTGATAGATAAAAACTTTATTTATTTTGTCCACTTTATTGATATTTGTGTGTTTTGCTTCTAAGTTTTACAAAGTTGTAGCAATCTGTTAACAAACATTACTCCATCTACCCTACAAATAATAAATAAAAATTTTCTAATTTTATAATAAAAACTAAGATTCAGTATTTTCAATTTATATAAACATGGCAAAGTGCGCGACCTGTGGCCGCTTCTTCAGCTCAGCAAACGCCGCAGCGTGTAGTAATTGCAAAGTCAATTATCATCGTAGCTGTGTCGCAATTCCTGAGGGGAATGATGCACCGATTAACTGGTTATGTAGCCCATGTAAGATTAAAGTGTCACGCTCAAATCATACTCAGTGTTTACCTGCAACAACTGTAAAAACAAGGTCCTATGTTGGTACCACCACATCCGCTGAAGCAGAAGACATAAATGTTACGCCCACTAATAAGTCGGACCTGAGCCAGTTCTTAATAGAGATGCGCGGTCTACGAGGTGAAATGACGGCATTAAGGGTCGAGCTTGGGGAGTGCAGGGCGGACATCGCCAGTTTCCGTAATTCTATGGAGAGCCTCACTTCACGTGTTGATACCATCGACGAGCGTGTCACGTCTTTAGAGAAAAAATTTGATGAGGTAACCCCAAGCCATTCCTGTGAGGCTATCATCAGCGAGCTCAGATCCCAAATTAATGAGCGAGACCAGGAATTGCTATTGAATGATATCGAGATATCTGGCGTTCCCGAGGTCAAGGGCGAAAACGTTATAGACCTCGTTACAGTTGCCGCAAAGAAACTGTCAGTCTCCTTGGACGAGCGGGACATTATGTCTGCGGAAAGAGTTGGAGCAGTTCGAAAAGATCGATTGAATGATGAGGGCATACCCCCGAGGTGTATCGTCGTCCGGTTCGCGCGCCGCTCTGTGCGTGATGAGCTGCTGCGCGCGGCACGAGTACACCGGCGTGCTACTACTGAACTTTATATAAACGAGCGCCTAACTCGACTATATCGGCAACTATTCGCAAAGACACGGAATATATGCCGCCGCCTGAAATGTATATTCGTATGGACAAAAGCTGGCAAAATATTTGTACGTAAAGATAAGAATGATAATATTGAACGCATTAAAAAGGAATCGGACTTTGTCCGCGTTTTTGGATTTGGCATTGTTTGACCATTGCGGACAATTTAAAAGTTATTTTTACTTTAAATGAATTGCTAAGAATGTAGTTAAAACTGTACTATTACAACGGTCGAAAGTATGTATACATTATTAAACTATAACTGATTTTTTTATTATCTTGAACTTTTTTATTGTTATTTTATGATTTAGTGAGTTTCCTTTGTTTTGTGCTTTACTATTTTTACCTTTTGTAATATTTACAATATATGTAAAACCTGTATAATATACTAAATGTTAAAAAAATATTAGAAGTAACAGTAGTAGTTTTTACTGTAAACTATTCATACACACATATTACTTCATTTATACTTGTTACATTGTGTCATAGGTATATGTATTATTATAAAAAAATGGTTACACTATATGACACTTCAAACACTTTATTAATATATATAAAAACAAACAATTTATATTACACCAACATTATTAACAATATTATTTTCGCAAAGCAATCTAGAACACAAAATAAAACACTCTTAATTAATAACTGTTATTTTTACTTTACACGAATGTTTACGCCTCCAATACTTGATATTAGAACAATAGATAATAATATTTATAAGTTTCTGTCTTCCTTCATTCAGTGATAGGTGGTTCCATTTGTACCGGTATCGATTATCCCTAATTACCTATTGTACAACATCAGTTTTTCATGTTCATTTCATTATTTTTCAATTTTATGTTAATTTTATTCATGTTTATTTTCTTTTTAATTATGTCTTTTCTCTGTTGTTAAATAAAATTGTATTTTAAGTCAAACTCAACTACCATTTGTTTACCTATATATGTATTTTTTTTAATTTCTTTTGTGCTAGTTAATAACTATTATGTCGGAGACCGCGCATGGATTATTCAAGCGGCACCGACAGAATATCAGCGCTGCAATAGCAATGCTGCAGCATATTGCTGAGTCGGATGCCTTTTCGTTGATACTATCTAACCATTTATTTAAATTGTTCTTTTTAATTGTTTATATGTATACAATTGTGGCAATGAATAAACTTTCTTTCTTTCTTTCTTTCTTTATAAGACATAAAGACGGCGACGGGCACACCACCTGTCACGTTGTCCCAAAAATATCTTCGGTGAAAGGTGGGTCGAAGGGACTTAATTGTCTAGACCAAACCTCTGTCAATCCCTGTATTGGGCATTGCGTGAAGATTTTATTTATTTATTATTTATTTTATGTTTGACGACCCGATAGCCGAATCGGCAGTGCCTTCGAATTTAAGGCAACCATAACCGCTAAGGGTTGTACAGCGCTAGGGACAAACATTAGTGTGATGAATATGAATGTATGTACTCGAATATATCCATGATTTGAGTAAAGTAAATATTTATCTATTTAAATATATAACTGAAAGTTTATTGTACCGTTGTGTTGAACAGCAAATACCCTGATACGTTGTTTCAATATCCTGATGATGCCGTAAGGCGAAACCGGTCGATTAGTTAATAAATCATTAAATAAAGTGAATTGTGTACAAGTGTTCAACAATTAATTTTAATGAACAGTAAAACCGTGATGGGCTCATCACCTGTTACGATGTCCAAAAAGGCCTCAGTAAAAGGTGGATCGAAAGCATATATTTCCTGAGCCTCTGTCTATCCCATCATTGGGAATGTACGTAAAAAAGTTTTTAAATTTCATTGTGGTTTAATGTTCTAAAAGTATTCCGCACAAGTTTATTATTTAATTTTTATTTATTATTTTTATTAAAATACAATTTAAATTAAAATTACATTTATATTATTATCTGTTTGTTCTGTTAAAGTTCAAATAAAATACATAACGGCCCGTAAGAAGGTATTGCATGACATAGTCCTCTCCCAGTCATAAAGAGGATTTGAATGAACCAAGTGTGGTACTTGGCAAGCAGATGGCGATCGCAGTTGCTGGCACCTTAGGCGCTACTGCCCGTCACCAGTCTTTTTTATTTTGACCTGATATATTTAGAAAGAATCATCCCGCCTCCTACCTGTTACCGCTTCGACATTCTAAGAATATTTCCATTAATCGCCTACTGCGACTCCCATGGGAAAAAATTAGAAAAAGTTTAAAAGATTTAAAACAAGATTAATATAAGATTATAGATTAATGATAGAAGATTAGCGCGTCGTTAAGACACACGCTTCATCTCCACTTCTTGACAAAAAAACAACGATAATTACATTCTGTGAATTATTTTCTTTATATCGGGCAGGCGTCTTAATCCTTATTGATAAATTGCGTGATAAGATCAGAGGACTCAATAGTAAATAAATAGGGAGTGTTTTCTTAAGATTTATAGGATTATCACGTCCGTAGGTAGACGCAATAAATAACTTGTTACCGGCAACAAATTTCTAATAAAACTTAGAACAACAAATAAAATACGAGCTCCAAGTTAAATTAATGGAGGTAAACCCGTAACTTCGCACAAAAATAAAGTTATAATCACATATATATTTATACGTTTGTTGAATTACAATTTATAATACCATTATTCCTTGCGTATTGTTATATATTTGGGTTGTGGGTTAAAATTCCGCTAGGGGCATAGAAACATTGAATTATTGTACTCAAGTCATGAATGTTTATATGTTTATATGAATTTATGAAAAATATATTCTACTGTTGTCTTAGACATTAAGACAGTGATAGGCTCACGACGTGACAGACGTTGACCTAAATAAAATATGGACCCAAATTTTCTGTGATGTCGGTTTTCATTTATGTAACTTTAAATTTACATCGAGCAGTAGTTATTACTATAATTAATTGGTGAATACAATATACATATATTTTTGAATAAATTCGCGTATTACTTAAAGGTGTTGTAAGAAAAGCAGAACTCCATTACCTCTTACAAAGCACTTTATCTTCAAATTTGGTAACGTAAGCCACATTGATTGAGTAGGAATAAGGAACGGTGTATAATATAGAAGAAAGAATAAAAACATTTTCCTTATATATCCCACTATTTCATCCTTGATTAGATAACCGGAAATCCCCCTTTGATGAGCATTAAAGACTGCTGAGTGATTTATTTCCGATTGCATATCTTATATGCTTATCTTATACTTTTATTATTGCATATTACATTTTATGCAGAACAATAAAATTTTGTAATGAGAAACATTTCTGCCCATTCATTTAGGTTAGGTTATGTACCGACACGAGATATGATAAGTATTATTTTTTGACAGTTTTATACGATGATAAGGATAATATACGTAAATACTTCAGAGGTATAGACAATTTAGTCTTTTTGACCCACTTCTCACTTGAGCTTAGCTGAGACAACGTGACAGGTGATTAGCCTCTCACAGTCTTAACTTTCAAACTAACGATACAATATACTTACATTGATTTATCGTTAAATAAATATTAAAAAAAAATACATATTCACGCAATTCCCAATGCAGGCGTAGACAGATGTCTAGTCTGGAAAATTAAGTGGCTTTGACCCACTTTCCACCAGGTGGTGAGCCCGTCGCCGTCCTTATGCCCAAGCCAACGATATAATCCGTACATAAGTTTTTGAAAAACCCATTCGTACGAGCCTGCCACCTGGGGATCAAACTGGGGTCTCTTGATTCGAAATTTCGACCACCTAGCCACTCGGCTATCGTGAATTTTTCATAAATAATTGTTTATGTAAACCGTCATGAATTGATACTAACATTCACATTCACACAAATGTTTTCCCCTAGCGGGATTTGAACCCGAAATCATTAACTTTGAAAGTAAAGTTACATCCAACTAGGTTATTGGATCGTCATTATTTATTAACTTGAAAGTTTTTTAATGGAAATGGATAAGCGTGATTTTTTAAGGGGAATGTTATTTCTTTAATTAAATTTCTACTCGTGGAGTTCCACGTACCCATTTTTTTTGTAATTATCTTAGTTATCTTTGCGCACAATTAACAAATTTAATTAACAAAAAAATAGAGTCACATCCTAACATAGCTCTTTCGTTTCTTTCAAATTCTTCATTTTCTTCCAACGTACACGTCTAAAGTATCCGAGTACTCTTGATATCCCTCCCCTCTTCAAGCAATTTGCTCACATGATCTTCGAAAACTAGACCCTGTGAGCAAATTGCTCGGGACTTAAAAAAGATAATATAAAATAAATATTTATAGACAAGTAATAACATAGTATATATATTTATATAAGTATATATAAGTATTTATTTTTACAATAAATATTTATAGTAAAAATAAGTATATATAAGTAATTGGTAGACAAATATTCAAGTGTAGAATACATGTATACAATTATTCATAATATTACTGACATATGGCATCAAATGTGTATTTAATAAACATCCATAACCCATGCAATATTCATATTCATTATACGAAGGCCTTCGAAATTCAAATTGCCTCGACGTTCCTATCGAGGGTCACTACTAAATAGATTATGCAGACGTTCCTTTTCACTACATACTAAATATAATATATAGTATTATAAATACTCAGGATTGTGGTTCTTGGTATGTATGTAATCCTACTACATGGTTAAATCTATTCAAATTCATTTTTACTTATTTCACAATGTTGTCACTACATTGTTAGACATTTGCCGTGACAAACCGTTACAAAATGTAATTGGCTATCGACTGATGGTGGAACTGAGTGGTTAAGTGATCGGTATTCGAGTCAAGAGTCAAGAGTTCGACACCCAGGTGGCATACTCGAAAACTTTTATACTATTTACATCGTTGGCTGGGGCATAAAGACCGCGACGGGTTCGCCACCTGTTACGTTGTCCTAAAAATGTCTTCGGTGGAAAGTGGGTCGAAAGGACTTAATCGTTTAGTTCTTTGCCTGAGTAGTTGTGTAAAGCCACGATAGCCGAGTGGTTGGGTGGTCGGAATTTCGAGTCAAGAGACCCGATTTCGATCCCCAGATGGCAAGGTCGTACCAATGGGTTTTTCAAAAACTTATGTACGAATTACATCGTTCGCTTGGACATAAAGACGGCGACGGGCTCACCGCCTGTCCCGTTGTCCCGAAAAATATATTCAGTGGAAGGTAGGTCGAAGGGACTTAATTGTCTAGACTAGACCTCTGTCTACCCCTGTATTGGGAATTGCATGAAGATATAATTTTTTCTTTGTCTAACATAGTATTGAAAATGGCATGATGATATATCTGTTTTAAATTTTTGTAAAAAATTAAATTAACAAAATAAAAAATAAGTCCCTTTGACCCACCTTCCACCGAAGATATTTTCGGGACAACGTGACAGGTGGTGAGCCCGTCGCCGCTTTTATGTCCAAGCCAACGATGAAATTCGTACATAAGTTTTTGAAAAACTCATTGGTACTGCCACCTGGGGATCGAACTCAGGTCTCTCGACTCGAAGTTCCAACCACGCAACAACTCGGCTATCGTGACATGACTAATTAATTGTGTATTTCAAGTAAAGCAAGATCGAACAGGTATATTTAATAGAATCAAACTAGGTAACAAGTTTCGCGTGTAAGTAAGTCGAAAGTTTAACTTCACCGACGTTAACTGCTATTTATTACGTGATTCTTTTTTACTGGCCCCGTTAACGAGTATCTAGCACGCTCTCAACTGATTCCTCTCATCTGTTCATTCCATTTACACAAATAATTTTATAACCAAACTTCTGATCCAAAAACATAATGAATCTGTCTGATTAGCTATCATATAGAAAAGATATCAGTGTGGTTGGGCGATCGGAATTGGAGTCAAGAGACCCCGAGTTCGTTCCCCAATTCTCGTACCAATAGGTTTTTTTATAAACTTATATACGATTTATGTCGGCTTGGACATAAACATGGGCTCACCACCGGTCACGTTATCCCAAAAAAGGTAGGTTGATCAGAATTCGAGTCAAATAACCCGTGTTCGATCGCCAGAAGATAGCCATACAAATGAGTTTTTCAAAACTTGGCCTGTACGTAGAGACAGGCTCATCATTGTCACGTTGTCCCAAAATGAGGACTAGTGAAATGGTGCTCAAAAAGACCTAATTTTCTAGACATCCGGATACCAGACACGCGTGAAGTTTTTTACTCTATCCTTCTTTCTGCTGTAAAGTTAACAAGGTAACTTTTTATGAAGTAAATGTCAAGCCCTAAAGCAAACACTTGAGAACAATTTAATAAAAAAACCAGAGACATGATCGTGCTCATGATGTTCGTACGGCTTGACATTCAGCGAACCGTGCCCGACAAATTGAGATTTAGGCAAGAAGGAAAGTTAAACGGTAAAAAATAGTTTGTATTATATTTTCAATTTTTTAAAGTAGTTAATACTGATAAGCAATAGATAAAAAATTTTTTGGTAGGGGATCACACCACATATTTTCTCCGATCCCAAAGTAAGTCGCTAAAGCAATTGTATTCCATAACACAGTTCTTTTTTGCAGATTCTATACAAATGTACCACAAACGTCCACACACGAGATAAAGAAAAAGTGGTTTTCTACATTGACCCGTCCGGGAATCGAATCCGTTACTTCGGAGCTGGCGACACCATGAAGTCCGTTGTGAACGCCACTCGTTTTATTGATGACTATTTCGTTTTGTTCCATTATTACTAGACACATACATCTTTACTATTAGACTTTTTACAAGAGACCTCTTAGCACCCTTTCGCCTTTACACTCACAAAGTGTGAGCATAGTGTAAAGGAATCGTTTCTAAGGGCGCGTCAAGATCTGTCGAATGCGTCGCCCGCGTACAGATATTGAACTGCTCGCGCGCTGCATGCGCGCAGTTTCTATAACTGTTAGGCACACCGTTTTAGCGCAATTTACATCGTTACTTTGGGCATAAAGACGGCGACAATCTCACCACATATCACATTGTCCCAAAAATGTCTTCGGTGGAAGGCGGATCGAAAATACTTAATTGCCTAGTCTTTTCCAGTATGGGGAAAGGCGTGAAGATATATTGTTTTAGTAAAAAGAAGGTGGAACGCTGGTAACTACACTGGAACTTCCATAACTTTGAAACAATATACCTAGAGTTTAAAGACTGAATAAAATTGCATAATATCGTAGAAATCGAAAGTACTTAAAGTTACCGGCACTTTCTTGCTTTAATTTACTGTTGCGGACCTGGAATCGACTGAAACACAGACTACTGAATTTGTCTTTCTTTGAGCGCAACGAAAACGAAATTCCTTTGATTTAAATCCCCTTCTAGTTTTCATTTACTGAAGCGGTGTTATTCCAGGGAAGATTTTGTAAATTCAGTGCACTGAGGTTCATTTGACAAAATGCAGCTTTACTATTGATAATAATAACTTTTTTATTAAAGTAAAAAAATGTATTTTCTATATGAATATGATTATTCTGCGCACTTTTCATGTACTACATTTTTAATGGTTGGTTTTATTATCGAATTTAGAATGACATAGCTATATTTTTTTTGTAAAGTAAGTCTCGCGAATAAGACTCATATTCTCCTTAAAGTACGTATTCGATATGTCTATTCCGCTAACTATCGCCAGCTACTGACATTTTCAATGCATTGGGCACCGATAGATAGCGATATAGATTTTTCTCGCGTCTTACGTACCTTAGTGGGTGATTAATTCCTATACCTACATGCATATTGTAATTGTTTTAAAACTCAATACTGTCTTTATAATATTTAAAATAAAACTATTTAATATTGTTTAATAAAACTAGTTAAAATTTCTGTGTTAAATGTATTTGTAATTGATATTTATTTAATTACATTTAGTTACCTCTATGTATTAAACAGAAATAGCAGAACATACATATTACGCAAGTACTTTTATATATGAAAGAACCTGATTATAATTAGAAGAACTTGTGACTTTCCTTACGCTCCGAATATTCTAAGAGTAATGTTAATTTTAGTTTCACACGCATTACACCACATAATTAATATGTTATATCTGAAAATATTAATAAAAATATTAATATTCATAAAAGTTAGACAAATTTCGGGTAGTTTCTATTTTTATTCTTTAGATACATAACGGCCTGTAAAATCCAATCCAGGATATATGCCTTTCCCGTAATGGAAGGTTTGCCATAATGACAAATTCACAAACAAATTGAAAAACATTTGACGACCTCCACGGACAATTCGCGTACACACCGGTTTTCATAGTGTCGCCAGCTCTGAGGTCCCGGGTTCGATTGCCGGGCGGGTCAATGCCAATAAAATGTAGGAAAACAGTTTTTCTACATTTTCTTGGGGTTTTCGTTTCGTTGTTTCTGATTCTATAACACAAGTGCTTAAGCTGCTTACTTTGGGATAAGAGATTTACATGTCTTGCGCCTTTGAGTCTGCTATCTGTCAATGATCTTCTGAATTTCGCCATCCATCGGCAGCCAGTGATATTTTGAAAGCTTTTTCCTTCGTCTCTTCTTGCGACGCCCTCGGAAAGAATGGGGTTGGTACATTTTAATGCCATAACCTCTATAAAACACCCGACATATCGGAAAGTTTGAATAAAACCGCGACAAATTTCGTAAAATTAGTATCATTGTTATTTTCAACGTTTGCATAAACAAAGGATATAATTACTTTTATATAATAAACATAAAATTAATGACCATTGAACGGGTCATTAGTATTTTTACGAGCTAACCGATGGGAAGTGTGTTTATTTATGTATTAGTTTAAAAATCTATTTATATCAAGGTAGGCCGAGACTAACTTTCGACTACCTAAGCAAATTGCTCGAATTAGGGGAGTGTCAATAATGCCTGGATACTTAGATGTGCATAAAGAAAATGATGAATTTGAAAGAAGCGAAAGAGGTACGTAAGGATCGATACACTTGGCGGTCAGTTCTACCCAGGCTACCCCGTCAGGGACTGTGCCTTAACCGTTATTATATGTAAAGACTGTATCTTTGCTATAGTAGTTCTAATTTTTTGTCTTCTAATTTTTTATGTACTGCTACAAAATTTCCCTACTGGCAATACGTCTACCTTTGCTAACGGCATTCATATAAGTAAATAAGTGACATTTATTTATAATTATTTGATTTAGCAAACAAATATAACAAACTGTATAAAACTAAGAATAATAATTACACACAGATACATTACCAAATCTGATGAATACGTAGAACTTGCTCGCGTATTTATAAAGCAATGGAGCAGTTAGGATTTAAACTTCGCCGAAGCGAATTTTACGAGTTGCCAAGTTAATCAACAACGTTTTCTGTTGTTTAAGAGAACATCTCAGTTTTAGAGCTAATGGAACATTAGCGCTATTGGAACACTCAATTTCAGTGCAATTTTATGAGCTTTTTTTTATTAAACAAATACTACTGAGTTTTGTACGGGAATACCAATATTTTTTAATACTTATGTAAAATTTGTATCTTTGACATTAATAAACACGCTCACCGCTTGTCACGTTATCTAAAATAAATTCTTTGACTAGTGATATATCTTTGATAACCCCAGAATGAAAAATCGTCACTGTGTTTTCATGTAATTAATACAATTAAAAAAAGTTAAATCATTAATCTGCATTAATACCAAAGTATACGTAGTGTTACATAACAATGCCAAGTGAATCTAAAATTTATGCTCCGTACTTTTCGTTATAATTATTTAGTAGCATTTACTTTAACTTTTGTTACCTTAATTGTCTATATACCTTAATTGTCTACTATACCTAATATACCTTAATTGTCTATATACCTTAATTGTCTATACCTCTGTCTACCCCAGTATTGTTTTTTTTTTTATAGATAAGGGAGGCAAACGAGCAGGTGGCTCACGTGATGGTAAGTGATTACCGCCGCCCATGAACCAGAGGCATGGCAGACGCGTTGCCGGCCTTAGAGTGCCCCCCAAGAATTGGGGGAGAGGGGTGTGTGGGCCTCCGGTTACCTGCACTCACCAGACGAAACGCAGAAGTTTTTTTTACTTCTACTACACGCCGGTATTCTGTAAGGTCGTGGTACTTCCCCGGTCGAGCCGGCCCATTCATGCGACAACAAAAGGTGATGCGTGCTCTACCACTGTGAAAACACATACATGTTTTGTTGACACATAAGTTTATTTTTTTTTAAAACAGGAAGATGAAGTACGTTTCATTGTAAAAGCTAGCGGTTTCCATAATTTACTAATTTATTGTAGTTCATAATTTATTAATTTGCTGTATATCAATTTACTATACCTAATATACCTTAATTGTCTATTACCCAGTATATAGTGACTCTGCCTTACAATCTATGGGTTCGAAATCGGTTAGGAGAAAACATTTGTTTGATATATCTATGAGAGTATACTGTGACGTTGTCTTGGATGCCAACATGACGAAAGGCTGTGATAAAGTGACTGGTGGCACTTTTTCTCAAATAAGCATTTGTGAAAAGCAAGTCAAAAGGACTTCATTGCCTTTAGGCAATGAAGAATTGCTTTTTGTTGACGTTTGCCGAACCCCATATGGGAACTTGCGTGAAGATATAAAAAAAATATCGATTAACAACAATGATGATGAGCAATATCACTTATAAAAACACGACTATAATATGAGATAATTTAAGGGAATTGGTTTTGCGACGCCTAACTTCTTGGAGCATCGTAAATCTTATCAATTTGCTGAGCAAGGCTCGCTGATTGTCGCTCCCGAGGGGCGAAAGTCCGGTTTTTTATTCAATTAACTTTAACTTTCAGAGTTGATACTTATAGACATTTCATTTACGTATAAGGAATATGTAAATGACATGTAACATGTAAATAACATACAATTCATTTCAAATGAAGTCCATACCGTCGTATCGTTTCGTCGTCGTGTGTCGTTTCTGTCGTGGGCCGTCTTTGTGTTCAAGCCTATTATAATAATAATCGCTTTTTTGTCAGAATTTAGTTCAACTATTACATTGTACTGCTAGAACTGCGTGAAAAATATAATTAATGGGTAACTACTGAAATACATTTAATATTCGCATTAAACATTATTTTTATAACTTCAGCCGTTGTAAAATTTTAAAATAAATAAATTAAAGAGATAAATGTTTAAAATTTCAACTGACACGGGCGGGATTTTTTCCTCTTTAATTTAATAAAACGGATGTTTACCATAATTTCAAATTAAAAATCAAATTAAATATCTTCACGCAATTCTCAATGATCCACCTTTCACCGAAGATATTTTTGGAACAAGTTGACAGGTGGTGAGCCCGTCGACGTCTTTATGTCCAAGCCAACGATATAATTCGTACATAAGTTTTGAAACCCATTGGTACGAGCCTGCCACCTGAGGATGGAACTCGGGTCTCTTGACTCGAAATTCCGACCACACAACCACTCGGCTATCGTAACTATAACGTCAATATTCGTAAAATGATTAAAAATTATTTAACGTCCACTTTCATATCGACGCTTTCATCACAAGCATTGGGGGAAGAGACAACTTTGAGCAACAGAAAACTGTCACTTGGATCTTGTTGGGAACATTTCCAATTGGCAATTATATTGCCAACATAACAACTACCAAGACGTAACAACGATATCCACAATGAACAACTAACATCACAACTAACAACTTTCGAAGTAGAAACTTTACTTGCTGAAGCTTTTTCATTAACCACGCTAAACTTTAAAAAATCTACTATTGGTTAAATTGACACAGGCGTTTCTTTGCGGAAATTCATTATTATACAGATTATACAGACACCCGGAACCGACAGAATGTAGAAAAAGTATTTTCTACATTGACCCGAACGGGAATCGAAACCGGGACCTCAGATCTGGCTACACCATAAAAACGTGTGTCTCGGGTGTCTGCGTTTTCAATTATGAAGGAAAAAGAAATAAAATAAAAGTACGGAAATCAGAAGATTGTTTGTGCTGCAGCTATGACCGCGGAATAACAAATTTCATTTAATTTCTAACAAATTTATACATTAGTGTATTCGAACGTATTCACTGTAAACTCAACTCCAACGAAGGTAACGGAAAATCCAGGTAACGCAACGCTTTGCCGTATACCCTTGTAGTTGAATACGACGTGTTAAATGGATGCATACCACATCATACTGATTGTAAGTGATGTCGATTTTAAGATTCAGACATTGTAGGAATACATATTATTCTATTCATGAACGGTTACATATTAACAGAATAAAACAAATGGATCAATAGGCAAATATGTTCTGATTCATATTCTAAAAACTCAGCACGCTTTTTCAGTTTCTTTTCACGCCTCTTTGATGATCTAGAGGCAATGTTTTAATACCGTTTTTTTGGAACACTATTACAATTTTCGTAAAAAATGATACAGTCAATGATACTCATTATTAGTGAAATAATTTTTAAAATCGGTTTAGTGGTTCAGGGGTTAAAGCGTAACAAACAAACTCACCTTGGCATTTATAATATTAGATTAATTTAATGTAATATAAATATAAAAAAATATCTTCCGGCCCTTTCCAATACATGGTTAAACAGAGGTCTAGACAATGAAATCCTTTCGATCCAGATCCAGAATTCGGAGGAAGGCCTCCGAAGACATATTTTGAGACATTATCTGGTTCATAATTTTTGAATAACCCATTGGTACAAACCTACCATCGTGGGATCGAACTCGGGTCCTTTGTCTCGAATTTTCAGCCAATTACTCAGCTATCGTAACTTGTTGTAATATTACATTAAGATTTTTCTTAAATACGAATAAAATCACAGCAATATTTATTAAAAAATATATACAGCGCCATCTATATCTTACAAAACGAAGCACGTTCACCCATTGTACAGTAGTATAAATTATCTATCTACACAGACTTTGTACTAGCTGATAAAAGCGAAACACGCCAACCTGTGCACGCTTTGATTGGAAGAGACACGTTAAAAGGCGCCGGCTTCACTGTCCCGGTGGTTCACGGTAAGTGACGTCAGCGGATATTGGAGCTCCGCGCTCAGCATAACGGTAACACTAACAACTATATCTACTTTTACAGGTTTTGTTCTGGCACGTGACTTTATAGTTAATGGCTAAAATTAAAAGTTCACAGTTGAATATTCATTATCATAGTTAGGATTGATATAAAAATCTTACCCTTTTGGCATATAAATAAATAAATATATATAAATAAATATCTTCAGGGGTAGACAGAGGTCTAGTCTAGACAATTAAGTCACTTCGACCCACCTTCCACTCAAGATATTTTCGGGACAACGTGACAGGTGGTGAGCCCGTCGCCGCCTTTATGTCAAAGCCAACGATATAATATATCGGACATAGATTTTTTTTTGAAAACCCCATTGGTACGAGCCTGCCACCTGGGGATCGAACTCGGGTCCGACCAGCCAGCCACTCGGCTATCGTGACTTATATCGTGACTTATTTTGGCAAATAAGATATTTAAAAATGTTGAAAGGAATCGATGTCACCAGTAGATCATTAATATGGCAGGCTTCGATCGGGCACGATGAACGAAAGAGAACGATTGCTGAAGAAAATATAAAGCGATAACGAAGAAGGCTGAGGTAGATCGAGAATCATTTTTGAAAAACACGTGAGCAAATTGGTTGGAGAGGAAAGGATCAATAGTACTCCGATACCTAATACCCAGGCGTGCGTGAATGATGAAAATTATGAATGACGATCAGTTCTATGGCTACCCTGAGAGGGATCATGCGCGAAGGTATAATAATTTTCACCCGTGGGTGCCGTAAGAGGCGATAAAAGCTTCTAAAAGAAAGGCGGATCCAGAAATACTACTATGCACATTTGTCTGCTAAAAGAATTAGAATGAAATTTGTTACACATACAGCTTAAAAAATTGTTAAATTAATATACTATTCAATGGTTCAGCTACATAAAATATAAACTTCTTATTTAAGTGTCAAGAAAAAGCTTTGAAATAAATACGTCGGTAGCAAGGATGGGGTTTCTTTTATATTAAGAAAGTTCCAATGAAGCGCTTGAGGCGATGCGGCTTCCATAGTGTAACTCTTTATTAATCTCCAAGCTGTGCTATGCAGTTTCGTTTGCGTGGAAATCCTTTATCGCGAAAATTTTTAATTTTTTTAACCTTAAATAGTACCCTATGTCTCTGCCCAGGGTTGTCGGTACCTCAGCACCAAATACCGTCAACATAGGTGACGCGACAGTAAAATAACTTAAATATTTTCACGCACATTCCTTATACAGGGGTAAACTTAACAATTACAACAGTTTAATCCTCTCGACCGAGTTCACACAATTCAATAAATCAACCACAACAAACAAATTCACCGAGTCAACACAAATTCACTACTGGGGTCAACCAGACAGGTGGTGGGCTTATCGTCGTCTTTATGTCTTACATACATACATCACGTATATGTTTGTAATCCCAGAAAAACAACGATGGTACCACAAACACCTAGACACTGGTCAATATATAAACAATGTTTTCTACATTGGCCCGATCAGGAATCGAACCAAGGTCTCAAATCTGGCGACACCGTAAACCGGTGTACGCTACTCGTCGGTCGTGGAAGAATATATAAATATTCACAATATCCAACAAATATACACATATTTAGAAGATAAATATTCACATGTACATATAAACATCCATATACGTACAACATTCATATACGTACAAGCGTAGAGGTTATAGCAAATACTCTTTGCAGAGAGGTTTGTCATGCAGTGGACTTGTACATACTTGTACGTAGGTATGTGAGTAATTTAATTAAGACTAAACTTTCCATAGGAATGCGCTCCTAGATTTATTTTACCATGTACACACATTTTATAATAAGTATGGCTTCGTAGAACTTCCTGCACACGCGAGCAAGTTTCTTTAATCTGTTTAATGTGACTGTGCGTTGATAATCTTCTTAAATGGCGTAGTTTCGAATTCCAGCAAAGCGCCATACATACACTGATTTTTTTTAGTTTGTGTAACATGAGTGACACTAATCAAGGTTTTTTTTAGAAATTCGATGTACTGTTTTAGTAAGTCACGATAGTCGAGTGGTTGGGTGGACGGAATTTCGAGTCAAGAGACCGGACTTCGATCCCGATAGCAGGCTCGTACCAATGGGTTTTTTTTAAACTTATGTAGGATTTATATCGTTGGATTGGACATAAAGACAGCGCCGAGCTCACCACCAGTCACGTTGTTCAAATAGACATCCATAAAAGGTGGAGTCAATAGGACTTAATTGTCTAGACTAGACTGTGTACCCCTAAGTTGGGAATTGCGTGAAGATGCGTATATTTATAATTTTTTTATCCACAGCCGCTTCTTAATGAGATATGTAGTTATCCTGTTTTGGGTCAATCTTTTTTTTATAAAAACAAAATATAAATAAATAAATAATAATAAATATCTTCACGCAATTCCCAATACAGGGGTAGACAGAGGTCAAGTCTAGACAATTAAGTCCCTTTGACCGAAGATATTTTCGGGACAACGTGACAGGTTGTGAGCCCGTCGCCGCCTTTATGTCCAAGCCAACGATAAAATTCGTACGTAAGTTTTTGAAAAACTCATTGGTACTGCCACCTGGGGATCGAACTCGGGTCTCTCGACTCGAAATTCCGACCACCCAACAACTCGGCTTTCGTGACTTCAAAATAAACAAATAAACAAAATATAAAGATATTTTTTTTCCTAGAAATATCTTAGGAGCTATCATCTCATTCATCATACTGATAACATACATTCTTACTACATTACATTGTATTTTTTTAATCTTCCACTTCCATAATGAAGTTCCTCTAGCGATGAACAGGAGAAAAGAAGTCCTTACGTATTGACCTTTTTTATAAGTTTTGGCTTTATTAAATTTCCTCAACCTGTTAATAGAGAGTCTATGCACACTCACTACGATTATAATTCTGGAACAAAATCACAGAAACTATGGATATTTTGAAATATTCAAGCCTGTGACCTATGCTGGGAATTATGTTTTTAAATAAATGAGAAATTTAATAATTTAACTGATGCATGAGAGACCCGTTGGCACCGAGGTAAGAGCATCGCCATACGGCAGAGGTCATGGGTTTATATCCAAATTGTAAAAATTTCTCACTAAATTCATATTTTATTTGTTTTATACCTTATGTTTATAATAAATAAATCAAATATCTCCATGCTATTTCCAATACTGGGGTAGACAGAGTCTAGACAATTAAATCCTTTCGACCCACCTACCACCGAAGACATTTTTGGGACAACGTGACTGGTGGTGAGCCCGTCGCCGTCTTTATGCCAACATATGTTTTTAAAAAAGCCCATTGGTACAAGCCATCTAGGGATCGAACTCGGATCTCTCGCCTCGAACTCCGATCACCCAACCATTCGGCTATCGTGACTAAATTTTATTATTTAATTGAGATAAAATTTTTCATTTAATAGAGTTGTGTATGTGTACTAACGCATCCTGTTCTGATCTGTCCTGAAGGCCTCTCGTGAAGGCGGGTAACAAAACTACAAATAAAAATGTTATCTACAGGGAATCCATAAAACGCGCAGTGGTTTCCCGCCATTTGCATTCAGAGCTGGGTGCTTCAATATCCGCCAACGTCACTTAACACGGACATGGAAACAAACGCCCGTCATCGTCTGTAACGCCTGACCCGTTTAATGTGTCGTGTGCATACAAAGGGTAAACGGAACCGCGAGTTCGCTTCTGGTTACAATGTAATCTCTTATGATACGAACAATTTAAAAACCCTCGATACACTTATTCGACTTACTACAGTCTAATATCTTTATATGTATGGGTGATCAGATAACCTAGTTGGTTAACCCTGCCTTTGTAGCGAAAGTTTTGAGTACGAATCCCGCCAGGGAACAACATTCACCGAAAACATTTTTTGGAACAACGTGACAATTAGTGAGCCTGTCGCTGTATTTTGTCCAAACCAACGACATAAATCGTACATAATTTTTGAAAAAACCCATTAGTACGAGCCCAACCACCAGAGGATCGAACTCGGATCATTTGACTCGAATTTCGATCACTCAACCGCTCGGCTGTTTAGATAGACCGAAGATGACTTTCGAAGACTAATATGTAGACTAATCAAATAATATAATCAAAACATATGATTTCTATGTTACTCTTGATACTATCCTAACTAATATAACATAAATGGAAAAGTATTTTATTTTCACGCCTAAACCACTAAATTGATATCATTCACAAATAGAAAGCTACATTATCAGCCAGTAACATAGGCTCTTTCTTAATTTTAATCACATCGTAAATTACAATAATGTTACCCAAGACATCCATCTTTAGAATATTAAATACTTTATGGTATCAAAGTATAACTATGGTAAAAAATATACTCCAAGTTCAAATAATAAATATAAAAAAGTGTAAATACATTTACAGCAACGACTGAGTCGCACTGAGGCAGCGTATTTCGTATTGATAATACTCGTAATGCTTACAAAAATTTTACGCGACGATATTTGACGAAGAACATGTCTGCAATATCATACTAAATTATCCATAAACAACTTATGACTCTGCGATGTCACTTTCGCTTTTATTGTGATGAATTTAGAATTTGATGAAGGCACTAAAACGGGAACGTTGAATGTAGCCATCAAAATGTAATTAACAATGGTAGACCAAGTTTACAAGAGAGGAAATTTAATGACACGGATATTATTGTCAAATGTCACTAACGTACTACTGTAATTAGGTCACCCTTGTGCTAAGTATACCTTCATACATACATAACCTGATAAAGTCGACTGCAGGACATAGGCCTCTCCCATGGTGAGGATTTGCCATAATTGCCACGCTTGGCAGGCGGATTGGCTATCGCAGTACCAGACCACCCGCACCTCGGACGCTGCTACCCATCTTGTGTCTGATTATTTTGGTCTGACATTTTTAGAGATGGTTATCCCGCCATCTATCGGTTGACATTAGGATATTCTGGGCTCTTTCCCTTAGTCGCCTCTTACGACACCCACAGAAAGAAAGGGACTGGCAACATTCTTACACCGTTACCACACAGTATTTTTATTTTATTTAAAATACTTTTGCTAAGTATTTCGTTAAAATTCGAGCAAATACACACACTCGCGTATATAAGGAACGGAGTTAGTTTACATCCAGGATTACTATTCTCTTTTCACGAAAGATTGGATTTTACATTTAAACTTTTGAAAAAACCGCCATAAGCAGCTATTTCGAATAACATAAACTTATTTGTATATTTTTTTATAATACATATATAGATAGGGACAACATCACATACATTGCTCCGATCCCAATGTAAGATTCTAAAGCACATGTGGTATGGGAATCAGTAATTAGGAAGGCAAAAACACCCAGATCCGAGAATATGTAGAAAAAGTGATGTTTCTACATTGACCCGACCGGGAATCGATCCCGGGACATCAAGATGACGTCACTTTGAAAACCGGTGTTTATGCCACTCGTCCATGGAGGTCGTAAAACAATTGTACTCTTCCACTTATTTTATTGGTATTGATAAAACGGCGTCAGGCTTACCACCTGTACGTTGTCCCAAAATATGTCCTCGATGGAAGGTGAATTGAAAGGACTTAATTGTCTAGTCCTCTGTCTGTATTAGGAATGGTGTGAAGTCATTTTTTATCTATTACAAAACCAGACAGGTTTCGCCTAAATTATCCCAATCATCAATTACCATCATCAATAGTTTAAACATTGATGTTAAGTTAAGTTATTCTTGCTTTTGTTGCAAATAATAATAAAATAAGTATCTAAAAATATCTTCACGCAATTCCCAATACAGGGGTAGACAGAGGTCTAGTCAAGACAATGAAGTCCTTTAGACCCACCTTCCACTGAAGATATTTTCGGGACAACGTGACAGGTGGTGAGCCCGTCGCCGTCTCAATATCAAAGCCAACGATAAATTAGTACATAAGTTGTTTTGAAAAAACCCATTGGCACGAGCCTGCCATCTGGGGAATCTTACTCGGGTCTCTTGACTCGAAATTCCGACCACCCAACCACTCGGCTATCGTGACTTGGAAGATAACAATATTTGTACTATTCAAATATGAGATTCTAGAAAACGACGACGATCGAGTGTCACCTGCATTAAGTATTAAAAAAAATATCTTCACGACATACAGGGATAGACAGAGGTCTCGACAATTAAGTCCTTTCGTGGGTCGAAACCTTTCACCGAAGATATTTTTGGGACAACGTGACAGGTGGTGAGCCCGTCGCCGTCTTTATGCCCAATCCAACGATATGAATCGTACATAGGTTTTTGACAAAACCTGGGGATCGAACAGGGGTCTCTCACCCAACCTCTCGGCTATCGTGACTTATTATAAGTATAACTTATAATAATGATACTTACAATACTAGCACTGAGAAATCTAAAGTTTTCGAAAGCCTGCCTTTGAACTAAAAGGAACCACAGCCTTTTAGTTCAGATCCCGTACATTTCAATAGTTGATATGAATGGTTATGCACAAGATAAACATACATACATACATAAGGACAACTCTGCTCTGCTCCCAAAGTAAGTAGCTTAAGCACTTGTGATGTGGAAACAGAAACAACGAAATTACCAATGCACCCAAACCCGAGAAAATGTATAAAACGAGTGTATTCGTAGACCCGACCTAACATCGAATCCGAGAGACTTCAGAGAGAGGAGCTCAGAGCTGGGGACACTATAAAAACCTGTGTTTACGTCACTCATCCAGGGAGGTCATGTTTATATCATCATGTTTATATGTATTATACGTATTTGAATCTATGTATTTAAAAATATGTTGTTTTTTTTTTACTATCCAGCTCTCAAGACACTATATAGGTATAGGGTAATTTGAAGATTCTAGTTTGAGTTGGATGCTGTGTTTATTGTTTTCTATATAAGTAGGATGTGTGTTGTTTCATTGATAGTAATTATAATTTTTAATGAAAATAGGATCAAAAACGAACCAACAGTCCACTAGATGAAAAACTATGCTGAGTAATATGCTGAATAGATCCTATGCTGAGTTATTAAGCCGAGATAACCAGATATAGGTGACTGTCATGCCTTATATTTATTAAAGGTCTTTTTTACACTGATTCTTTAGCCCTTTCAAACCGGAAAACAAAAGTAGTTGCAACAGAAATAGGTCAAGAGACTTACCTATTTCTGGTACATATTTTTATGTCCCAATGGCCTTTGAGGATCACTATCTCTCTGAGCAGTTCCCACTGCCTGTCCAATTTTCTAAATACTAAACTACTAAGCCACTTGAGAAAGATTTCTAATGAACGCCACGCATGGCATGCGAATTGCCAATCGCAGCACCAGTCACCTCTCATATTAAACGCTGATGGTCGTAACCGGCTTGATTTTTGTCTGGTACTTTTCGAGATGTCCCTGATGTCCCCCCTTCCCAAAATCCAAATCCAGTGCCATTATCTAGTATAGTGTCCTCTTATGTTTCTCACAAGTCCAAATGGTAAATTCTATGCCTATGCTTGGTAAATTCTAACGCAAATATAATACCTCTTGTTTATCATCCTAGTCAATTAGAGAAAACCACACATTTTTTAAAACGGTGCTTTATATTATAAGGAATGTACACGGCGAAACAATTTTACGCTTCATGTACTGTTCTTTCTTAGCCCAAGTCTTTTAGAAAGTTGTTTAGAGAGTCACAAGGCCATTAGAGATAAAAATTGTATTTCTTCCGTGGAAAAAATAAGCACACATAAAAAACTTTTTAAGGCACACATCTAGAAAGACATGGCCTTTCACTGCAGGCCGTACGAGAAAAGTCAAAGCAAAAAAGTTTGAAAGAAAACAAGCTTGAAAAGTAATAAAAATTCTTTTTAAAACACAATATTTACAGGCACTGCTTCTTTATCTCTCATTCTATTTTCATAATCCAGAACGGCGCGCTTCGTAGCCGTTTATCTAAATCCGGTTTAATTTATGTTACAATTTATTATTCCTGTTCACCATTATTGTCCTCTAAGGAATAATTTACCAAAGATAAACACCGTTATCCGGTAAAAGATTAGGTAAACAAGCATTACTTTATCGCTTTGTTGATTGTTATGTCTATAAATTAGATTTTGTAAATTGTTATTAATAATAACTATTTTTTTCCTTGCTTTAGACGTGAATGATCCTGGTTGAATCTCCAGGCCAACATCATTAAAATTGTTAAAAGCAATTTTAAGCGGTGAGGCGAAGGAAAACTTCATGTAAAAAGAAATTGTTTTGTGACCGAGTTGTTTGAAATTCGCCATCATGCAGTGAAGCAACGTGGCGAACGTTACTCTGCTCAAACCTCTCCCAAGTATTTGAGAGAACGCTTTTGCCCAATCGTGGACAGTTACAGTTACAGACTGCCTCTTTACTTTTACTTTCACTTAATTTGCTAGAGGTTAGATTCACCAGTAAGGTATAGATTTTTCTTTACATTGTATTTTAACATACAAGAACGTGCAATATGTAATTTACGAGTAGCTTCTAATACATACATTACAATTCAATACATAAATTACTTCTGATACATAAATTAAAATATGTTAAATGTGCACTCAAATTTTCCGCTTTAAGCTACTAGCTTGACCTCAAATGCGAAGTTTTTGGGGATAAACGGAATACGTGCTACAAGAACTGTTCCATCGTCCATCGAACTGAACAACATTCATTATCAATCCCAGCGACGTTTTATTTTTTACTATTAGTTAAAGAGTAGTTATTAAATTAAATAGAAAAAAATTTCAATGTTCTCATGGTCAAAAGTCACGATAGCTAAGCGGTTGGGTGATCCGAATTTCGAGTCAGGAGACCTGAGTTCGATCCCCAGGTGGCAGGCTAGTACTAATGGGTTTTTCAAAAACTTATGTACGAATTACATCGTTGGCTTAGACATAAAGACGGATACAGCCTCACCACCTGTCACGTTGTCCCGAAAATATCTTCGGTGGAAGGTGGGTCGAAGGGACTTAATTGTCTAGACTAGACCTCTGTCTACCCCTGTATTGGGAATTGCGTGAAGATATTTATTTGTTTATTTATAAAAATGTTTAAAGTTTCAACTGACACGAGCGGGATTCGAACCAGCGATTCTTACCTTTGAGTGTTAATAACAAAAAGTCTAAAGCGATATAAATCGTACATAAGTTTTTGTAAAAACCCATTGGTATGAGCCTGCCACCCGGATCGAACTTGGGTATCTTGACTCGATTTTCGACCACCCAACGACTCGACTATCGACACATTTTAGTATAACAGCTCCGCTCGCTCTCCACATATACATATACAGATAGGATTTAATATCCGCCAATGACACTTACAGTGAATATAGTCCCGACGAAGCGATTTCGTCCTCTTATAGCATCGTGTGAATAGTGTAACGTTTCGACTTTCATCTATAAATAAATAAATCATTTATAACATATCTCATGACCAAGACAACTTTTTATCGTTCTTTTTTTATGATCTTTCTAAGGTTATGCCGTTTACTTTATAGTGTGATTGTCATGTAAATTAGGACCCATTTTACGTTGTGTTTCTTTAATAACCATATTCTTTTTGGCGTTCCATGGATGGATAAATACTCACTAGTGATGGTGTAAGCCGTAGACAGTGCTAGAATACTTTCTTATTATCTAAGGCTATTTGAAGATCACACCGTGATATGTTATGATAATGTTTTAGAAGGACTTGCACCCCACTTAACCAAATAAAATTAGCGCTAAACATAATAGAAATGTCATTCCGCTTCTACCAATTGTTAAAACTTGAAAGAGACAGAATGATGTTTTAAATAAGTTTTGAAACATGTAAATCTGAGAACAAATAACAACAATATGTAAGAGGTGATGAGCATAATGCCATGGTGGTGTCCAAGCCAACGTTATAATACACCGACACAGATATAAACATAAATAAATAAATAAATATATATATATATATATATATATATATATATATATATATATATATATATATATATATATATATATATATATATATATATATATATATATATATATATATATATATATATATATATATATATATATATATATATATATATATATATAAGCATTCATGATTTGTGTACATGCATTTGCCACACACAAATGTTTTTGAAAGCCGCAACTCTTACCTTCCGAAGAAAAGATCACAATCGACTCGGTTTTCGGTTGTGTTATAAATTCAAGAATACTGCGTAGTACGTGCGTGTATGAAAGATGATAAATTTAATAGAGGCGAAACTGGTGTGTAAAGGTGACACTAGCCAATCTTTCCTCTCTGGCTACCCCGTCAAAGGTGATTCCAGAATTTATAATACTCATAATAACCAATTTAACGATTCTTCATACACAACCCCAAAATAATACTTAAATCTGTACTACTTAATAAGTGTAAAGTATAGTATAAAATAATTTCTTCACGCCAAACTTCTTGGGATAGCGTAAATCTTATCAATTTGTTGGGCACGGCTCGCTGATTGTAAGTCCCGGCGGAGTCCGGGTTTTTTATTGAATTATCCTTCACTTCGAGACTTCGGAATTGTCGCGCATTTTATGTAAAGCTTTACCATAAAATTATATCACGTAAATGTAACTTCATATGTTATTATTATTGTATTTTTACGCATCATCGTGTATTTATTCTTTATTGAACCTTACCATTGTGTAACATCAAAAGGCAGGCATAATGCTACTAGCATTCTCTACCTATCAACCTTAGGGAGAGATAAAATTTTAAAGGTAACATACGATAAAAATTAGTTTATAGCACAACGCGAAATGAATAAAATATCTATACATACAAGCACAATACCTGCATTTACATTAATACACATATACGTACATACATATACACAACAATAAATATTCAATACATAAATGTAACTATGTAACATAAAACATATAAATTTTGCATTCTTGTAGAAGTCTTCTGAATTGTAGTGACCTCTCTCATAAGAGAGGATTTACCATAATCGCCACGCTTGTCTATCAGATCAACGACTGCAGTAGCTTAGACGTTGCTTGGTGATGAAATTTGGAACAAGTTTCATAATTGGTTGTGTTGGGATTAGCAATAAATGCTAGACTGAATAAGACCTCTTGGATATAGATGTATACACCTGATGGTCCAGCGGGCTGTCTGCTTCAACAGAAAATATTTGCCAAGCAAAAGGCTTTCATGTAAACTGTTGTGAATTTTTATGCATTAAAGCTATTAAACCATGCTATATAGTATATTATAGAAAAAGGTAAACCATGCTACTCTATGTGAATTAATGAAAAATTAAATATATTCATAATATTGCTTTGAAAGTGTAATGGATAAAGGCGTGCTAGGATGGTTAGGTCACGTTAAGGAAATGAGTAAATACCGAATGAAGTAATGAAATTTATAGCGCGAAAGTTAACTATAAAACGAGGCGAGGTAGACGAGACTATCTTTTGCAGACCGTGTGAGCAAATTGCTTGAAGAAACCCCGATTGAGCCCAGTTAAGAGTACTCGGAAACCTAGACGCGCGTGTATGAAGTAAATTATGAATTTGAAAAAAGCGAAAGCGGTATGTAAAGATCGTGACACCTGGAGCGCAAAAGTTTTTTAAATCAAAACTGAATATAAAACACAAGACTAACTGTTCCGGACTATTCCATGAATGCGAAAGAATTTAGTTGACTACAGGGGACCGTTGAGGGCAAGAGAGCGCTGAAATAGTAAAGTCATAATGCATGCTTTAATCCATTGTTATAACAGAGTCCCACACGAGCAGTCCTCTGTAATATACGCCCGCAGTAAAGTCATTTGTGAAAGCGCTTTTATTTTTACGTGCATTGAAGATTGTACTTGTAAATATATAGTATATAGTCTTCACCTATTTAAAAAAAAGAAGGGTAGTACTGGAATTTTTATGTTGTTTTTTATGTGATTGGTTTCGAAAATGAATATTTCCACGTATGGTGATAATTTTATAAATATAAATATCTTCACGCAATTTCCATACAGGGGTAGACAGTGGTCGTCCAGACAATTAAGTCCCTTCGACCCACCTTCCACCGAAGATATTTTCGGGACATTTTGATGATGATTTTGATGATGAAGTAAATCGGTAATATTCATGCCATCTTCGTTGCCGTTGTTCTAAATAAAAATCTGTGTCACAATATATTTACCTTAATATATTTATGTGTGTATATTGTGTATTACCCAAATAATGAACCTTAAATACATTGAAATTTGATACTTTTTATTCTCTTTTTAGCTTATTCTTAACATAATTGATAGATTTGTCACTCTTAGTAATGGATGTAGATTAATGATAAATGTTTTACACAGTCAGGTCATAAGTATTGTCACGCAGTAAAAACTTTTCTTTTAGAATGCTGGCCTCAAAAAGTTTATTGAATTATAATTTTGAATTGTTTATGAAAATAAAACTGTATAATTTTCAGAATTTTACTTCTTTTTAAATATGGAGTGGACGCTTAAAGAAGACCGTGTTGCAGTTATTACGTTGCATCGTTGCGGTTACGCGCCAATTCAAATTTTTGACATACTGAAAATTTTTTATAAAACCTATAGATTCGTTTATCGTACCATCAAACGATACAATAAAGACTCTAGTGTAGATGACAGGTCAAGAAGTGGTCGCCCTCGGTCTGTTAGGACTCCAGCAGTGATAAAAGCTGTGAAGGCGTGAATTCAAAGAAATCACACACCCAAGCAGAAACTGTTGGCCCTTCAGATGGGGTTAAGCAGAACCACGGTGAAAAGTATGTTAAACAAAGACTTAGGGCTTCAGGCATATCGAAGAAAAATAGGACATCGTTTGAATGCTCGTCTAATCGACCTGAGGTTGAAGATTTGCCGCGCTTTGTTGAAGCGGTACGCGGGAAAAAAATATCGGGAAATCCTTTTTTCGGATGAAAAAATTTTTGCCGTAGGAGAGACCTCCAACAACAAAATGACAAGGTGTACCCACACAGTAGTGAAGAAGCGAGCAACCGTATTCCGCGTGTCCTCACTCATATATATATATATATATATATATATATATATATATATATATATATATATATATATATATATATATATATATATATATATATATATATATATATATATATATATATATATATATATATATATATATATATATATATATATATATATATATATATATATATATATATCTATATATATCTATATATATATATATATATACATATATATATATATATATATATATATATATATATATATATATATATATATAACTTTTGTCAAGTATTTTTTGTTATGGTAATTCTAAAATCATTGGTATCCGTCACATACGACACGTCCACTGCAGGACATAGGCCTCCCCCAGGGAGGATTCATAGTCGCCACGCTTGGCAAGCGGATTGGCGATCGCAGTAGCAGACCACTCGCACCTGAGATGCTGCTGCCCATCATCAGTCTGTTTTATTTGGTCTGATATTTTTAGAAATATTCATTCCGCCATCTATCGATTGCCATAACGATATTCAAGGCTGTTTCCCTTAGTCGCCTATTACGACATCAACGGGAAGAATGGGAGTGGCAATATTCAAACACCGTTACACGACAATTGGACTAGAACTAATCAGTAATTATACGTAAATCGTACTAATGTTTTGTAAAACCTTATTGGTACGAGCCTACCACATGGGGATCCAAGTCGGGTCTCTTGACTCGAATTCCGATCAGCCAAACACTCGGCTCCTGTGACTTATCGTGACAATTATAATAGTTACATTATTAATTCGTCTTATACTCGGACGTTTCTCATTCGGAAAGTAAACATGTTTGCTAAGTTTAATTAATTATTTTAGTGTAATTGAAACATGTTTGCGTTAAGCTTCACCGAGGCTTTGTGTGGGATTAGTTGTTTATATGAATAGGTATAATTTCTTTTAGTTAGTAACTACCAATTGGTACAAACTTACAAACGCGCTTATGTTTGCATATGTATGTCATAATGGCGACTTCCGAATTGACAACCCGATAGTCGATAGTTGGTATTGACCCTGTCTTCGAAGTTGCAGATTCATGTCCCGCTAAGAGCAAACATTTATGAATGAATATGAATATTTTTACTCGCGTTACGTATGTATATCTTCACGCCATTGCCAATACTGGGGTAGACAGAGGTCTAGACAATTAAGTCCTTTCGACCCATTCTACTTTATTAGAAAAAGTACTTTTCTACATTGACCCGACCGAAAATCGAATCTGCAACCTCAAAGCTTACAATACAATGACAACCGTCGTGTCGTCTTGTCCACGGAGGTCGTCAAACAAAGGTAGGATTTTTTATTATGCAAATATATTGAATTTTAAAGCATATTTATGCTGAACTTTATGTGATTAAATTAAAGAGAAAAAAGTAAAAATTTCAACTAACACGCGGCGGGCGGTATTCGAACCCGCGACCCTCGCCGATCCGTGGCGATCCTCTTACCTCCGAGCCAGAGTGTCTTTCTTACACGCATCAGTAGAAATTTTAAATCTCAGTTGAAATTTTTTTTTCTCTTTAATTTAATCACATAAAAGTTCAGCATAACAATGCTTTAAAAATCAATAAAATTGCATAATAAAAATTAAGTTGGCGTTATTGTATTGATAATTTCTAACTGAAAAGTCAGGATTATCAAATTGTCACTTGCAAAAGAATAATAGATGGCACCTATGCCAAAAAACAAGGCATAGGTAAAGAAAAGAGAATACAGATTTAAAATTTCAACTGATGCGTGTAAGACACGATGGCTCAGAGGTAAAAGCGTCGCCACGGATCGGCCAAGGATCGCCACGGTCGCGGGTTCAAATCCCCCCCGTTGTAGTTGAAATTTTTACTTTTTTCTCTTTAATTTAATCACAGAGATAGAAATTGTTTAGTATATACATACAAACATACATACATACATACATACATACATACATACATATATACATACATACATACATACATACATACATACATACATAAATACATACATACATATCGGCCTGTTAAAGCCTACTGCAGGGCATAGGTCTCTCCCATAGGGATGATTTGCCCTAATCGCCACGCTTGGCAAGCGGATTGGCGATCACAGTACCAGACCACTCGCACCTCAGACGATGCTGCCCATCTTCGGTCTGATTACTTTGGTCTGATATTTTTAGAGATGGTTATCTCGCCATCTATCGATTACCATAACGACATTCAAAGCTGTTTCCCTTAGTCGCCTCTTACGATATCCTTGGGAAGAAAGGGAGTGGTAATATTCTTATGCCGTTAACACACGAACGTTTAGTATATATAGTAAAGAAATGTTTTATTAGTCAATCAGTGGACTAGTAATTACTGGTTTCAACTAATGATTACTTTTCCAGTGACAACAGTTACCAGCTTACCAACTACAAACTCAAGGTGTTCAAAGATTACAGCCGCATTCGCGTCTCAGTTTGAATTGAATAAAAAGTTTTGACTTGAAATTGAAAAGTTTTTTTCAATTTTAAAACTTTTGGCACAATACTTTTGGAACCTTAATTCTAACTCGGATCACCTGATTGGAAATCCGATCACACAACCTATCATAGTTTTAATTCCTCATAGTGTTAAAACAAATCTTGTCATATTTTATTCATGTTCATGCATAATTTTCCACATCGGAACGTGTTGGAACAGTAACAATGATGTTTAAATGATTGACGAAGCCAGTCTATAGAAACATCAAGTCTCCGAAGCCAAAGAGCGCGTGGTTACAAAATCCACCGCAAAGCCTCACTATAAAGGTAGCAATTTCTACTTGAGTGACGGAGAAATCAAAACCATTCATCGCAGCGCTTTAACAAATGTTGAACACCATGTAGCTAGCTTTGTTTGAAATAGTGTTGCGAGGAAAGCTTTTCACTTTTTTTTAATTTTGTCGATTTATATCGATAAAGTTAATATAGTTGAAACACAGAATATACTGCTAACCACTATGCAGTACTGCTTTATATATGTTACTAACTTTTAACCGCGGCTTCACTCGCTTCGGTGTCTTTGAAAAGCCGACAAAATAACTCAAGTAATATGATTCTACGTTATCTAAATTTTTTAATAAATAACATAGTAATAAAATAAATATAACGTCAAATAATATTTTTTGTTACCTTGGGTTACATTATTGTAATTGTAATAGTAAATGTCTATTCAGTATTAATTTAAGAAAATACATTCTTTATTACTCGCTGATAATGTAGTTTCCTATTGGATAATAAACTTTTAAAATCAGTTTAGCGGTTGAAGCGCTACCACTTAACAAACGAACTTACTTTCGCATGTGTAATATTATGATTAGAGAGGTCTAACATATGCTAGACAGTCTTTTTATGTATAATACATATATACATAAAAGATTTTCTAATATCTTTATAGCAGGGTAACACGATATCCCAGTTTGGTTAGGTGACAGGAATTTGAATCAGTAGATTCACATTTGTCAGGAGCTCGTGCCAATGAGTTTTTTCGACCCTTAAGTGGAATTTGTATCGTTGAGTTAAATCTGATATAGCTACATCACAGAACAATATCTGGGCTAAAGGCTCACCGCCTATCACGTTTTGCTAAGTAATAAACGTACTAAATAAGCGGTAAATGTTATAATAAAATAAAATAATAAATATTTTCACGCAATTCCCAATACAGGGATAGACAGATGTCTAGTCTAGACAATTAAGTCCCTTTGACCCACCTTCCACCGAAGATATTTTCGGGACAACGTGACAGGTGGTGAGCCCGTCGTCGTCTTTATATCCAAGCCAACGACATAATTCGTACATAGGTTTTTTAAAAACCCATTGATACAAGCCTGCCACCTGGGAATCGAACTCGGGTCACTTGACTCGCAATTCCGACCACCCAACCACTCAGCAAGTAAATGGTGAATGTATGTAAATGGTAAATACTTGGCAACACACGCAATTGTGAAAGTAATTTTTTTTATTATTTTACTTAAACCTTATATCGTGTATGACACAATTAGATGCAGAACATCACTAGACCGCACCACTCACACATCTACACAGCCTTGAACCATTGTTTAATCGTTGCGTTGAGCTTAACGATAGGACTCCATTACCCCTAAAGCGAAGGAGCGACTATGGCGGGGTTTTTGGGGCCGGAACAGAAATCGAATGGCCTTTCTTTTTTTGTAGTTACTTACCTTTTTTTTGGAGAAAAGTAGCCTAAAAACCATGCTTTAAAGTAGTTTATCGTATTTTGTATTCCGATGTTTTTTTCTTTATATAACAGACGCCTTAATCTATATCTTCATAAGCTGCAACTTCTATATTTATATTCATTTACAAATTCTTAATAAAGGTCGAAAGGACTTAATTGTATAGACTAGATCTTTGTCTACCCCTGTATTGGGAATTGCGTGAAGATATTTATTATCACAATGGTTGAGCCACGCATCAGCTGTTGCATGAATGGGCCGGCTCGGCCGGGGAAATACCACGACCTCACAGGATACCGGCGTAAAGTAGAAGTCTAACAAACTTCTGCGTTTCGTCTGGTGAGTGCAGGTAACCGGTGGCCCACACACCCCCCTCCTCCAATTCTGGGAGGGAGGACTCTAAGGGAGGCAACGCATCTGCTATGCCTCTGTTATTGCGGGTGTTCATGGGCGGTGGTAATCACTTACGATCACGTGAGCCATCTGCTCGTTTGCCTCCCTTTTCTATAGGAAAAAAAAATTAATAATTTATTATTTTACAAATTATTATTGTTACATAGTTAAAGGGTTCAATGTATCTCAGGATAAAATACTCATATGATAGGATAGACGCAATTCCCAAAGTCCCCTCGACCCAGGTGGGTCAAAAAGACTTAACTCTTGAGATCTCTATCTACTCCTGTATTGGGAATGGCGTGAAAATATTTTATTTATTAATTTTTATAACCGAAAAAATGTAGTTCGTTATTAATTAAAAATAATACTTTTCAATACTAAATTTAGATGATATCATGATAACAAATCATTAAGTGCTAATTAATATAATTGATTAGCGATTGTTAAAAAGCTACGGTATCGAGCAATTTATTAAATTTGTAATCTCTTTTTTTTTTGACAAATGGGTTTGATAAAGCAAACTCTAATGGATTAGTACAATGATTTTGTTTAATTTTAAAGTAATTTGGAGATTGCAATAAATAATACTTTGATAACCCGGGATTTATACTAAAATTTTGCTAACGAAATTTTAAAGATATTTGGAGATTATGGTAATTCTTTGACCACCCGATCGTCCAGTTGATATTGACCCTTCCTGCGCAGCTAAGGATTGCAGGTCACATTATTGCGGGTTCGATTCATAGATGTTTATATGTATATATGAAACATTACCTATTTCAATATTTATCGATTTAAGTAATTTACAAGTGCAGTTAACTTGTGATTAAGACAGGTGGTCTTTACGCAATTTTATTGATTTTTAAAGCATATTTATGCTGAACTTTAAGTGATTAAATTAAAGAGAATAAATGTTTTTAAACTTTTTTTCTCTTTAATTTAATCACCTGTCACGTTGTTCAAGTAGGCTTCATAGAAAGTAATTGATATGCTTTAAAAAAAATCATGAAAGCCGAGTGATCGAATTTCAGCTCAAAAGACCCGAGTCGGATCGTGGGGATCGACCCAATGGATTTTCTCTCGGAATGGATGCTCGTACTAATGGATTTTTTTTTAAACTTATGAAGGATATCGCAGGCTTGGATATAAAGACGGCGCCGGGCTCACCACCCGTCACGGTGCTCAACTAGACATCCATAAAAGAAGGAGTCAAAAGAACTTAATTGTCTAGATCTCTGTGTACCTTCAGTATTATGGATAAACATAATATGATAAAACAATAAACCTTTAATTTTTTGTATATTGTAAATAGATTTTTTTATGTATTCGTATATAATTTTTTGTATATAGGTCGGTAAGTTCGCTACCAACTAGGATATCGGGTCATCATTGATCATCTATTATCATTGTTTATTAAAAATACCACAAAGAATGACAATAGCCGAGTGGTGGGTTGGTCGGAATTCGACTCAAGAGATACAAGTTCGGTCCTCAAGTTCAATGGGTTTATTCAATAACTTATGTACGAATTTTTCGCTGGCTTGGACATTGAGGCGGTGACGGGCTCACCACTTCTCACATCGTCCCAATAATATATTCGGTGGAAGGTGGTTCGAAACGACTTAATTGTCTAGACCTCTGTCTACTCCCGTGTTGGGAATGGCGTACAGAATTTTTTTTAAGAAAATTTAAATCGTGTAAATACAAAGCCCGTCGAAATCTGCTAAATTATTTATACAAATTCGAAAGTTCAAAACGATACTCTGCTCTCTTGATTAACATGATCTAGGTGCTTCTTCACTATTTCAAAGCACACCAATTACTTCCCGTTTCCGTGTAACGACGTCCTGCAAACAGGAAAATACAAGCTGATATCCGATGCCGTTTCCGTGTTCACAGTACTGTACTTATAATGTTAAATACAGCTGGCAACACTACACGTATTAATTAAAGTAAATACATACATAGACAGAGACAACATCACATACATTGCTCTGCTCCCAAAGTGATAAGCTTAAGCCAGAAACAACGAAGCTACCACTAACATCCAGACCCGAGAAAATGGAGAAAGAGTATTTTTTACATTGAATTGATTTACTTAATTAAAAAATGTGTAACTGATACAATTGCCGTTTGGTTACGACTTAGAGTAATTTAGAAAATACCACCCCTCTTTCTTTCATTAGGTGACGTAAGAGACGACTAAGGAAATTGCTAAACTTAAAAACTTATAAACGATTTATAGCGTGTGCTTGGACATAAAGCCGGCGACGCGTGAGACCGGACCTGTCTCGTTGTCCCAAACAATGTCTTCGGTGGAAGGAGGGTTGAAAGGACTTTATTGTCTAGACCTCTGTCTACACCTGTACGGAGTGAAGATATTTTTTTAATTATAGAAAAGGGAGGCAAACGAGCAGGTGGCTCACGTGAAGGTAAGTCATTACCGCCACCCATGAACACCCGCAATAACAGAGGCATAGCAGATGCGTTACCGCCCGTAGAGTGCCCTCCCCCCGGAATTGGGGGAGGGGGGTGTGTGGGCCTCCGATTACCTGCACTCACCAGACGAAACGCAGAAGTTTGTTAGACTTCTACTTCACGCCGGTATTCTGTGAGGTCGTGGTACTTCTCCGGTCGAGCCGGCCCATTCATGCAACAACAAACGCTGATGCGTGGCTCTGCCACTGTTAAAAATTAACAGTGGTAGAGCCACGTATTATTTTATTTACAAAAAATATCTATTAAAGAAGTAAACAATTTTAAAATTTCTTCGATGCTTCCAACACAACATGACTTACATTATATTGAAAACTGGGGTTAGCGTGTTGCAGGATTGTAAACATTTTAACGCTTCGTGTAAAATAGGCAGCAAACACCGACTCCATCGAAGGGAACGTTTTACACTTTATTGTTATTCGAAATCACTTTAATGGAATGAAAAACGGTAATCTAAAAGTCACGATAGGCGTGTGGTTGTTTGATCGGAATTCGAGTCAAAAGATCCGAGGTCGAACTCAGAAGAGGCAGGCTTGTACTCAGTACTAACATTATGATTTTTCAAAATGTATGTATGATTTGTATCGTTCGTAGACACGAAGACAAGGATTGGCTCACCACCCGTTATGCTGTCCCAAAATAAATGTGGGTCGAAACAACGCCTTTGTGAAAAACCTTAGTATTGGGTGAAGATGTTATTGTGTCGGCGTAAGGAATCACCTCCTCCTCTCTTCTAAAAGATCTCGTAAGAGGCGGCTAAGGGAAAACTTGAAAACGGCAGGTAACGAAACACTAGATCTAAAATCTCGACCAATACCAGATCCAAAATTGCAGTGTCTAAAATGTGTCTAAGTACCGCTGAAACTGTTAACAACAATCCGCTTGGCAAGCGTTGCTATTACAGCAAATCCTCATTCTTCTTCTTTCCTATGACAGACTTTTATAGGGCGTTAAGTAGCTGAGCAATTTTCAAAAGTTCTTGGTAACAGTGTACCTAGTTGGCGATTTCCAATTTCTCATTACTTAAACTTAATTGTCTAGACTAGACTTCTGTCTACCTCTGTATTAGGAATTGCGTGAAGATATTTATTTATTTATTTATAGAAGTATTTCGAAAAAATGTTCATACTTAACATCATACTTAAGGTCACGTAAAATTCAACTGGGGAATTACTTTCTTTATATTCCATAATCACCACGCACTGGCTTTCGCAGTATCAAAGACTCTAGCTCATAAAATGTTACTGTCCCTTTTCAGTCTGCTTTTTAATTTGTTTTGGTCACTTATATAGAACGTCTAATATTAAAGCTGGTGTCATATGAATTTAACCGTTTTATTTCCGTGGATGTAATGTAAATATAATAGGTAAAATAATATCAGTCAATATAGGTTGGGTGATCGGAATTCGAGTCGAGAGACCCGATTTCGATCGCCAGGTGGCAGACTCGTACCAATGTTTTTTTTTTAAACCTATGTACGATTCATATTGTTAGCTTGGACAAAAAGACGGTGACGGGCTCTCCACCTGTCACGTTGTCCCGAAAACATTTTCGGTGGAAAGTGGTTCGAAGAGACTTAATCGTCTATACTAGACCTCAGTCTACCCCTGTGTTGAGACTTGCGTGAAGATATTTAATATTATTATTTAATAGGAAAAATGCCTTGAAAATAGCAATGTGGTTTCCATATTAAAGACAGTGGTAGCTGAAGACTTACTTTTAGTAAAACTTACTTATTATATTTCTGTAAAAACTTACTCATATGTACTGTAATATCCATAAGAAGAGTTGTTACGAAATTGACTAAATATTTATTATTATTATTCATTGTTACGTTCCAATATTCCTCTGGAGAATGTTGGTCGAAGTGTGCTAAAAACCTACAAATTTGTCTGAGGTTCTAATAGATTGCGGAAGCATGTTTAGGTGCGTTGAATATGTTACCCCTACTTATTTCTTATTTAGAAAGATGTTAAGGAATCGCCAACGACTCATCAGGTTGCACCATTTATATCTAACAATTTGGTTTTATAACAGTGATAGGAGTCAATGTGAAATTGTAACTTTTATATTATTATTCCTTTAAAAATCTGTATTGTAGTCACGCTTTCCTTTTAGACGATGCGCGCCTTAATTTATAGATGGAATGGTGAATATGAACGTGGATTCAATATCCGTTATGCCACTCCTTTGTGTAAAACAACCGCTTCCATATTGAATAGATTGGAAGCTGTTAGTCTGATATGTTCAAACAAGGAAGTCTTTTTATCAGGTCGATGTTTGTTTGCTGAGACAACATAACCGACGCTTTATGGATGTTATAGGTACTGCGTTGGTTATTTTGACGCAATGACTACTTAAATACATATTGTCCTGCTAAAGTTCATTACAGGTCAAATGCTTACGGGTTTTTTTTTGTAATAATTCTCCTAACGGGATTGGCATACCACCAGAGTTTAGTAAACTGATCTGGGGTACAAGACAGTTAGCACCTTAGCAGCTGGAGCCTGTTACTGATCTGATTTTCATGTAATTTTTTTTATGGGTGGGGGATGAAATTCCTTTATATATCAATCGAAGATAAACACAAATGTGAGAAACAGACAGAAAGAAGGACGCCCAGCAATCGCCACGCTTGCCAAGCGAACTAGCGTAAATACATATTGTCCTGCTAAAGTTCATTACAGGTCAAATGCTTACGGGTTTTTGTAATAATTCTCCTAACAGGATTGGCATACCACCAGAGTTTAGTAAACGGATCTGGGGTACAAGACAGTTAGCACCTTAGCAGCTGGAGCCTGTTACTGATCTGATTTTCATGTAATTTTTTTTATGGGTGGGGGATGAAATTCCTTTATATATCAATCGAAGATAAACACAAATGTGAGAAACAGACAGAAAGAAGGACGCCCAGCAATCGCCACGCTTGCCAAGCGAACTAGCGTAAATACATATTGTCCTGCTAAAGTTCATTACAGGTCAAATGCTTACGGGTTTTTTTTGTAATAATTCTCCTAACGGGATTGGCATACCACCAGAGTTTAGTAAACGGATCTGGGGTACAAGACAGCACCTTAGCAGCTGGAGCCTGTTACTGATCTGATTTTCATGTAATTTTTTTTATGGGTGGGATATATATATATATATATATATATATATATATATATATATATATATATATATATATATATATATATATATATATATATATATATATATATATATATATATATGTATGTATATGTGTGTGTGTATATAAACTTTTGAGGCCAGCATTCTAAAAGAAAAGTTTTTACTGCGTGACAATACTTATGACCTGACTGTGTAAAACATTTATCATTAATCTACATCCAATACTAAGAGTTACAAATCTATCAATTATGTTAAGAATAAGCTTAAAAGAGAATAAAAAGTATAAAATTTCAATGTACTTAAGGTTCATTATTTGGGTAATACACAATATACAAAAAAAGTTTAAATAATAGACATAATAGTCCAAGGAAAACAATTAATTGTAAATTCAAGTCTCAACATATAACACCGCTCTCATTATCGACTACAACATAAATAATGTTTCGTTTAATTTATTTTTATAATAGTATATATGTTGCGAAGTCACGATAGCCGAGTTGTTGGGTGGTCGGAATTTCGAGTCGAGAGACCCGAGTTCGATCCCCCGGTGGCAGTACCAATGAGTTTTTCAAAAACTTATGTACGAATTTCATCGTTGGCTTGGACATAAGGGCGGCGGCAGGCTCACCACCTGTCATGTTGTCCCGAAAATATCTTCGGCGGAAGGTGGGTCAAAGGGACTTAATTGTCTAGACTTGACCTCTGTCTACCCCTGTATTGGGAATTGCGTGAAGATATTTATTTATTTATTTTATAATAGTATACGGAACAACTAGTTAGTTTTTAATAAACTTTTTTATAAATTTTCCTTGTACTTCCATAATTAAATTAATTAAATTTTAAATAGTTATTATAAACATAATTAATGCCACCTAAAACGATAAGCGAAAGCAGTTCGAGTATATATTCCAACACTGTTACTGATAGGTAAATTGTATACGAACAAACGGCCTTACCGTTTGACCTTTTTCCTTTTTTTTTATTCTAGTTAAACTCGAAATAATTAGACATGTTGCGTACATTTATCTCTATTTTGGTATTGACATTTGTTTTGAGTTCTGAGGGAAGGAAACTAATTAAACCACCGCATTGTACGCAAGTCTCCAAAGGTAAAATAACAAAAATACTCATAAAAAATAATGGTCTTAGATTTAATATTAAAGGCATGTTTTATCACCAGAAGTGAGAACTAGGCCAAACGAAATGTGTGTTAAAATAATAAAGATTACGAAAAATAATTCTGTATGAACGGAACGAATTAGTACGCTAGAGAATTCCATTTGTATATATTTTTGAAGCTTAGAAGTTTTTGTTATAACCTTTAATTTCTAAATTGCTAACCCAATTTTAGTAATTCTTTTAGTAATTTCTTCAACATTACCTTGGTATTTTAAGTAAAATAGAACGTATAATTTGATTGTTGCAATCAGAACAGGACAAAGAGCGATGGTAGGACAAAATAACAAAAGGATGGAGAACAAAGAGGTATTGGTATTGATCTAAAAATATGCCAAACCCTTTCTTCCCATGGGTTTTCGTGATAGGTGACTAAATGTACGTACTCTCACTTTGCCGGCACTATGGTTACGGCATAAGAATATACCTCCCCCATTCTTCTCGTAGTTGCGGTAAAAGGCGATGAAGCCTTGAAAACGAACGGCAACGAACGGATAGCTCGATAACCGTCTCGAAAAACAGACCGAAATTCAACAAACTTGTGTCGAGAACTGCATTTCCACAGTGCGAAGGGTCTTATCCTGCGATCGCCAATGCCAACTTACCAAGCATGGCAATAATGGCAACACTAGACTGTAGGGGCTACGGGAGAGGTTTACGCCTCGCTGTGGGCTTCTACATATTATTTTTCGTATGGTAGAGCCACGCATTAGCTTTTGTTGTTGTTAAAATGTGTTAAAATTATAACTATACGAAATGCTAGCCGCAAATTCGTAGGAGAAGTGTTTATAATTTGTTATCAGAATATCTTGAAAAAGAGATGTAATTTATCCTTAGTTCATCAGTTTGGCATACGGTCTCCTTGTATATTGTTTAGATATTATCTAGATATATATCATTTAGAAATATCATCAATGTTAAAACTCGTAATGTGTGGCTCTAACATATGTGTTAATGTTATTTTCTGTCAATTTCAGATACTGACTACGTGTCCCGCTTCAAGTTGGATTATCCAATGATGGTCCTTGTTCCCGGACAACGGGAGGCGTTTCAACAAGTAATTGGAAATATTTTCCATTTCGTTTCTTAAGGATAGAATAATTATATAACTTTAAGACATTCTTCATGCGTTCTTTCAGATGTTTTGCATAAACCCATCTCAAGTCAATAAGGCCGTGACTGTAGTTTGCGACTGGGCCGCACCGCCACAGGTGCAATTCACTCTGGGCGACGAGTATATGCACGTGGTACGTCAAGATCCAACAGGGCGATACCTGGGCAATGCTACGATAACCTCGTACCAATTCTGCAGCCACAACGTACCACCGCGTAACATCCTAAAAGAAACTAATGCACCCATTATAACTGAAATTGTGTAAATTCTATTAAATTCTCATTACTGTCATGTGTTATTCAGTTTTTTTAATAGTTACTTTTTATAGTCACGGTAGCCAAGTGGTTGTGTGATCGGAATTCCATTCAAGAGACCCGAGTTCGATCCCTAGTCGCTAGGCTCGTACCAATGGTTTTTTTCTAAACTTATATAGGATTTATACCGTTGGCTTAAACATAAACACCTTCATGTTCGACGATCCACGTACGGACCTCGACGGGCTGGGTCGGAAGGACTCAATTGTCTAGTTCAATCCCGGTATTGGGAATAGCATGAAGATTTTTTTTATTAACATAATTTTGTTTCAGTAAATAAATAAAGAAAAAGCTGTTTTATATATAAAGGGTATAAGGACTCCCTCTTCCTGCTCCCTAACCTCCAACTGTCGGTTACCCTGGTAATTATTAAAAACTTTGGCCTGAGAGACTCTTACGATTCTAGTAATTTTCCATAACGCACTCAATTTTTCATACTTTGGTAGACAGACAACGTAACGCTAACTACACTGATGGTACTTTTGATTGATAATTGATAATAAATACATAAATACACTTAAACCATCCATGGCACGAGTACATGTTCGAGGTTCGAACCCTTATCCCTTAGTTTCGAATATAGGATCATTACCGACAAGGTTATTTATATATTTTTGTTGTAGTGGTCCTTTAGTTTCGAACGCAGAGTCAACTACATTATCTGGGAGTATTTTATTTAAATATTTTCTCTTGTAGTGGTATTGAACAATTCCATTGCAACAACTTTTGTGTCCCGGATTGGAAAGTATACAGAGTTCCATCCATCTTAATTCGTGTGATACATGTACCATATGGGGTATATCTTGCTCGGGGGCGAAACGCATCAATAACCCTTTTTTTTGTAATGCTTTTTATGTGTTATGGGCTACAGTAGTAACTTACGATCGAGTGAAAGAGAAGCTCGTTTTTCACCGTGATCCTTAAAAAAACACGTTATGCAGTGCAAATTATATATGTTGGATAATTAATGATAAATACAATGTATTAACGACCATGGCTTGAGTACAAATATTCATATTAAGTTATTAAAACTTTCGTGAGACATCAATGAAACAGTTAAAAATAGCCAAACTCACGGTATATTAATCGGTGTAGGTACCGACTAGTTTCGTTCGTTTCTTTAGTCCCAAGAGCGAGGCGGGATGCGAGCGCGAACTCATTCCACTCACCCTGATGAAGGACCTCCGATAGCTCCGAAACTAGTCGGTACCTACACCGATTATTAGAGCGTAAGTTTGACCGTTTTTAAATGTTCATATTTATCATATTAAATGTTTTCTTGTAGAGGGATTTAAACTTCGAAGACAGTACCTCTCCCAATAAGATTATCGCACCAACTTCCTAAAATTTACTAAGTGATGTGACTCACACGCTTCATAAAATTTAGGTGTTTTGACTATCAAGTCACCAGAGTCGTTTTAGGACAACGTGACAACTAGACAACCTGTCACTATCTTAGAATCCATGCCAACGATTCAAATGGTACATAAGTTTCGAAGAAAAGACCTCATTGGTACGATTATTCCTCCTGGGAATCGATCTTGGGTTTCCTGATTCAAATTTTGATCCCAACGCCCGAGCTTTACTTACTTACTCTAACTTACTTACTAAGCTTGTGGCACTGATTAGTTTTATTGGCTGTTATAAATTGATATCTATAAAAAAAGTACACAGCTTTAACTGCTTTGATTTTTCTAACTTAACATTTGGACAGACATTTCACCGAAGCTAATGACAATTCCTATTAAATAAATACAGTCACTTATACATGGAAGATAATACATACGAAATAAATGAATATGTGTATAGGTAATATATACAAACAATTACATTTTAACTTTCGTTTCTTAATCTGACAAGTAGAAAAAATATATATTGACGAACACAATGATCATCAATATTTATAAACACCGTGTTCATCATCACCCATATGGGTGGTATCACTTATAAAAACACGACTAGAACATGGGATAATTTGGACGGAATTAGTTTTGCGACGCCTAACTTCTTGGAGCATCGTAAATCTTATCAATTTGCTGAGCAAGGCTTGCTGATTGTCGCTCCCGAGGGGCGAAAGTCCGGTTTTTTATTCAATTAACTTTAACTTTCGGAGTTGATATTTATAGATATTACATATAGGTACGGCCAAAGAATGTGAAATAAATAAATTAAAACCTAAAAACGTTAACTCTTATCTTGTATTAGTGGTCTTTAGTCTTAAAAATAAAAACCTTAAGAGCAAACCTATAAATGCGTAACATACTTCTTATGCGTAACATATTTCGTAACATACTTAGTCACTTAAAATATTTTTTTGTTACTAATATTGAGATAAGCTGTTGGTGTGTAAATTAATAATATTAATTTTAAATAAACTTTAAAAGAAATTCTGAAAATTTATACTCTTTATCCTTCTTTAATCTTCAAGCCTCTCTCAATATTGGGTTGACGGAGTTCTAAAGAATTTAGTCCTTTCAGCTCACTTTGCACCGGAGTATATCGATGGTGGATAAAGTACCAGACACCTCACGCCTAAGATGCTGCTGCCAGTCACAAATATGCATAATCTAATATTGGAGTTGAATTTCTTTAATATCGTGTGTCCTGCAATAAACTTTAATCCTTCGCCATCTTTATGTTTAACAAGCAAACGATATAGTCTATATACATATAACGATATAGTCAACGATATTGATATAGTCTATATATATTTAGTCATTGCGTTTAAAATTACCTACAAAGTACCTATAATATCCATAAAACATGTTGCCTCAGTAAACAAACATCGACCTGATAAAAAGACATCCTTGTTTGAACATATCAGACTAACAGCTTCCAATCTATTCAATATGGAAGCGGTAGTTTTACACAAAGGAGTGGCATAACGGATATTGACTTCACGTTCATATTCACCATTCCATCTATAAATTAAGGCGCGCATCGTCCTAAAGAAAAACGTGGCTAAACTGGAGATTTATTTTATTTTACTTTATACTACTTTTCATATATGCGTTTGGATAGTTCACACTTTTTTTTTAATTCAGATTACAAAAATAATGTTTCATACGCGTATTACTCAGCCAGAACTCAAACTGGATCGCAACCATTACAGTCACTTATAACTAGCTCAGCACGCAAATAAGCTGAGCTCTGTAATTACATTTCCTTGTGTATTTTCCGCTTTGCAGCTTTAGTGTTGCTGCTCGCTTTATAATGAAACTAAACTTATTACGTCATAACTATTACGGAGCACAGGACCGCATAGGAAAATTAAAAATGTTACGTCGGAGATAAGTAATCTGGGTCACAACGAGTTAAGAAATAATAGTCTCGATAGCCGTGTGGTTGGGTGGTCTGAACTTCAAGTCAAGAGATCCGAGTTCGATTTTATTGAGATGGTAATATAATACACTAACCTATCTGCCTGTTAACCTCTCCAATTGAGCTTGTATCTGGGATATCAACTTTGCAGTGGAGGGCATGTATCTGAAGTGGTTCACGACAATAGTCGAGTGACGAGTATTAACTGCGCCATAGTATTTCTAAGTTTACATACTTACCTATTAGGCTACTGAAGCAATTTTAAAATAAAATAAAAGTGAAGATCACATGTTCATTTCACGTATTCACGTAAATATTAAATAGTACTATATCAGACTGACTAAAAGTTAACATAAAATGATATAAAGAATGAATTCAAAGAAGTCATCACTCCAATGTTGGCACAAAAATGGAACACGGTAGCGGTTTTCATAGCGGTTACAATACTCTATAATCTTAATAACTACCATTGGTGACCATTGGCTACAACATAAGTTTTTGAGGCTAAACAGGAGGTGGAGAAATGATTTTGAGTAGTCAAGATCACAGTATTTTTATTTTTTGTAATTTTATTAACTATTAAAAGAATGTTATTGTAATTTTTTTGAAAAAGTAGCAATTTGTACTATTAAAAAAGTCACGATTACCGAGTGGAAGGGTGGTCGAAATTTCGAGTCGAGAGACCCGAGTTCGATCCTCAGGTGGCAATGGGTTTTTTCAAAAATCTAAGTACAATTCATATCGTTGGCTTGGGCATAAAGACGGCGACGGGCTCACGACCTGTCACGTTGTCCCGAATATATCTTCGGTGGAAGGTGGGTCGAAGGGACTTAATTGTCTAGACTAGACCTCTACCCCTGTATTGGGAATGGCGCGAAGATATTTAATTTGTTTTAGTTAAAAGAATGAAATTTAAATAAAATTATTGTTCATAACATTTTGTTTTAGCGATTGTAAGCATCCTTGCTTTCACAAAACAGGAGATATTCAATAGAAATAGTTGGAAAAAAAGGAAGTATTTTATGCACCTAACTGTGCTGCTACCCTAACTAAAACCCCTTGATGGTTGAAAAAGTTCAAACGCGGCTAAAGCTTAGTTGATTATCTATGTTAAGGACTCTAAAAAGGATCGCTCCAAATAAAGTTTATCACCGTATGATAGGAGTTAGAAAGCGAGCTTCAAAGTTTCTTTTTAATTCTATGGTCTTCAATGAAATTCTTCGATTGTTCTAATTCCCGACATTATGACTGATTAACGACCTCCGTGGACGAGACACACCGCTTTTCATGGTGTCCCCAGCTCTGATGTCTCGGATTTGATTGCCGTACTGTTCAATGTGGGAAAGCACTTTTACTACATTGTCTCGGGTATGGGTATTTGTTGTACAACACAAGTGCTTTAGCTTCTTTCGAATCAGAGCAACGTATGTGATGTTGTCCCTATATCTATATATCTTTGTATTTATTTATTTGACATTCTTAATTTTCTATACTTGTCATCCAAAAAAGATTGCAATGTCTCAAAAGAAATTTCGGTGAAATCTAAATCTTACTTTATATGGATTTTTGGTGTCAGCTCTCAAAGCTCTAGCAAATTACAGGATTAAATTTCGGGTGCCAAATTTTTTTCCTATTATTACTAAAAAACTTGACACATTACTAGAAAAATTACAATAAACTAGAATTAATTTCACGTCTGACACTGAGTCACAGCCATTAGTGTCAATTACAACGAGCGCAGCACGCGAGCGACTTAAGCGCTGTGTAATTATGATTCTTTGTTTACTTGCCGCCGCGAACAATTACCAACGTGTTTCTGTCTATTTTTTTTTTATTAAATTATAGGTTTGAATAAAATTAAAACGAACACGCCATAGTTTTTGAAGCCATCAGTAGGTAATACTTGTTATTTTAAATAATCTTTTAAATTTAATGCTGTAAGGAAAAGGGTCGCGATAGCCGAGTGATTGGGTGATTCGTGTCAGACCCCAGTACGATCCCCAGGTGGTAGGCTCGTACGGATGAGTATTTTTTTCAAAACATATCAATGAACAATTTCGTTTTCTTGAACGTATAGACGGCGATAGCACGTGCTCGCCATCTGTTACGTTGTTCAAAAAGATGTATTCAATGATAAGTGGATTTAATTTTCTGGATCTCTGTCTACCCTGAATGGCGTAAAGAAATTTTTTACGGAAAAAGTTAATGTAAAGACAATAATTTTTTTACACCATTACTGTCAGTAACTTATACTGTTAGTTTGCTGTACAAAAAGCTCTCAATTACGCTTTAAATTATGAAATGATTTTCACGCTTTTCTTAATACCGGGGTAGTCAGACGTCTAGATAATTCAGTTCTTTCGATACACTTTTCACCTAAGCTTATTTGGGACACTGTGACAGGTGGTGAGCATATCGTCATCTTAATGTGCAAGCTAACGACGCAATATATTTAAATGACGACCTCCGTGCACGAATGGCATACACCGGTTTTCATGGTATCGCCAGCTCTGAGTCCCGGTCTTCGATGCCCAGGCCGGTCAATATAAAAACACATTTTTTACATTTTCTCTGGTCTGGTTGTTTGTCTTACCTTCGTTGTTTCTGATTCCATAATATAAGTGCTTAAGCTGGTTATTTTGGGATCAGAGCAATGTATGTAATGTTGTCCCTATCTATGTATATATATCTTTTGTAATAAAAATTATACAAGGACAAACTTGTCACGTATGACACCGGCTTTAAATTCGAATCGTTAGTTATATTCAAAGCGGAGTGTAAAAGCATTATGACACCTCGTTAAAGGCAAAACAGCCACAATATTAACAACATAACTCATTATTATGTGCTCCACTCCAACTTAATAGGACAGCAGCAATGGCGACGTTTATTGCCGCCATATTCTAAGTTTGTTAACTTCATAATTGTCTTCCTTAGCATAATACCGACACTTCAAATGCCAAATTAGTACGAAGCTGGCCCTGATACAACAGAGCCATTTATAGAACATTTACTTTGTGTTGAAAATTAAAAATTAATGAATTCTCGTATAAATTCTACAAGTTATTTTCACTCATTTTCCAGTTGCAATGGTAGCCAGAGGTCTAGATAATATAGTCCCTTTGATGAACATTTCACCGGAGCTTATTTGGGACTAAGTGACATCTTTATGTCCAAGCCGACGAAGAAAGGATTACCATACGTAAGATTTTTAAAAAATCCTATTTTATTTATTTATTACTTTTTTAAAACCTTAATGCACATAGTGATTCATATGGCACACTTAATGCCAAACGGAATTTTCTATCAGTCAACCCTCAGGCTAAACAAGCATATGATTTAGAAGCAGTGCATTTAATTAAAGAGAGCGCTCTAATAGAACGTGGCAAATACAAAAATATTTACATAAACATACATACGATATATTTTTTATCTTCACGCTATTTCCCATATTGGGGTAGGCAGAGGTCTAGAGAGGGTATTCTTTAGACCCACTCTTCACCGAATCATATTTTGTACATAGTGACACGTGGTGAGCCTATCACCATGTGCTAGCTAACGTTACAATATATTAACAGACATTTAAAGCTGACTTCGAGTAGTTCACATTCATCACACAAATTTGCCCCTAGCGGGATTCGAACACACAACCCTTAGCTTCAACATATTTATAATGAAGGGGGATTTATAGTCAATATTAATTGCATTTTGAATATCGCCATTACCATATTAAAGGCTTTGTTCCTCTGTTGTCTCCAAGGACACCTATGAAAAAAATAGGGGGAAATGTTACTAGAATATAACTGCTAGTTAGTACTAATGTTATGTAAGCTAGTTATGTAAGTTTGATTACACGTGAATTTTTGCTAGTGCAAAAATTCACGTGTAAACAAACTAACATAACGTTCTATGATGTATTTTTGACGGTACGGCGTGGGTTCGAAACCCACCTGTGTCAGTAAATATAAAATATCTATAAATACTGCGTACGCACGTATCAAGTATAAGTATGTGAGTATTTATAAGTATATATGCGTATGCGTGTATATATCTATATAGTGTTATACATTTATATTATATGTATAGTATGTATATTTATGTATTATAAGTGGCCACTGAAAATCAGGGCTGGCATGTACCTGTTAGTGCAGCTTTCATCCCAGCAATATACCTGAGTGGCTCTCCTATTTTGGCACATTGCACTTCTGCAAAATGGCGATCGTATTTAATTTACAGTTTATATTTCAGTTTTTTTTTTCACTTTTATATTTAATTTTAAGTGCTAAAATAAATGTTTCTTTCTTTCTTTCAAATACCAACACGCATAGTCCCAGCCAGGGAGAACAGATCGCCATGTGTCAGACAACAGCACCTTACACACCCATTTCGTTCATCATCATTATCAGACACTCACGTCTAAGTATCCGAGTACTCTTAGCCCTCATCTCCTCTAGCAGTTTCCTCACATGGTCTTCGAAAACTAGCCTTATATGTATAAATGTTCTCTCTATAAACGTTAAAAGTCACGATAGCCGAGTTGTTGGGTGGTCGGAATTTCGAGTCGAGAGACCCGAGTTCGATTCCCAGGTGGCAGTACCAATGAGTTTTTCAAAAACTTATGTACGAATTTCATCGTTGGCTTGGACATAAAGGCGGCGACGGGCTCACCACCTGTCACGTTGTCCCGAAAATATCTTCGGTGGAAGGTGGGTCAAAGGGACTTAATTGTCTAGACTTGACCTCTGTCTACCCCTGTATTGGGAATTGCGTGAAGATATATTTTTTTTATTTATTTCTATAAACGTTACTGTTTCTATGTGATTTTTGGTTCTTTGCAGTGGTGTGACAATGCTTTTACTGACAGTTCAAGAGTTTACGTAAAAGAATCGGTTTTAATCTCCAGTATAAGCTTATAGTTGAGTGGACGACCTCCGTGAACGAGTGGCGTAAACACCGGTTTTCAAGTTGTTGCCATCTCGAAGTCCCGGGTTCGATTCCCGGTCGGGTCAATATAGAAAAACCACTTTTTCTACGTTTTCTAGGGTCTGGGTGTGTGGTGCCTTCGTTGTTTCCGATTCCCATACCCCAAGTGCTTTGGCATCTTACATTGGAATCGGAGCCATGTATGTGATGTTGTCCATATCTACATATCTAGATATGTATAGTTGAGCGGATAGCAATAGCCTTAAGCTACTGGTAAAATTATATTAAATACTTTGGTAAGTACATAAAGAAAGGATCAGATGAAGTGCGTCTGTATGCCGCGATAGTATGCGACGGTGTGTTTCTTGCCACCGTTAATGCTGCCACCGCAGCCAACGTCCACAACAGGTTCCGGATGAGTAAGATACCTGCGGTGTTCCGCAACGTCTCCTTTATAATTTTTAGAACATAATTATCTCTTTATACATAATTATGGACTTAATACTTAAGTACTTTCATTGTCTAATGAAATGTCCTGAACTCTATATTAACAGACATTTAAAGCTGACTTCGAGTAGTTCACATTCATCACAAATTTGCCCCTAGCGGGATTCGAACACACAACCCTTAGCTTCAACATATTTATAATGAAGGGGATTTATAGTCAATATTAATTGCATTTTGAATATCGCCATTACCATATTAAAGGCTTTGTTCCTCTGTTGTCTCCAAGGACACCTATGAAAAAAATAGGGGGAAATGTTACTAGAATATAACTGCTAGTTAGTACTAATGTTATGTAAGCTAGTTATGTAAGTTTGATTACACGTGAATTTTGCTAGTGCAAAATTCACGTAAACAAACTTACATAACGTTCTATGATGTATTTTTGACGGTACGGCGTGGGTTCGAAACCCACCTGTGTCAGTAAATATAAAATATCTATAAATACTGCGTACGCACGTATCAAGTATAAGTATGTGAGTATTTATAAGTATATATGCGTATGCGTGTATATATCTATATAGTTTTATACATTTATATTATATGTATAGTATGTATATTTATGTATTATAAGTGGCCACTGAAAATCAGGGCTGGCATGTACCTGTTAGTGCAGCTTTCATCCCAGCAATATACCTGAGTGGTTTCCTCCTATTTTGGCACATTGCACTTCTGCAAAATGGCGATCGTATTTAATTTACAGTTTATATTTCAGTTTTTTTCACTTTTATATTTAATTTTAAGTGCTAAAATAAATGTTTCTTTCTTTCTTTCAAATACCAACACGCATAGTCCCAGCCAGGAGAACAGATCGCCATGTGTCAGACAACAGCACCTTACACACCCATTTCGTTCATCATCATTATCAGACACTCACGTCTAAGTATCCGAGTACTCTTAGCCCTCATCTCCTCTAGCAGTTTCCTCACATGGTCTTCGAAAACTAGCCTTATATGTATAAATGTTCTCTATAAACGTTAAAAGTCACGATTACCGAGTGGAAGGGTGGTCGAAATTTCGAGTCGAGAGACCTGAGTTCGATTCCCAGGTGGCAGTACCAATGAGTTTTTCAAAAACTTATGTACGAATTTCATCGTTGGCTTGGATATAAAGATGGCGGCAGGCTCACCACCTGTCACGTTGTCCCGAATATATCTTCGGTGGAAGGTGGGTCAAAGGGACTTAATTGTCTAGACTTGACCTCTGTCTACCCCTGTATTGGGAATTGCGTGAAGATATATTTTTATTTATTTCTATAAACGTTAAAAGTCACGATTACCGAGTGGAAGGGTGGTCGAAATTTCGAGTCGAGAGACCTGAGTTCGATTCCCAGGTGGCAGTACCAATGAGTTTTTCAAAAACTTATGTACGAATTTCATCGTTGGCTTGGATATAAAGATGGCGGCAGGCTCACCACCTGTCACATTGTCTCAAAAGTATCTTTCATGGAAGGAGGGTCGAAAGAGCTTAATTGTCTAAACCAACTAAAATTCAAATTGTCTAAACCAATTAAAATTGTAAATTATTACTAGGAAATTCCCGTGAAAATAGTTTGGCTTAATATCAAATTTAACATTAAAATGTAAATATCAATTTTATTTAATCAGTATATTAAAACAATTAGGGGAAACTATTGATTTGATAGTGACTAATTTGCAGTAATAATAAAATAAATATAAAACACATTTTTACATTTTCTCTGGTCTGGTTGTTTGTCTTACCTTCGTTGTTTCTGATTCCATAATATAAGTGCTTAAGCTGGTTATTTTGGGATCAGAGCAATGTATGTAATGTTGTCCCTATCTATATAGTTTTTATACATTTATATTATATGTATAGTATGTATATTTATGTATTATAAGTGGCCACTGAAAATCAGGGCTGGCATGTACCTGTTAGTGCAGCTTTCATCCCAGCAATATACCTGAGTGGTTTCCTCCTATTTTGGCACATTGCACTTCTGCAAAATGGCGATCGTATTTAATTTACAGTTTATATTTCAGTTTTTTTTTCACTTTTATATTTAATTTTAAGTGCTAAAATAAATGTTTCTTTCTTTCAAATACCAACACGCATAGTCCCAGCCAGGGAGAACAGATCGCCATGTGTCAGACAACAGCACCTTACACACCCATTTCGTTCATCATCATTATCAGACACTCACGTCTAAGTATCCGAGTACTCTTAGCCCTCATCTCCTCTAGCAGTTTCACATGGTCTTCGAAAACTAGCCTTATATGTATAAATGTTCTCTATAAACGTTAAAAGTCACGATAGCCGAGTTGTTGGTGGTCGGAATTTCGAGTCGAGAGACCCGAGTTCGATCCCCATCGTGTTAGGCTCACACCAATGGGTTTTTTCATAGCTTATGTACAATTTATATCGTTGGCTTGGATATAAAGATGGCGGCAGGCTCACCACCTGTCACATTGTCTCAAAAGTATCTTTCATGGAAGGAGGGTCGAAAGAGCTTAATTGTCTAAACCAACTAAAATTCAAATTGTCTAAACCAACTAAAATTCAAATTGTCTAAACCAACTAAAATTCAAATTGTCTAAACCAACTAAAATTCAAATTGTCTAAACCAACTAAAATTCAAATTGTCTAAACCAACTAAAATTCAAATTGTCTAAACCAACTAAAATTCAAATTGTCTAAACCAACTAAAATTCAAATTGTCTAAACCAACTAAAATTCAAATTGTCTAAACCAACTAAAATTCAAATTGTCTAAACCAACTAAAATTCAAATTGTCTAAACCAACTAAAATTCAAATTGTCTAAACCAACTAAAATTCAAATTGTCTAAACCAACTAAAATTCAAATTGTCTAAACCAACTAAAATTCAAATTGTCTAAACCAACTAAAATTCAAATTGTCTAAACCAACTAAAATTCAAATTGTCTAAACCAACTAAAATTCAAATTGTCTAAACCAACTAAAATTCAAATTGTCTAAACCAACTAAAATTCAAATTGTCTAAACCAACTAAAATTCAAATTGTCTAAACCAACTAAAATTCAAATTGTCTAAACCAACTAAAATTCAAATTGTCTAAACCAACTAAAATTCAAATTGTCTAAACCAACTAAAATTCAAATTGTCTAAACCAACTAAAATTCAAATTGTCTAAACCAACTAAAATTCAAATTGTCTAAACCAACTAAAATTCAAATTGTCTAAACCAACTAAAATTCAAATTGTCTAAACCAACTAAAATTCATATGGCACACTTAATGCCAAACGGAATTTTCTATCAGTCAACCCTCAGGCTAAACAAGCATATGATTTAGAAGCAGTGCATTTAATTAAAGAGAGCGCTCTAATAGAACGTGGCAAATACAAAAATATTTACATAAACATACATACGATATATTTTTTATTTATTTATTACTTTTTAAAACCTTAATGCACATAGTGATTCATATGGCACACTTAATGCCAAACGGAATTTTCTATCAGTCAACCCTCAGGCTAAACAAGCATATGATTTAGAAGCAGTGCATTTAATTAAAGAGAGCGCTCTAATAGAACGTGGCAAATACAAAAATATTTACATAAACATACATACGATATATTTTTTATTTATTTATTACTTTTTAAAACCTTAATGCACATAGTGATTCATATGGCACACTTAATGCCAAACGGAATTTTCTATCAGTCAACCCTCAGGCTAAACAAGCATATGATTTAGAAGCAGTGCATTTAATTAAAGAGAGCGCTCTAATAGAACGTGGCAAATACAAAAATATTTACATAAACATACATACGATATATTTTTTATTTATTTATTACTTTTTAAAACCTTAATGCACATAGTGATTCATATGGCACACTTAATGCCAAACGGAATTTTCTATCAGTCAACCCTCAGGCTAAACAAGCATATGATTTAGAAGCAGTGCATTTAATTAAAGAGAGCGCTCTAATAGAACGTGGCAAATACAAAAATATTTACATAAACATACATACGATATATTTTTATCTTCACGCTATTTCCCATATTGGGGTAGGCAGAGGTCTAGAGGGTATTCTTTAGACCCACTCTTCACCGAATCATATTTTGTACATAGTGACACGTGGTGAGCCTATCACCATGTGCTAGCTAACGTTACAATATTAACAACATAACTCCATTATTATGTGCTCCATCTAACTTAATAGGACAGCAGCAATGGCGACGTTTATTGCCGCCATATTCTAAGTTTGTTAACTTCATAATTGTCTTCCTTAGCATAATACCGACACTTCAAATGCCAAATTAGTATTTGAAGCTGGCCCTGATACAACAGAGCCATTTATAGAACATTTACTTTGTGTTGAAAATTAAAAATTAATGAATTCTCGTATAAATTCTACAAGTTATTTTCACTCATTTTCCAGTTGCAATGGTAGCCAGAGGTCTAGATAATATAGTCCCTTTGATGAACATTTCACCGGAGCTTATTTGGGACTAAGGACATCTTTATGTCCAAGCCGACGAAGAAAGGATTACCATACGTAAGATTTTTAAAAATCCTATTTTATTTATTTCTATAAACGTTAAAAGTCACGATAGCCGAGTTGTTGGTGGTCGGAATTTCGAGTCGAGAGACCTGAGTTCGATTCCCAGGTGGCAGTACCAATGAGTTTTTCAAAACTTATGTACGAATTTCATCGTTGGCTTGGACATAAAGGCGGCGACGGGCTCACCACCTGTCACGTTGTCCCGAAAATATCTTCGGTGGAAGGTGGGTCAAAGGACTTAATTGTCTAGACTTGACCTCTGTCTACCCCTGTATTGGGAATTGCGTGAAGATATATTTTTTATTTATTTCTATAAACGTTAAAAGTCACGATAGCCGAGTTGTTGGTGGTCGGAATTTCGAGTCGAGAGACCTGAGTTCGATTCCCAGGTGGCAGTACCAATGAGTTTTTCAAAACTTATGTACGAATTTCATCGTTGGCTTGGACATAAAGGCGGCGACGGGCTCACCACCTGTCACGTTGTCCCGAAAATATCTTCGGTGGAAGGTGGGTCAAAGGACTTAATTGTCTAGACTTGACCTCTGTCTACCCCTGTATTGGGAATTGCGTGAAGATATATTTTTTATTTATTTATTACTTTTTAAAACCTTAATGCACATAGTGATTCATATGGCACACTTAATGCCAAACGGAATTTTCTATCAGTCAACCCTCAGGCTAAACAAGCATATGATTTAGAAGCAGTGCATTTAATTAAAGAGAGCGCTCTAATAGAACGTGGCAAATACAAAAATATTTACATAAACATACATACGATATATTTTTTATTTATTTCTATAAACGTTACTGTTTCTATGTGATTTTTGGTTCTTTGCAGTGGTGTGACAATGCTTTTACTGACAGTTCAAGAGTTTACGTAAAAGAATCGGTTTTAATCTCCAGTATAAGCTTATAGTTGAGTGGACGACCTCCGTGAACGAGTGGCGTAAACACCGGTTTTCAAGTTGTTGCCATCTCGAAGTCCCGGGTTCGATTCCCGGTCGGGTCAATATAGAAAAACCACTTTTTCTACGTTTTCTAGGGTCTGGGTGTGTGGTGCCTTCGTTGTTTCCGATTCCCATACCCCAAGTGCTTTGGCATCTTACATTGGAATCGGAGCCATGTATGTGATGTTGTCCATATCTACATATCTAGATATGTATAGTTGAGCGGATAGCAATAGCCTTAAGCTACTGGTAAAATTATATTAAATACTTTGGTAAGTACATAAAGAAAGGATCAGATGAAGTGCGTCTGTATGCCGCGATAGTATGCGACGGTGTGTTTCTTGCCACCGTTAATGCTGCCACCGCAGCCAACGTCCACAACAGGTTCCGGATGAGTAAGATACCTGCGGTGTTCCCGCAACGTCTCCTTTATAATTTTTAGAACATAATTATCTCTTTATACATAATTATGGACTTAATACTTAAGTACTTTCATTGTCTAATGAAATGTCCTGAACTCTATGTGTAACAGACGTACTGTCACGTCTACACATTGGTTAAAAGTGGCCGTAAATTACAAATCACGACAAAATTTAATGATGGGTGATCGGAACTCGAGTCAAGTTCGATTCCGGACCCGAGTTCGATCCCCATCGTGTTAGGCTCACACCAATGGGTTTTTTTCATAGCTTATGTACAATTTATATCGTTGGCTTGGATATAAAGATGGCGGCAGGCTCACCACCTGTCACATTGTCTCAAAAAGTATCTTTCATGGAAGGAGGGTCGAAAGAGCTTAATTGTCTAAACCAACTAAAATTCAAATTGTCTAAACCAATTAAAATTGTAAATTATTACTAGGAAATTCCCGTGAAAATAGTTTGGCTTAATATCAAATTTAACATTAAAATGTAAATATCAATTTTATTTAATCAGTATATTAAAAACAATTAGGGGAAACTATTGATTTGATAGTGACTAATTTGCAGTAATAATAAAATAAATATAGATATCTTCACGCAATTCCCAGTACAGGGGTAGACGAAGGTCTAGTCTAGACAATTAAGTCCCTTTGACCCATCTTCCACCGAAGATATTTTCGGGACATCATGACAGGTTGTAAGCCCATCGTCGTCTTTATGTCAATATATAATTCATACACAAGTTTTTGAAGATCCAATTGGAACGAGCCTCCAGCCTAGGGATCGAACTCACGTCTATAGGAATCACGCATCGCCGGAAATTCTGGAAGTCTATAGATTCACTCTGATTTATAAATACGACGTTATTAAGTCAAAAAGTTCTAGTGTTATACCTTGACTTCTATCGAGTGACTTATTTGGTTTAATTTTCGAGTTTGACATAAATAACACACTGAATAAAGTAGCTAAAGTTTTATATATAAAAACTAGCTGTCCCCCGCGGCTTTGCTCGCAGTTTAACACTTAAGGCGGGACTCTAATAATGTTTCTAAAATAAAAAGTAGCATATGTTACTTATAACTTTAGCTATCTGTCAGTGAAAGTCCTGTTAAAATCGGTCCAGCCGTTTCAGAGATTATACGAAACAAACAGACATAGACAGACAGACAGAAAAAACTAGGACTACTCAAAAAATAACAATAAAAAAATCTTTAGTGTTTCCGTAAATAAGAATTGAAAAATAATAATAAAAATAAACGATAAAATCAAATAAACGTCTCTGTTCCTTACTCTGCTCCTTTCTCTACTCCTTAGGAGCACAAAAGAAAATGGTTTATTTAGCCAAAATATAAAGTAACGTAAGACACATTGAGCTGGACCCGGCTAGTTCGGGATGTAATGCAATCTCCGGCTTACGGACAAAGCCACCACGATTGTGAAACATGCAATTTGTTCATTTGAGTTTAATTTCGTGGAAACTTATTTATTTTCTTCCATCGCATACGAGCTCTTTATTATCTCGCTCGTACGATTACGTCATAGTGCTTTTGGAACGTACATTTTACGTACACACACATCTTTATTGAATTTTATTCTGCGATAAGATTTGTGGATTCGGAATTCGAGTCAAGAGACCCGATATATCTCCGGAAACAGATGTCTTCCAGCAACAAATATTATCGCAACAGGTGACATCGACATAATAATCTACTACTCACATTGATTTAAATTCGAATACTGCACCCATATTCTTTCACGTGTGTTATAAGAGGTAACAAAAGAAATATCTTGATAATTGCTGTGACTACAAAGTGAACATTACTTTTCATAAACCGACCTATGACAAACTGTAGGGTCTAGCATGCGGTAGTCAATCTGCTAGCAGCTATCCATTGAGGCAAATTGTTCAGGAATGTTGCAATGCCCTTCACAGTGGACTTTTAAAAGACGTTAATTTTTTTTTATTTATATCCTCACGCATTTTCCCATACATGGAGAATGGAGATACACCATGGAGTCAGCAGTCTAGAAATAATTTTTTGACTCATTTTTCACCGAAGCTTATTTAGGACAACGTGACAGGTGGTGAGAGAGAGAGAGAGAGATAGATAGATAGATAGATTCATATATACGTATAAACAGTACTAACATCCATATTCATCACACAAATGATAGGCCTAGTGGGAAATTACAAGGTCACTACCTAGTAGGCTGTATCCATACTTGGCTATCGGGTCGTGTTCAAATTATTCATAAAATAACTTCACGCCATTTCCAATACAGGGGTAGACAGAGGTTTAGACAATTAAGTCGTTTCCACCCACCTTCCACCGAAGACATTTTTGGGACAATGTGGTAGTTGATGAGCCCGTAACCGTTTTTATGTCAAAGCCAATGATATCGCACGTAAGTTTATTAAAAAAAAACCATTGGTACAAGCCTTGGTGATCGACTCGGGACCCTTGACTCGAAATCCAATCACCCAACCACTAGACTATCGTGACTTATTTCAAATTATTGATAGAACATGTTAAAATAATGTGCACGTATTTAAATAATATACGTTGGGTATATTATTTAAATTGTACATATTTTATTTGAGAGAAGTCCTTTTTACTTTAATCTTAAGCTCGGAGATCATGAAGTTATGATTCCATAACACAATTGCTTTAGCTACTTACTTTGGGATCGAAACATGTCGTGTTGTTCTTATTTATATTTATTTATTAGTATTAATTAATCTGGTATTTTGCCAGAGAAATAATACAATGTTTATTTACTGAAACCACCCACGACGTTACACACATCCCCGAACATCTTAGCAACTTCGTTAATTAGTAACAGTTACACAGGAATAAAGACAGTCGTTAATTAATTAACTCCAAACTTTCATTTTCAAAGCAGGTTTAACTTTATTAAATCAAGAACACACGAGGAACACAACTCTGTCAGTATTCCGTTGACTTAGTAGAAATGGAATATCCATTTACGCTAAATGGTACGCATTCTTAACATGAACGGAAATCCAACCAATATCACGTCATGAAACAGTAGTATCATTATTAAGTAGTTCATTATACAAAACGACAGTAAAGTAATATGTTTGTGGTTTAAGTTTGTGGTTGAGAAATACAATTAAGTATGACATATTTAGTACTGTAAAAAAAGTGTTAACAGTTCACTTGGTAAGGTGGCTACTGCGACACGTAACACTTACAACCCAGTTGAAATAAGAAGGTTGACAAGTCGTCGTCACCCCCGAGAACTATGATGGAATGTCATAGCCTGTGACTAAATCATCTTCATCTTTTTTTATATTTTTATATATGTTCATCTTCATCTTTTTTATATATTCTTTACAGTGGTAGAGCAACGCATCAGCTTTTGCTTTTGCATGAATGGGCCGGCTCGACCAGGGAAGTACCACGACCTCACAGAATACCGGCGTAAAGTAGAAGTCTAACAAACTTCTGCATTTCGTCTGGTGAGTGCAGGTAACCGGTGGCCAACACACTCCCCTCCCCCAATTCTAGGGGAGGGGGGTACTCTAAGGGAGGCAACGCATCTGCTTTGCCTCTGGTATTGCGGGTGTTAATGGGCGGCGGTGATCACTTACCATCACGTGAGCCACCTGCTCGTTTGCCTCCCTTTTTCTATAAAAAAAATAAATGTCAAAACGGAAAAAATAATTGTTAAATTGTTATTTGGCAGCAGAAATACGCAAGTACTGGTTCATGATACTGATCCAGAAGATTCCCGGTCAGAGGAGGAGTGTAATACCATTGAAAAATGTACTACAGTGGAAAATAAAGGAAAACATCAACAAAAAACCTACATACCTAAACTGGGATGTCCATAAACTTCTAAACAGGGATGTGTAAAAAGCGACAGCAAAATCAGGCAAACGTTCATGACCAGTGAGACCTGATCATTTCACAATTCTCTGATTAACCCCTAAGATGACAAGTGTTAGGCATGTGTATCGTTTGAAGACAGAGATAATATGACTTCACTCCTACCTTTGAGCCATATCTCTCACTCTTACAGCCTTAATAACTTTAACCGAAGAGACAATGGAAAATCTTCATTAATAAGATTTGTTCGCAGAATGATAACTGAAGTACTTGCGAAATTGATTTTATAAGTACATAACTAATTTGCCTTGGATTAGAAAAATGTGCCTTTATGGTATCATCCACCGTAACACAATCCATCTTTTAATAAGATGGATAAAGATATGGCTAAAATGTATAAGGGCTTCTATGATTTGGGCACGTTGAGCGAATATTGCGTGAAACTTATCAATACTAGGGGACGAGTTAGATCGAGACTGACTTTCGAAAACCATGTGAGCAAATTTCACGAAGAGAAATGGGTCAACAGTACTCGAATACCTAGACGTGTGAATGAAGAAAGTGATAAATTTAAAAGAAGCTAAAGAAGTATGCAAAGATCGTGACACAGAAAATCAGACACTTAGCGATCTGTTCTCCCTGGCTATTCCGTCGGCGATCATGCGAAAAGATATTTATTTATTATAAAACAAAGTTAATCTATACTCACTCGGTTTTTATATAAACCTCTTTCTTTAGGAATCTATAAGACTATATATTCACTCTGATTTATAAATACGATATTTTTAATTAAAAAAAGTTCTAGTGTTATACCTTGACTTCTATCGAGTTACTTATTTGGTCTAATTTTCGAGTTTCACATAAATAACACACTGAATAAAGTAGCTGAAGTTTTATATATAAAACTAGCTGCCCCCGCGGCTTTCTTAGCAGTTAAATACTTAAGGCGGAACCCTAATAATGTTGTTAAAATGAAAAGTAGCCTATGTCACTCCTTATAACATTAGCTATCCCTCAGTGAAAGTCCTGTTAAAATCGGTCCAGCTGTTTCAGAGATTAGCCGAAGCAAACAGACAGACAGACACACAGACAGACAGACAAAAACTGTAAAAAAAATGTTATTTTGGTGTATGTACCGTATGTATATTCATACGCATGTAGTAAAAAGGGTTATTTCAATAGTACAAACAGAAACTTCAATTTTATTTATATTTATAGATCTATAGATAAAAATACATCTAATACACAATTCTTAAGACAACTCAAAACAATAACAATAAAAAAGACTTTAGATTTTTCGTAAATAAACATAATAAAAATAATATTTGACCTAGTATTTTAATACAAGGTCAAATATTATTTTTATTTATAATTTTGAAATAAATATTACCTTGAAAATAATATTAAAGCATTAACTTTATCCATTTGATCCCGCCATATATCGCAATGAGGAGATACAAGCGGAACATAAAGTCAATTGAAGTGGTCGATCGAACACCAATCCATCAAAGTATTCTTCTTAACTTATAGGTATAATAAGTAAAATATAAAATTCCTCTGCAAACAGTAAGGAAGTCAGTCAAACAGAATATTTAATCATATTTAAAAAATAAAAAATAAAACGAAATATTTACGTTTTTAAACCCTTTACTTTTCATTTAATTATTTTTTACTCTAACACATATTTTTATTATTTTAGGTATTTTCATCATTATTAATTGACTACAAAATTCTAAACTATTGGTGACTCAAGTCAGTCACACAGAATATTTAATCATATTTAAAAAATAAAAAATAAAACGAAATATTTACGTTTTTAAACCCTTTACTTTTCATTTAATTATTTTTTACTCTTACACATATTTTTATTATTTTAGGTATTTTCATCATTATTAATTGACTACAAAATTCTAAACTATTGGTGACTCAAGTCTTGTCAATTCTTAACTTAACAATGTACGAAACAACTCGTTAGAGTAATGATTTTAGTGTTATTATGTTTTTATTTAATAATTTTCCTTGTACCTCTTTAATTAAAGTAAACGAATAAACATTGTTATTAATGCGACCTAAAATGATAAGAGAATTGTTCCTATATATATTCGAATTGTATCGCTTGTGATATATTTTTTAGCCAACGGCTGAAGCAACTGATGTTACTTTAAATTGAACTTAAATTTGAGAAATTAAGCTATGTTGCATTTATTTACTTCCATTTTGATGTTAACCTTCGTTTTAGGTTCACAAGGAAAACTAAAGAAATCTTCACCACCACATTGCACTCAGGTCTCTAAAGGTAAGGGAACAAAAATATTATATAGAAAATTGTGTATTTGAAACTAGGCCGGGATTTGTATTAAAATAATAAAGAAGGAAATAATAATGAAAAGGAATTCTGTATAAACGTTACAGAATTTTTTTTAACCTCATTTCCAATATTTTAGTACTGTCTTCAAACTTACCCAGCTATAACTAAACCTTTTTATAAATGAAACACTCAGTAAATTTTGATCGTTTTCTATCAAAAAAGACAAGTAAAAAGGGAGATTGTGTTAACCAACTTAAATTTTATATGTAATTAATGTAATTTTGTCTGTGAGTTTTATGCCCTATTCGTATTTCGCTCAAGAATATACATCCTGTTTTCTCATGAGGTTTGTAATAGGCGACGAAGAGGAAATTACGGCCGACAGATGGTCTGGTAATAGTGTCCAAAAATACCAAAATTAGATTGATCAGAGACATGCGCCGCCTTAGGTGCAAGGTACTTGTTTCTGCAATCGCCATACTACTTGTGAAGCATGGCTATTATGGCAAAACCTCACTATGAGAGATCAATTCTCAGCAGTAGACTTACGCGTATGTGTTATAATAAATAAATTCACGATAATGTTAATTATATCCTTAATATTTGTCCGTCAGTGAAGCATAAGATCAACTCATCAAACTTCATCTAGATTAATGCCGTTTAATGATGAAAATTCTACATGAGCACGTTTTACGTTTGCTCTAATATATGTTATTTTCTATTAATTTCAGATACTGACTATGTATCCCGCTTCAAGTTTGATTATCCTGTGATGTATCTTGTACCCGGACAACGGGAGGCATTTCAACAAGTAATTGCAATTATTTGCTATGCTTTTTTTCTTAAGGATAGTGTCACGATAGCCGGTTGGTTGGGTGGTCGGAAAAAGACCCGAGTTCGTTCTCCAGGTGGCAGGCTCGTACCAATGGGTTTGGTTATGGACATAAAGACGGTGACGGGTTCACCACCTGTCACGTTGTCCTGAAAATATCTTCGGTGGATGGTGGGTCGAAGGGACTTAAATATCTAGACTAGACCTATGTGTACCCCTGTATTGGAAATCGCGTGAAGATATTCATTTATTTATTTTACTGCAATTATTTCCTATGTTTCTTTCTTAAGGATTCATTCTTCGTACGTTCTTTCAGATGTATTGCATAAACCCATCCGAAGTGAATAAAGCAGTGACTACAGTCTGCGACTGGGCCGCACCGCCACAGGTGCAATTCACACTGGGCGACGAGTATATGCACGTGGTACGACAAGATCCAACAGGACGGTATCTGGGCAATGCTGTGATAACTTCGTACCAGCTCTGTAGCCACAACATACCGCCGCATAGAGTACTGAACGAAACTTATGTACCTATCATAACTGAAATTGTTTAAACACTAATAAAACATCATTATTATTATTCAGTACATTATTGTACAGTTCTTTACTGAAGTTATTTCCGATTTGAAATACATATATTTATATGCTATTGTGGGGAAACTCTGTAAAAATAAATATAGCACAGAAACGATGTAATCGAGCAACATGTGATCAGACCCCAATAACGAGCTGCATACCATTTCTCAAGGACATAAAATTACTTACTCTACCCTGTATATTAAACGTATGATACTACTTTTAAATAGTCAGCTTTACCATTCTTACGCAACTAAATTTCATTTCTTGTTGTCTCGTTGCGTGATTCGAACTTGCAACTTTCAACTTCAAAGGGAGAATCACTATTCATAGTGCTATTGGCCCGTCAATGCAGGAACTGATCGTATTGAAACTAAAAAGTCGGTCTATTTTAGAATCCTTTTATAGGAATTAAAAAAGTTTCGTATGTCTCAACCTACATTTGAAACCTTCCCAAACGTATTTTACAATCTGACTCAGATGCCTTTTTACCGATACATGTACATATAGTTATATGTTCATATAAATATGTTATTTCTATTATCTATATATACTTGGACATAAAGACGGCGACAGACTTGCCACCTGTCACGTTGTCCTTAAGAATGTATTCGGTGGAAGTTACTTAAATGTCTAGACTTGACCTCTGTCAATCCCTGTATTGGGATTGGCGTGAAGATATTTAATTTATATGTTGCACAAGTTCCTTCGTAGCCTTGGATGTCGTAAGAAACGATTAAAGGAAAACATTTTATGAAAAAGAAAATCGTTTTAAAACCTAAAGGTGAGGGCCTTTAAAGGCTGCTACTTTACTTTACTTTATACTACGTTTCATATACGCGTTTGAATTGTTCACACTTATTTTAATTCAGATTACAAAAATAATGTATCATACGCGTATTATTCAGCCAGAACTTAAACTGGATCGCAAACATTACAGTCACTTATAACTAGCTCAGCACGCAAATAAGCCGAGCTCTGTAATTACATTTCCTTGTGTATTTTCCGCTTTGCAGCATTCGTGTTGCTGCTCGCTTTATAATGAAACTAAACTTATTACGTCATAACTATAACGGAGCACAGGATCGCATACGAAAATTAAAAATGTTACGTCGGGGATAAATAGGTCACAACGAGTTAAGAGTTAATAGTCTCGATAGCCGAGTGGTTGGGTGGTCTGAATTTCAAGTAAAGAGTCCTGAGTTCGATTCTATTGAGATGGTAATATAATACACTAACCTATCTGCCTGTTAACCTCTCCAATTCAGCTTGTATCTGGGATATCAACCTTGTAGTGGAGAGCATGTACCTGAAGTGATTCACGACAATAGTCGAGTGACGAGTTTGAACCTGCGCCATAGTATTTCTAAGTTTACATACATACCTATTAAGCTACTGAAGCAATTTTAAAATAAAATAAAAGTGAAGATCACACGTTCATTTCACGTATTCACGTAAATATAAAATAGTACTATATCAGACTGAATAAAAGTTTGCATAAAATGATATAAAGAATGAATACAAAAAAGTCATCACTCCAATGTTGGCACAAAAATGGAACACGGTAGCGGTATTCAATGGAATATCAATTCATCAAAATCATTGCAATACCTGGCTGTTTTTTATATACGATGGTAACAACATTGTTTTGTTTTTTTAGTTAGAAAATCGTTAGGAAAACTTTTTAAAGAAATAGGTTGGCGCGTTTTATTTTTGATATGAATTCGTGTTTGCTACAAAATTCTATAATCTTAATAACTGCCTTTGGTGACCATTGGCTACAACATAAGTTTTTGAGGATAAACAAGAGGTGGAGAAATGATATTGTGTAGTCAAAATCAAAGTATTTTTATTTTTTTTAAGTTTATTAACTATTAAAAGTATGAAATTTAAATAAAATTATTGTTCATAACATTTTGTTTTAGCGATTGTAAGCATCCTTGCTTTCACAAAACAGGAGATATTCAATAGCAATAGTTGGAAAAAAAGGAAGTATTTTATGCACCTAACTGTGCTGCTACCTTAACTAAAACCATTTGATGGTTGAAAAAAGTTCAAACGCGACTAAAGCTTTGTTGGTTATCTATGTTAAAGACTCTAAATAGGATCGCTCCAAATAGAATTTATCTCCGTATGATAGGTGTTAGAAAACGAGCTTCATCGGAAAGTTTCTTTTTAATTCTATGGTCTTCAATGAAATCCTTCGATTGTTCTAATTCCCGACATTATGACTGATTAACGACCTCCGTGGACGAGTGGTTCACGCACCGCTTTTCATGGTGTCTCCAGCTCTGATGTCTCGGATTCGATTGCGGTACTGTTCAATGAGGGAAAGCACTTTTACTACATTGTCTCGTGTATAGGTGTTTGTTATACAACACAAGTGCTTGAGCTACATTCGAATCAGAGCGACGAATGTGATGTTGTCCCTATATCTATATATCTTTGTATTTATTTGTTTTGACAGTCTTCATTTTCTATACTTGTCATCCAAAAAAGATTGCAATGTCTCAAAAGAAATTTCGGTGAAATCTAAATCTTACTTTGTATGGATTTTTGGTATTGCTCTCAGAGCTCTAGCGAATTACAAGATTAAATTTCAGCTTCCAATTTTTTTTCCTATTGTTACTAGAAAACTTGACACATTTCTAGAAAAATTACAATAAACTTGAATTAATTTCACGTCTGACACTGAGTTACATCCATTAGTGTCAATTACAACGAGCGCAGCACGCGAGCGACTTAAGCGTTGTGTAATTATGTTTCTTTGTTTACTTGCCGCCGCGAACAATAACGAACGTGTTTCTGTCTATTTTTTTTTTTATTAAATTATAGGTTTGAATAAAATTAAAACGAACACGCCATAGTTTGTGAAGCCATCAGCAAGTAACACTTATTATTTTAAACAATCTTTTAAATTTAATGCGGTTAGAAAAACGTTCACGATAGCCGATTAGCCGATAGCATAGGGTGATTCGAGTAGAGTAGTTTTCTTGAACGTAAAGACGGCGACGTGCTCGCCATATGTCACGTTGTCCAAAAAGGAGAATTCGGTGAAAATTGAGACTTTATTGTCTGAATGTCTGTCTACCCTGTTAATAGGAATGGCGTAAAGTAATATTTTTAAGGAAAAAGTTAGTGTAGAAGAATTAAGTACTGTCAGTTTTGCTATAAAAAATGCTCCATCTCAATAAATGTATATGTATATGTATGTGTCGTGTATACTTTTTTAATAATATATAATATAATAACAAATAATATCTTCACGTAGTTCTCAATACAGAGGTAGACAGAGGTCTAGTCTAGACAATTATGTCCCTTCGAACCTTCAACCGAAGATATTTTCGGGACGACGTGACAGGTCGTGAGCCCGTCGCCGTCTTCATGTCCAAGCCTACGATGTAATTCATACATAAGTTTTTGAAAAAACCATTGATACAAGCTAGCCACCTGGGGATGGAACTCGGGTCCCTTAACCCGAAATTCCGACCATCCAACCACTCGGCTATCGTGACTTTTTGTGTAGTAAAAATTATACATCCATGACTCAAGTACAATCTCATAGTCACAAGGACAAACCTGACACGTATGACACCGGCTTCAAATTCTACTCGTTAGTTATATTCAAAGCGGAGTGTAAAAGCATTATAACTCCTCGTTAAAGCAACACAGCCACAATATTAACAACATAACTCATTATTATGTGCTCCACTCCAACTTAATAGGACAGCAGCGATGGCGACGTTTATTGCCGCCATATTCTAAGTTTGTTAACTTCATAATTGTCTTCCTTAGCATAATACCGACACTTCAAATGCCAAATTAGTACGAAGCAGACTCTGATATTACAAAGCTATTTATAGAATATTTAATTTTTGTGTTGAAAATGAATTCTCGTAGAAATTCTACAAGTTATTTTCACTCATTTTCCAATTCCAAAAAATTCCAGTGGTAGCCAGAGGTCTAGACAATATACTCCTTTCGACGAATATTTCACCGGAGTTTATTTGGGACTAAGTGACAGGTGGTAAGCATGTCGCCGTTGTCTTGTATATCTTTATGTCCAAGCAAACGAAGACAGGATATAAACCGTACGTAAGATTTTTTAAAAAATCCTTTTTTATTTATTTATTATTTTTTTAAAACCATAATGCACATAGTGGTTCATATGGCACACTTAATGCCAAACGGAATTTCCTATCCGTCAACCCTCAGGCTAAACTTAGCTTATCGTGCAATAATAATAGTGAGCAAATTTCGTATAATAATATCACTTCTGTTTTAAATTATATAAAAAAGTTAAACGAACCAGCCATCGTTCTGACGTAGTTAGGGAATTAAGTAAAGTTTATTTATAGTTTCGCGACATATATGAAAAAACAAAGTTAATCTATACTCACTCGGTTTTAATATAAACCTCTTTCTTTAGGAACCTATAAGACTATAGATTCACTCTGATTTAAAGTTTTTTATGTAAGAAGTTTTATATATAAAAAACTAGCTGCCCCCCGCGGCTTTGCTCGTAGTTTAACACTTAAGGCGGAACCCTAATAATGTTTCTAAAATAAAAAGTAGCCTATGTTACTCCTTATAACATTAGCTATCCGTCAGTGAAAGTCCTGTTAAAATCGGTACAGCCGTTTCAGAGTTTAGCCGAAACAAACTGACACAGACAGACAGACAGACAGACAAAAACTGTAAAAAATGTTATTATACGCATGTAGTAAAAACTATTATTTCAATAGTACAAACAGAAACTTTAATTTTGTATATATTTATAGATGTATAGATAAAACTACATCTAGCACAATTCTTAGGACTACTCAAAAAATAACAATAAAACAATCTTTAGTGTTTCCGTAAATAAGAATTGAAAAATAATGATAAAAAGAAACGTTAAAATCAAATAAACGTCTCTGTTTCTTACTCCACTCCGTTCTCTACTCCTTAGGAGCACAAAAGAAAATGGTTTATTTAGCCAATGTATAAAGTAACGCAAGACACATTGAGCTGGACCCGACTAGTTCGGGATGTAATGCAATCTCCGGCTTACGGACAAAGCCACCGCGATTGTGAAACATGCAATTTGTTCATTTGAATTTAATTTCGTGGAAACTTATTTATTTTCTTTCATGGCATCCGAGTTCTATATTATCTCCCGAGTTCTAACTGTAGACGTTCGCTCGTACGATTACGCTTTTCGAACGTACATATACATACATACACGGTGCCGTGTGGTAACGGGGTAAGAATATTGCCACTTCCTTTCTTCCCGTGGGTGTCGTAAGAGGCGACTAGGGAAACAGTCTTAAATATCGATATGCCAATCGTTAGATTACGGGATAACCATCGCTATAAAATATCAGATCAAAATAATCTGACCGAAGATGGACAGCAGCGTCTGGGGTGCGAGTAGTACGGTACTGCGATCGCCAATCCGCTATTCTGCGTTAGATTTAACAAAACGTTATACACGCGTTCTGGTAACTGTATAGTAGTGAGTAGTACTGTGTAGAATACACACGATAGCCCAATGGTTCGGTGAGTGGAGTCACCGCGATTGTGAAACATGCAATTTGTTCATTTGAATTTAATTTTGTGGAAACTTATTTATTTTCTTCCATGGCATAATAACGAGCTCGTTATTATCTCGCTCGTACGATTATGTCATAGTGCTTTTGGAACGTACATTATACATACACATACATCTTTATACAATTTTATTCTGCGATAAGATTTGTTGATTCGGATTTCGAGTCAAGAGACCAGAGATAGATCTCCGGAAACAGATGTCTCACTACATCAAATATTATCGCAACAGGTGACATCGGCATAATAATTTACTACTCACATTGATTTAAATTCGAATACTGCACCCATATTCTTTTCACGTGTGTTATAAGAGGTAACAAAGGAAATGTTTTGATAATTGCTGTTGCTACAAAGTGAAAATTACTTTTCATAAACTATGAGAAACTGTAGGGTCTAGCATGTGTGTCAGCTATAGTTAATCCGCTAGCGGCTATCCATTGAGGTAAATTTGGCGACATCTATGTCTCCACATTAGAAGCTCGCTAAGTGGCGGATTCAGGAAACACATCGACGTTCTACATCGCGCTATCGAAGTTCGCACGATTGTAACTATATATACGATTACCGATAGCGCTTACTGTGGAGGAGACGTCCTCCCCAGGTCACGATCACCCGACCTGGCAGGTAGCTACCCTTTTCCTGCACCACATCATCCGCTACAATGGTGACCCCGACGTGATCTCACCGCCAACCGACGGTGACCACTGAAGAACAACGCAGTGAGCCTCTCCAACAACATCGACGTCATCAACGCAGTCACAGCACCGGACTACTGTCGGCACAACGCGTGCTTCCTAGTCCTGTCAGCCACTGAGGATTATCAAAGGCGGGCCCCCTTCACCTCAGGCTGACACTGCGGCATCGGCATTGTGACCATACATCTCGACTCACCGTAGAACTGGTCACAGCCTCTCTTCGCAACGTCAGATTGCTCAACGTCAAGCTCTCCGCACTTCCGACCTCCAGTCTCAGCAGGGGAGTGATGTGGCGACATCTATGTCTCCACATTAGAAGCTCGCTAAGTGGTGGATTCAGGAAACACATCGACGTTCTACATCGCGCTATCGAAGTTCGCACGATTATAAGTATATATACGATTACCGATAGCGCTCACTGTAGAGGAGACGTCCTCCCCAGGTTACGATCACCCGACCTGGCAGGTAGCTACCCTTTTCCTGCACCACATTATCCGCTACATAAATTGTTCTGGAATATTGCAAAGCCCTTCACAGTGGACTTCTAAAAGATGTTAATTTTTTTTATTTATATCGTCGCGCATTTTCCCATACTGGAGTCAGCAGAAGTCTAGAAATATTTTTTGACTCACTTTTCACCGAAGCTTATTTGGGACTACGTGATAGGTGGTGAGCCTGTAGATAGATTCATATACACATATAAACATCCATCACTCGAGTACAAACATCCATATTCATTACATAAATATTAAGCCTAGTAGGAAATCACATGGCCACTACCTAGTAGGCTATATCCCTACTTGGCTATCGGGTCGTGTTCAAATTATTCATAAAATATCTTCACACTATTCCCAATAAAGGGGTACAGAGGTTTAGACAATTAAGTCCATTCCACCCACCTTCCACCGAACATTATTTTTGGGACAATGTGGTAGGTGATGAGCCCGTAACCGTTTTTATGTCCAAGCCAATGATATCGCACGAAAGTTTATTGAAAAAACCCATTGGTACGAGCCTTGGGGATCGAACTCGGGACCCTTGACTCGAAATCCAATCACCCAACCACTAGGCTATCGTGACTTATTTCAAATTATTGATAGAACATGTTAAAATAATGTGCCCGTATTTAAATAATTACTCAACCATGTACATATTTTATTTGAGAGAAGTCCTTTTTACTTTAATCTTAAGCTCGGAGATCATAAAGTTATGATTCCATAACACAATTGCTTTAGCTACTTACTTTGGGATCGAAACATGTCGTGTTGTCCTCATTTATATTTATTTATTAGTATTAATTAATCTGGTATTTCGCCAGAGAAATAAAACAATGTTTGTTTACTGAAACCACCCACGACGTTACACACATCCCCGAACATCTTAGCAACTTCGTTAATTAGTAACAGTTACACAGGAATAAAGACAGTCGTTAATTAATTAACTCAAAACTTTCATTTTCAAAGTAGGTTTAACTTTATAAAATCAAGAACACGACGAGGAAGACGACTCTGTTAGTATTCCAGATATAGAACCAGTAATATCAAGTAAGTACTTCATTATACAAAACGATAGTAAAGTAACATGTTTGTGGTTCAAGTTCGTGGTTGAGAAACACAATTAAGTATGACATATTAAGTATGGTAAAAAAAAGTGTTAACAGTCCACTTGATGTGGTGGCTACTGCGACACTTACAACCCAGTTGAAATAAGAAGGTTAACAAGTCGTCGTCACCCCCGAGAACTATGATGGAAGTTCATAGCCTGTGACTACATCATCTTCATCTTTTTTATATTTATTTTTATATATGTCAAACTAAACTAATTGTTAAATTGTTATTTGGCAGCAGAAATACGCAAGTACTGGTTCATGATACTGATCCAGAGGATTCCCGGTCAGAGGAGGAGTGTAATGCCATTAAAAAATATAACTAAAGTGGAAAATTCACCTCCTTCTCCTTTTATGGTATCATCCACCGTAACACAATCCATCTTCTAATAAGATGGATAAGGATATGGCTAAAATGTATAAGGGCTTTTATGATTTGGGCACGTTAAGCGAATAAGTTGACTGAATGTATTGCGTGAAACTTATCAATACTAGGGGATGAGTTAGATCGAGACTGACTTTCGAAAACCATGTGAGCAAATTTCCCGAACATAAGAGGGTCAACAGTTTTTGTTTTTTTTCTATGGAAAAAGGGAGGCAAACGAGCAGGTGGCTCACGTGATGATAAGTGATTACCGCCGCCCATGAACACCCGCAATACCAGAGGCTTAGCAGATGCGTTGCCTCCCTTAGAGTGCCCCCCTCCCTCAGAATTGGGGGAGGGAGGTGTGTGGGCCACCGGTTACCTGCATTCACCAGACGAAAAGCAGAAGTTTGTTAGACTTTTACTTCCCGCCGGTATTCTGTGAGGTCGTGGTACTTCCCCGGTCGAGCCGGCCCATTCATGCCACAACAAAAGCTGATGCGTGGCTCTACCACTCTAAAACAGTACGCGAATACCTAGACGTGTGAATGAAGAAAGAGTGATTAATTTTAAAGGAAGCTAAAGAAGTACGCAAAGATCGTGAAACAGAAAATCAGACACTTAGCGATCTGTTCTCCCAGGCTACTCCGTCAGCGACTATACGAGAAGATATTTATTTATTATTACAGTCCTGATCCGAAAAACAACATATATTAGCTTTTTATAAAAATTTTATTCAAATACTATGACCCCATAATTTCAAATCTCTCAAAAGAATTTAAAAAATTTAGAACGAAGTTCACTTAGTAATAAATAGGCATTAAAATAAAATGTTTATAAATGATTAACTATCACCTTCTCAGAATCTACGCAGAGATTACAAGTAAATCTAAATAAACTTGGAACGTATATTAAGTACGTATTGACAATATACAAAATACAAAATATTGGCCAATTGTTTTGAGTATCAACATAATAAAAATAATATTTGACCTAGTATGAAAATACCTTGGCACTCACACCAAGGAAAGTGAAATAAAATATTATGAAGGTAAAAATTAAAGCCTTAAATTTATCCATTTGATCCCGCCATATATAGCAATGAGGAGATAAAAGCGGAACATAAAGTCAATTGGAGTGGTAGATCGAAAATCAATCCATCAAAGTCGGTAAAAATATGGGAAAAGTTGTTATTCCATTAGAACTTCGGGAACGATTTGTGTGTTCTTAAATCACTTTGTAAAAAAGTTACATTTGAAAAATCATAAAAGGATAACTTCTTTAGAGATAAAGTAGAATTAGTACTTATCCAATCTATTGTCTTATCTTTAATATTCAATCTTTTATGGGCGACTCTTAAGATTGTTTGTTCTGATGAGATTGATTCAGAACTCTCCCTCTTATAATGTAAAGCTTTGTATAAACATTTGACATCCGTTTTATCGCTTTCCACCCTATTCAAAATGCTGTTTATGCCCAAATTATTTTCTATGCCTTTTTAGATACATAATGACTTATAGAGAGATGTCTATCTGATACTGCAGTCGCGAATTCGCTCACCATTATGGTGACCGTGGGAGAGGGATACGCCCTGCAGTGGCAGAACCATCGCTGTCTATAATTTAAACAACCTCCGTATTCGAGTGGTATACACTCCGGCTGTCTAGTTATCGCCAGCACTAAGGTCTCGGGAACGATTGCAGTGCGTGTCAATATAGAAAACCATTTTTGTGTTTTGTCGGATCTGTTGTTTGTAGTACCTACGTTTTTTCCGATTCCACAGGTGATTTAGGTATTTATCTTGGAATTGGGTCAATGGATGTGATGTTGTCCCTATCTCTTATAAAAAATTAAAAAAATCTTTACGTTATACCCAATACAGGGGTAGATAAAGGTCTAGATAATTGAGTCCTTTCGTTCCACCTGCCACCGAAGACATTAATTTGGCACAACGTGACAGATGGTGAGCATGTCAATGCCTTTTTGTTCTAGCCAACGTACATAAGTTTTTGATTATTTATAATTAAACAGAATTCATTTCACTTGTCTACTTAAACACGAATACTTCCGTCTGCTATAAGTCCCGTCTCGAGTTACGCCACACTGAAATATACTCACGTATCTTTAATATTTTAAATTTGGAATTTTTGTAATAGGAAGAAACTCATTTCTGCAAATTTTTTTATTACTAATTATAGTTTTTTCTCTTGTGCATATCTAATAAAAAAATTAAATATTTTCATTTAGTTTTTCATCGTCGAAAATACAATTGAACAGAGTTGGGTTACCTAATAAATAAATAAAAAAAATATAGATCGCCTGTCACGTTGTCTCGATAATACCCTCGGTGGAAGGTGGGTCGAAGAGACTTAATTATCTAGATTAGGCCTCGTCTACCCCTGTATTGAGAATTGCGTGAATATATTTATATTTTTGTTATTAATACAACATGGCTATCGACTCTTAATTTTTACTATCCTAAAGGAATTATTCTCATAATTTCGAATTGATAAATAGAGTCAGATGTACACCTAACGAGACATTTGAGCTCCGAAAACGAATCCGACTCAAAAATAAACCATTTTGATCGCTTCGTACACGAGCCGTTGGACTAAATTGAAAAGCTAAGTCCGTTTTCGTGTCCAATCGAAAAAAATCTATTAATCTAGAAAAAAAAATGCGGGATTGCCTGCGAGCGTTGAAGTTCGCAAGGTTTATTCGTGTTAGGTAAAATCATAAAAATATATGTGTTGTTTATGTGTATGCACGGAATAATAATCCAAAATTATATATTATATTATTATTTATTATTTATTTATCCTCAACCACAATCCGTGTTATCGGTAACCGCACATTTTACGAATTGATCGCATCTCCACTGCATTCAACTTGCTTTTACGCTTCTTCTGGCATACCCAGGTTTCGCTGCCATATAACAAAGTCGGTTCCAGCACTGCGTTATGTATCGCAAGGCGTGTACTTTTCAGTACGTCTTGCCTTTTAGCTAACGCAGACAGGACACCTTTGACTTTTCAGCTGAGGAGGGGGAGAGGACTGTCGGTAATGCGAGGCACAGCTCTCCCTGCCCTCCGCGACCGAAATGTGGTCTTTGGCGAGGCTAAAATAAAAAGGCTTCGGGACGACGGGCGAGCTGATGCTCGGTCAAGCATCCGCCTTTCTGAGCCCCGTAGCCTCAGGGTAGCGGACTCGGAAGGGTTTGTTACCTACGTGGGTTCGCAGGCCAAAGAAGCAGACGCTCCCGTTTTCCGTCGCATTTTGCAAGGAGGTAGAGGTAGCGGATGCATTCCCTCTCAGGGAGGCGCGTCGACAAGCACGGGTATGGTGACAGAGATGTGAGTAAGCGTTCTCGTGAAAAACCTAATACTTTGCTTTTCTTTCTGACTGCCCAGTCGAAGATGATACGTGAAGCTACACTATAATAATCTTATCTACTGTGTAGAATGACCTGACGGACCAGTAGATTCTTAATTAATTTTAATTTCGTAATTTAAATAATAAATCTCGTAAATTCGATTAATATACAGATGTTATGATAGTGTTGGTTTTCGAAATACCAACAAAACAAAAATATTATTTCAATTATATTGACATTTTCATTCTCACTTAAAAACACTTTTTATTTTTGACGAGCCTCATTTAACTCGATAAAGAAACGGAAAAGTTGTAATTGCGAGAACGATTTGCGGTTTCTTTTGTAATGACGCTACAAAAGGAGATACGCTCAATTATTCAATGTCTATAATGTCATAAAAATTTTGGGGTAATAACCCGTATTTATTTACATTGGTTTTTCAACTGTTTGTTTACGTTGATTTTTAAAACAGTGCAATGGTTTTTATAGTTAAACCACACATACATACTATCATACAGGACATAGGTCTCTCCCGTAAGAATGATTTGCCATAATCACCACACTTCACGTTTTTTTCTTATTTTGTCTGTTAAATGTAAAAAAAAATATCTTCACGCAATTCTCAATACAGGGGTAGACAAAGGTCAAGTCTAGACAATTAGGTCCCTTTGACTCACCGTCCACAGAAGATATTTTCGTGACAACGTAACAGGTGGTGAGCCCGTCGCCGTCTTTATGTGCAAGCCAACGATGTAATTTGTACATAAGTTTTTGAAAAACTCATTGGTACTGCCACCTGGAGATCGAACTCGGGTCTCTTAACTCGAAATTCCGTCCACCCAATCACTGGGCTATCGTGACTTTTTCTCTGTCTGTTAAATGTGGTCTGCTATTTTTCGATATGGTTATCCTGTCACCTGTCGATAGCCATTGACATTTCGAAAGTTTTTCCTCTAAAACACCTTTACCACATTAACCGAAAAGATTGGGTAGTATATACATATGCCGATATGACACGATAAAGCAATGGTATTCACACAAAACAAGTATATATCCTGACCGATTTCGGCCACAGCGACTTTGACTATTGCGAGCGTCGTTCGTGTGCTCGCAGGTGACTGACGTAACCGATTTTTGCGCTGAACGTGCGAGCACATTGAGCTCAAGTCAGCACCCCTCCGACATAATCTTACGTGATGGCTGCAGGTGATCGAGTCTTGAGCGCGTCTCATGTACAAATATCAGTTACCCGGTTTTCCATAATGATTATAGGATATGACTTATATGAATTAGTAACAAAAAATTTAAGTTATTTAAAAGACTTAAAACATATTCAATACATTTTTTGTATTACTCCATTTAAAAAAGTCACGATAGCCGAGTGGTTGGGTGGTCGGAATTTAAAGTCAAGAGACCCGAGTTCGATCCCTAGGTAGCAGTACCAATGACTTTTTCAAAAACTTATGTACGAATTACATCGTTGGCTTGGACATAAAGACGGCGACGGGCTTACCACCTGTCACGTTGTCCCGAAAATATCTTCGGTGGAAGGTGGGACAAAGGGACTTAATTGTCTAGACTAGACCTCTGTCTACCCCTGTATTGGGAATTGCGTGAAGATATTTATTTATTTATTTAAAAGCTGAAAGGTAGTTGTATGAGTGTGAACTTTGGTGACATAAAAGTAAATTGTCTGCTGTATGCAGATGACGCAGTGCTTATTGCACCGTCAGAGGCAAAACTGCAGGCATTAGTCACGTGTATGAAAGAGGAATGTCAAAATAAAGGTCTTCGTTTGAATGCTAATAAAACTAAGGTTCTGGTATTTGAAAGGGTAGAAGAAAGAACGAAGTGTGAAATATGGCTAAATAAGGTATGTATAGAACAGGTGAATGAGATTGTGTACTTGGGCAGTGCTTTTAGCCGGGATGGAAGATGTGATATAGATGTGGACAGGCGTGTCGCTGCCGGAAACAAGGTCAACGGTTCCCTGACTGCGTTAGTCCAAAGGCAAGGCGTAGTGAAAAATGCACGCCTTGCGATACATAACGCAGTGCTGGTGAGCAAATTGCTGGAAGACGAGAGGGTCAAGAGTACTCGGTTACCTCGAAGTGCATGTATAAAGAAAATGATGAATCTGAATGAAGCGAAAGAGGTATGTAAGGATCGTGACACTTGGCGATCTGTTCTCTCTGGCTACCCCGTCAGGGACTGTGCAAGAAGATAAATAAAATAAAATTAAATTTATTTAAAAAAGTTCTTCGTGCCTTTCAAAGCAAGTTAATTTTGCCAAGTGATATTTCAGTTCCTATATCGAAAATAAATTTTTTTATTTGATTTTATTTGAATGTGGAATATGATGAAGTCGAGAAATTTGCCAAGATATGGAAAGACTACAGAAAAAATGTAGTTTAAGTTTCTGCTATGTTTAGTACACGTAATTAAACCTCAAACATTTTCCTTCGCAACTGAAAAAAAGCACTTAGATGTAACCTACGGGAGAAAATTTATTACACAGTAATAAAGAAAAACGTAAGATATATTAAGCTTGACATAATTCCAGCGAGACTCAGCTGAATAAATATACGCACTAAAGGGTGTGTTTATTTAACTTGCCCATGTAGAAACCACTACAGTGCATTTTGTAGTTATGGCGTTCCATTTATTCATCCATCCATTTATTATTTAGGCCGGCCTTGTGAGTCTCGCCCGCGAACCATTTCCTATGGTTAATTTAAAAAAGTAAGTATGTAAGGATCGTAGCAAGTGGAAAGAAGTGGTCTCTGCCTACCCTTACGAGAAAGAGTCGTGAATATATGTATTTATGTATGTAATTTAAAAACCTGTTTCTTTTTCCCCCGTTCATAACTAATAATTAGAAGATGTATTTATTTAGCTATAACTATTTACAGTTTCGTTTGAAAGCGCTTCCCAAAGCCTATGCGAGGGCAACTGTAGCAATATGAATATTTGTAACCTTTCTGTTCATACATTAACAGTAATGAGTAGTTTAAAGTTAAATAAGAAACATTGACATCTCTTGCTATTATCTTATATCGTTTTAATATAGAGGAAAGTTTTGATAATTTGTTTGTAATAGATAAACTCAACAACTTAAATACACTTATTCCATCTTGATGCCTACAAACTGGTTACATCTAACATATTTATAAAGTGTGTGGTACTGCGATCTCTTGTTACAAGCGTTGTGACTTTAGCAAATGCCCTTAATCATCATTAAGTCACGATAGCCGATTTGTTGGGTGGTCGGAATTTCGAGTCGAGTGACCCGAGTTCGATCCCCAAGTGGCAGTACCAATAAGTTTTTCAAAAAAAAAACTTATGTACGAATTTCATCGTTGGCTTGGACATAAAGGCGGCGACGGGCTCACCACCTGTCACGTTGTCCCGAAAATATCTTCGGTGGAAGGTGGGTCAAAGGGATTTAATTGTCTAGACTTGACCTCTGTCTACCCCTGTATTGGGAATTGCGTGAAGATATTTATATATATATATATATATATATATATATATATATATATATATATATATATATATATATATATATATATATATATTTTATCATCATTGTGATCAAAGCATCGTAAGGTTACCGCACCGAGTAAGTTTTAATAACAACAATAGGTACCTACAATTCTCCAGTTGTTTCTAATTTTTTTTTTATATTTACCTTAAAAACATTTCTACGGTAAAAGGACTTACTAATGTAGATTATAGACTTCTGTCTGGCCCGATATTACTTTTTACATCCACACATCGTCTCTTATAGAGGAGCTAGAGAGAATAGATCAAATGTCACGATCCTGACATATCTACACGACGACCTTGGAGGATGAGTGGCGTAAACACTGGTTTTCAAGATGTCGCCATCTCGAAGTCCCGAGTTCGATTCCCGGTCGAGTCAATGTAGAAAAAAAACACTTTTTCTACATTCTAACAGTGGTAGAGCCTCACATCAGCTTTTGTTGTTGCATGAATGGGCCGGCTCGACCGGGGAAGTACCACGACCTCACAGAATACCGGCGTGAAGTAGAATTTTAACAAACTTCTGCGTTTTGTCTGGTGAGTGCAGGTAACCGGAGGCCCACACACCCCTCTCCCCCAAAACATTGTAGCGGATGAAAAAAATCTACCCTAGGGGGGTACCAGCACCCGCACTCGGGCAACCAACCGGGGTATTCTGGGGGGAGGGCAAAGTTCCGCTCTGTTTCCACACTGACCGAAGCAAAAAACCTTCGGCACCCCTTGCCGGCCTTGCCCCGGCCTTGCTTGCCTTACCGAGACGCTGATATCCTCTCCGGCGGATACCTCTTATCTTTCCTACCCAGGGTACAAGCTTGAATATTCTTTTGTGCCACGGGCCGGGGTTTGTGTATACGTCAGAGAGGATATATGTTCTCAGCGCCTCGGCAGCCTTGAAGGTAGGGACCTGTCCACCCTTTGGCTACGCATAGACAGCGACGACCACTCTCGCGTCTATGGGTGCCTCTATACGTCCCACAGCGTTAATGCCGTAACTGACCGACTCATCGACCACATCCAAATGGCTGCAGATTCTGTGCTACATCCCATCCGCAGAGATCGTGGTGCTCGGCGACTTCAACGCCCATCACGCCGAATGGCTACGATCTCGAACCACTGATCATGCGGGGAGGTCTGTTTTTGACTTTGCCTTAGCATATGATCTGATACTTCGCCAACGTGGGTTCCGGATGTCGAAGATCATACACCTTCCCTGCTGGATCTTCTGCTGACCTCTCATCCGGACGGCTATGTGGCTTCCGTTGATGCCCCTTTGGGTTCATCGGACCACTGCCTGATTCGGAGTAAAGTGCCTATCATGTGCCCATTGCGGTCGCGATATGCAGGCCACCGCCATGTGTGGCACTACAGGTCGGCAGATTGGGAAGGGATGCGATCTTTCTTTGCATCCTACCCATGGGGGCAGGTTTGCTTCTCGCTGGATAGTCCCGACGCCGTTGCAGATTCCGTCGCCGATGTGGTGCTTCAAGGAATGGACTTTTCGTTCCTTCCTCTGTGGTGCCCATCGGTGGTAGATCTAAGCCTTGGTTTGGTAGCGCATGCAGAATGGCATCTCGTCAAAAACAGCAGTGCTACCGGGCGTGGGTTAATGCATTGGCGTCCCGGGATTCAAATACTAGCGTTTTGAAGAAGAAGTATAACTCTGCTGCCAGGTCCTTTAAAAGAATAGTTGCTGCGGCAAAGTCCGAGCACATTGACAGAATTGGCGAGAAACTGGTTCGTCTTCCTTCGGGAACTCGTGCGTTCTGGTCCCTGGCCAAGGCTGTCCAAGGGAATTTCAGTCAGCCATCATTACCATCTCTGCACAGGGAGGAAAACTCGCTGGCCCATGACGCAAAAGAGAAAGCCGATTTTCTAGGTTCTCTTTTTGCGTCCAACTCGACTCTCGATGACAGAGGGAACTCACCGCCGACCATCTCGTGCAGTGCGTGCTCTATGCCGGACATCCGGTTCTTTCAGAGCTCAGTGTGAAAAGCACTCCTCTCCCTGGACATCCAGAAGTCGAGTGGGCCCGATGGTGTCTCCCCTATGGTGCTGAGGATGTGTGCTCCAGAGTTGGCACCGGTTCTAACGCGTCTTTTTCGGTACTCCTTCTCTGAAGGCGTCGTCCTGATGACATGGAAGACAGCTTTGGTCCACCCGATCCCTACGACCGGTGCGACCGCTTAGATCCGGGCAACTACAGACCGATCGCTATCACCTCCTTGTTCTCCAAAATAATGAAGTCCATTATAAATTGCCAGCTCTTGAGGTACTTTGAGGAGCACCAGTTCATTAGTGACCGCAAGTACGGCTTCCGTAGGGGTCGCTCAGCATGTGATCTTCTGTACCTCACTCATCGATGGGCGGAGGCAGTACAGAGCAAGGGGGAGGCCCTGATAGTTAGGTTGGATATAGCAAAAGCCTTTGATCGGTTGTGGCACAAAGCGCTTCTCTCGAATCTTCCATCATATGGGCTTCCCGAGAAATTTTGCAATTGGGTCACTAGTTTTCACACAGACCGGAGCATCAAGGTCGTAGTTGATGGTGCATGCTCGGACTCCAAGTCTGTTAACGCTGGTGTCACACAAGGCTGTGTGCTATCGCCAACCCTGTTTCTTCTGCATATCAATGATTTGTTACAAATTAGTAATATTCATTGCTATGCAGACGACAGTACTGGTGATGCCCTATACACCGGCCGTGCCAATATTTCTCGGGATCACGTCTACGAGTACCGGAACAAACTTGTGTCTGAAGTCGAGATTTTGTTAGACAAAGTCTCGGATTGGGGCCGACTAAATTTAGTCCAGTTCAACCCTAAAAAGACACAAGTTTGCGCGTTTAGCGCTAAATGGAAACCCTTCGTCGTGTCACCTCATTTTGAGAGCACTCCCCTAGTTGCCTGAGCCTGTATCGGAATCCTTGGCGTCGACATATCGAGCGACGTTCAGTTTCGCGGTTACTTGGAAGGGAAGGCCAATTTGGCCTCTAAGAAGCTTGGCGTGCTCAGTAGAACACGACAGTACTTCATGCCGGCCCACCGCCTGCAACTTTATAAGGCGTAGATTCGGCCGCACATGGAGTACTGTTCGCATTTCTGGGCGGAGGCACCCCAGTGTCAGCTCCTTCCATTTGACCGTATCCAACGAAGAGCGGCTCGAATCGTCGACGACCATGTTCTATCTGATAGGCTGGCATCCCCTGGCATTGCGAAGAAATGTTGCATCTCTTTGCATTTTTTACAAGATTTACTACGGGGAGTGCTCTGAGGAATTGTTCGGATTAATCCCAGCCGCTGAATTTCATCCATCGAACCATACGGCATAGTCAAAAATTCCATCCACACCATCTTGATGCTTGACATTCCACCACAGTGCATTTTTCGCGGAATTTTCTGCCACGCACTTGCACTTTATGGAATGTGCTGCCGTCAGCGACTTTTCCGGACCGATACGACTTAGGGACCTTCAAGAAAAGAGCCTATACCTTTCTCAAAGGCCGGCAACGCATCTGCTATGCCTCTGGTATTGCGGTTGTTCATGGGCGGCGGTAATCATTTACCATCACGTGAGCCACCTGCTCGTTTACCTCCCTTCCCCATAAAAAAAATATTCTCAGGTCTGGGTTTTTGTGGAGCCTTCGTTGTTTCCGATTCCCATACCTCAAGAGCTTTAGCATCTTACATTGGAATCAGAGCAATGTGTGTGATGTTGTCCCTATCTATATATGTATTTATTTATTTATTATCTAGATTAAGCATGTTCATCCCCCCCCCCCCCAATAGTATAAGTATTTACTGTAATTATCTATCCGAAAAACATCGTAACCTCATAATGTAGACTTAAAGCATTCGAGTATTGTACATTACATAATTATGAGATGTAATGGTTCACATGAATGTTGTGGGAATAACTTCATTAAAATTATATTATTAAAAGAAAACAGTTTAAAACATTGAACTTTGAGCTAAACTCAAAGTAATTTTAAAGCTGACTTCATAACATTAACGGATGAAACGCTGTGGAAATACGTACGTGTTCGTAAAACTTTCTAGATTGCTGTTTTACACGGCAAATAAAGAAAACGTACCGTGTCCAATTTAGTGGACGAACCTGTGCACTTAGTCTTGTTTTATTTTGTTTTAACTTTTTAATAGTTGACTGATGAAAGCGACGACAAATGAAACAGAGCAAGAAAATGTTTAATATGTAATTGCTCGATTTTCTTATTGGTTTTTTTTAATGATTAATATTATTCTGCATGAAGATTTATTTCTTCCGAAGATTTACTTCTTTTATGATTATTATAGTCAACATTATATAGCCTATCACTATCTTAGCACCCAAGCCATCGATACAAATCTTACAAAATTTCGAATAAATTCAGGCCTTCGTCCTGAGAATCAAACTATGAACAAACAAAAAATGATTGGAATTTTGACCGCCTGACCACTCGTATCCTATGGTTATCGTAAATTTCTTCATATTCATGAAATTATTAAACTGTGTATTAAATTGTTTCAGCAATTCAGCCGTTAAACTCGGCGTTTACAACCTCGATATATTCACGGTGTATGTAAATATTTGTAAAGCCTACAAATAAATGTTATACTAATTTTGGAAAAAAAAATCCTAGAGGCATAAAAGGGGAACAAACATCAAAACAGCCGAATATTTTGTTTTAATAATAGTAGGATTGCTTTAATGCATTAAGATTTCCATTAGCGCAATCATAACCTCATCCCGAGTCGCGATTTTAAACGAAACGGGAAAAGAAAGCCAAATCATTTCCGCAATCGTGACGCAGTAATGTGCGTCTCCATTTTTTGTCGAGTTTGATAGATTGATATTCTATCGGAATGTGAACGGAGTTTTGTCTTCTGTTTGTTTTTTCTTTTGTATTCATTATAAACGACGAGATCGTAATGATTTTTTTTTATCTTCTGGCAACTTCCCAATACTGAGGTAAGCAGCGGTCTCGATCATGATGTCCATCCGACCCAATTTTAAACGAAGCCTTTTTTGTAACAACGTGACATGTGGTAAGCCTATCGCGGTCTTAGTGTCCAAGCCAAAGGTACAATATACTTTCATAGATATATATTTACATATATAAATATTCATATGTACATATAAACATTCACATTCATCACACAAAAGTTTGCCTCCAGTAGGATTCGAATACCTAAGAGCTACTGCCAACTTTACTATCGGGTCGTCGAAATGATAATAGTCCATAAATACTTTTAGTACTTGTTGTAGAATTTGTCATTAGCTTGACGTGCTGGTTTTGCCGCGTGATTACGCAATGTGGACCCTTTCTTCATGTGAGTGTAGCGCGAGGCGACTAAGGGAAAGCCTTGAAAATGCAATTGGCTATCGACAGATGGCGGGATAACCATCTCGAAAAATAGTAGGCCAAAATTCAACAGACCAGTTTTGGGCAACAGCGCTTAAGGTGCAAAGTGTCTGGTACTGCGATCGCCAATCCGCTTACTAAGCGTGCCGATTTTGGCCAACTCACCCGTAAAAGTGAAACCTATGTCCTGCAGTGGACTTTAATAGGCCGTTATGATAAAAATGTTCATGTTTTTATATAGAGAAGGGGCAAACGAGCAGATGGCTCACGTGATGGTAATTGATCACCGCCGCCCATGACCACCTACTATAGCAGAGGAACAGCAGATGCGTTGACGGCCTTTGAGAAAGGTACAGGCTCTTTTCTTGAAGCTCCCTAAGTCGTATCGGTTCGGATAAACCGGCGACGGCAGCACATTTCATAAAGTGCAAGTGCGTGGCAGTAAGCTACTTTTATTTTTAAAAATCCGTGTTCCACGTTAAGGGGGCATTTAGTGTTTAAAATTTTAGGAACTTAAGTGGTATTAGTATGGTTAGCTGGAACACTGAGGTGGCTGCTGCTATAAGCTGTCTCTGCTCTGTCGCATTGTCCCGTGTGAGCTCCTGTGAAACGTAGTTTGAAAGGACTAAATTGTCTAGTTCTCCGACTGCATCAGTATGGGTAATGCGTGATGATGTATTTGATGACGTCTCTCTCTGAGGTCTCGAGTTCGATTCCCGAACGGGTCCACCTAGAAAATCAGTTTTTCTACAACGTCTTGGTTCTAAAAAAAGTCAAAAAAAGTCACGATAGCCGAGTAGTTGGGTGGTCGGAATTTCGAGTCGACAGACCCGAGTTCGATCCCCAGGTGGCAGGCTCCTACCAATGGATTTTTTAAAAACTTATGTACGAATATCGTTGGCTTGGACATAAAGACGGCGACGGGCTCACCAACTGTCACGTTGTCCCGAAAATATCTTCCGTGGAAGGTGGGTCGAAGGGACTTAATTGTCTAGACTAGACCTCTGTCTACCCCTGTATTGGGAATTGCGTGAAGATATTTGTCTTGGTTCTAGGTGTTTTCGGTACCTTCGATGTTTCCGATTTCATAACACAAGAGCTTTAGCTATTATTTATTTTTTGGGGTTTGAGAATATAATGTGATATTGTTAAAAGAAATTTATATTATCCATATATTATATAATTCATTATATCATATAATGTTAATATTTAAATTACAATTCTAGTGGTGCTTTTTTTCTTTCATTTGTTATTTTTGTACAAATAAAATGTTTTCTTTCTTCTTTCTTTCTCCGACCTCCGTGGACGCGGGGCGTAAACACCGGTTTTCAAGGTGTCGCCATCTCGAGGTCCCGGGTTCGATTCCCGGTCGAGTCAACGTAGAAAAACCACTTTTTCTACATTTTCTCGGGTCTGGGTGTTTGTGGTGCTAGGTGGTGGGTGGGTGTGGTGGTCGTTGTTTCCGATTCCCATACCTCAAGTGGTTAAGCATCTTACATCGCGATCGGAGCAATGTATGTGATGTTGTCCCTATATGTATACTCAACCTATATGTATTTATTTATTTTATTTTTATTTTATTTTCTTACATAAATATATATATTCCTTCTAAGTTGATGGCGATTATTTTTTCCCGATCCCATTTGTATCGTGTGGGTAGTCGAACTTAAAAACTTTTGTTTCTACAACTTCGACAGTTATAGTGATTGGCCCGGGGGGAACGCTCGTGAAGTTTAACCTTCAGTCCGACCAACAGTGAGTACATACTACACACTAGTAAGTAATTATGTCTTAACTCCTGCATTGGGTATGTGTTCATGTTACTAAACTTACAAATCAAATTATTTATTCATCGAAATAAGTAACATTTTTATCTATTATAAAGATGGCGATCGGCGTAGATCCCGTCACGTTTTCCCAAAAAAATATCTTCGGTAAAATTGGAGTTGGGATGTTTTAATTTTCTAGACCTCTGTCCGACCCTGTATCGGGAAGGGCGTGAACATATTTATCGATAGTATTTTTTAAATTTTCAACCATTTCGTAATGTGATTCTCTGAGAGGAGAAAAAGCAAAAGCGAAGGAAACTCCCCTTTTTAAATTCCTTTTTAGGGGGTCAACTTCAAATACTTTTCGTTACTTAATCATTAAGCAGAAAAGATGAAAACTAGAAACAAACTATAAACTTGCTTCCTTGATAAAATTTACTTTATTATATTGATATATATTGATGATTCTGACTATTACTGTTGGTACAACAGTAATAATCAGTTAAATTTTATGTTTAAATTGTTTACATTTGGAGCTTAAAAAACTGTTCATAAATATGAATAACATATTTGAATAATGATGGTTTATAAATTCTATCATTATATATAGCTCTTGCTTCCAGTGTCACACACCTCTCAGTCTCCACGTCACTAGTATCCCACCCATCCCCCTCCATACTCAATCTATTATCCTTCTTAAAACTAAAAATTCCCAAGGAGGGTTAATGTCAGGCAGGCAGCCGATCGTAAAACATTGCCAATACTTTACAGCATAGGTACTAAAAGGAGATAGTATATGCGTCCCAATGCAGTCGACGCGCAAGCGCAGCACCCGGCGGCTGTGAGAAATGGACGATGGTTGCTGCACCAAGGACTGGGGCAGCGGAAGAAGCTAGTCCGCGAAGTAAGACTGAGGATGGCAAGTTGAAATGTAGGTACGATGACTGGAAGAGGAAGAGAGTTAGCGGATGTTTTGGAAAGGAGGTGGATAAACGATGCGTATTTGCAGGAGACCAAGTGGAAGGGGCAGAAAGCAAGAGAAATCGGGGCAGGTTATTAGTTCTATTATTGTGGAAGTGATGGAAAAAGCAATGGAGCGGTTGTAGTGTTAGATAAAGAGCTTAAGAATAAGGTGATAGATTTAAACAGAGTGAATGATAGAGTTATTGTAGTTAAGTTGTTGATTGAAAATTTGGTTTTAAATATAGTGAGTGTGTATGCACCGCAAATTGGGTGTGAATATAGTTTAAAAGAAACATTTTGGGAGTATTTCGATGCTGTAATTAAGGCGATACCAGAATGTGAGGAAATATAGATAGGAGGTGATTTTGATGTTCATGTGGGAAGAACAAGTGACGGATATGAAAGAGTACATGTCAGTTACGGAGTCAGGTACCAAGGGGGAAAGCTCTACTGAAAGCAGCTTTAGCCTTCGACTTAGCCATAGTCAACACCTGGTATCTAAAAAGAGAACAACATCTTATCTCAGTAGCCAGCATTTCTAATGTAGAGGAGCAAAATTAACTCAGCCAAAGACTGCAAAATAATTCTTAGGGAGAACCTAGTTTCCCAGTATAGGTTGTTGATTCTAAACTCGAGGCTCACGTAGTAAAATAGTAAAACGTATGCAAAAGAACTCTAAGCCCTCACCTAGAACGAAATGGAACAAACTCAGTGACAGACAGCTAGCCGAAGAGTAGTAGATAAGATTGTAGAAATTGGTGATATGGCAGAGATTAGAGTGAGTTATTGCTGGAATGAGAGGGCGATGTTCGTTAGGAAGGTAACAAGGGACGTTTTTTGGAGAAACGAATAGGAAAGGGAAGATTTAAAACGATACATGAAGGTGGAATGAAGAGGTGCGGATGATTTTGAATGAAAAGAAGAATCCTTTTAAGGAATGGAAAAGTTCGGAAGAGGGAAATGCGAGAGATCAAGAAAACAAAAGGTCTGCCTATCAAGTTATTAAGAAGAAGGCGAAGAAAGCCAAAGAAATCGCAATGGCTAAGGTACAGGAGAAGCTGTACGATTACCTAAAAAGTCCACGAGGGCAAAAAGATCTGTATAGAATATCTAGAGAGCGAGAAAGGAACGCAAAAGATGTAAATCACCTGAAATGAATGAAAGACAAAATGGGTAAGATTTTGACGGAAGACGACAGCGCAAAAGAACGTTGGTAGAGCTATTTTACCAAACTTTTAAATGAGGAAAATCAGTGGAAAGGAGTACTAGATACTGCTTGCAGTAATATGGGTTGAAGCAGTGACTCTAGAGGAAGTAATGATGGCAGTACAGTGCATTAAAAATGCAAAAGCGGTAGGGCCAAATGGTATACCAGAAAAAATATGGAAGTTTCTGAAAGCGGATGGATGGAAATGGCTGTGTTTATTTTTCAATAAGTTGTTGTAAGAAGAGGTGATCCCAGATGAATGGTGTAACAGTTCACTGGTGCCCGTTTTTAAAAACAAAGGTGATGTACAGGATTGCAACAACTATTGGGGAATAAAGCTTATATTACACAATATGAAGATATGGGAAAAGATGATAGTGGAACGAATGAAAGAGGTGAATGGGGTAACAGAACCAATTCGGGTTTTTGCCGGGCCGGGGAACTAGTACTACTACTACATGTGGATATTTCCAAAAACCATTTTTTTCAATTCATTAAAGTTGACTCTTTCTCTTTCTCATTTTGACTAGCATAATAATAATATAATAATTGGCATTTAAAGTATTCCAATGAAAGTAAAAATCATTTTTTTATTTGCCTTTAATAAAATATAATTTACTGTTGGATAAATGTGATTTGATATTTTAAAAAGAAAATACCCATTACCGGAGTTATAAACGTTAATACACTACTCGTTAGTATTAATGTAGCTGAACTTCTTTTGGACGCGGCTGAGTTTATCATGATGATTTAATAAATACATATATAAATAAATATTTATATCGGCGCAACAATACTATTTACATAATCAAAATTAATGAAAATTTATCGATGGGCTCACCACCTGTTACGTTGTCCCGAAAATATCTTCAGTGGAAGGTGGGTCAAAGGCACTTAATTGTCTAGACTTGACCTCTGTCTACCCCTGTATTGGGAATTGCGTGAAGATATTTTCTATATTTTATTATATATGAAAATTTAATTATAAGGCTAAGATAATTGATTTATCGCATGTAAACAACCGTTTAAAACTGTATTTATAAGTATTTGTAAAAAAATAACAAACTACCCTCGCTCCTTTTCTCCACTATTGATGTAACTACCCTCTCTTCCTTCCCTCTTCACTCTAGATATAAATACGAGTGGTCACTATCGCAAAGGCCATTCGGGCGCGAGGGGTCGTAGTGTGGAGCTTGTACACCTGTGTTGTGCTTGTACATCTGTGCTTAAATAAAAGATACTGATGAAGAATCAAGTTTTTAATTTAGTAATTAGTCGTCGCTTGCAGAACAATGATGAGAATGACGTCGCAATGCCGATGTCATTATTTTTAAAAAACATCACGACCTCGGAATACTGGGAGTTACTTTCAACAGGAACAGTCACAATCAGCATCGTTTAACGCACCGGTGAACAACATACCACCACAATTCATCATGCAGATGATGCATGTAATGCAACAAATGTCGGAACGCTTAAGTACACCAGAAACTAAAACTACGAAACTAAGATACGTATTAATGATATTTACCATCATTTGACCCCGATACTAATGTGGGAATACGTGAGTGGTGTCAACATATCCACAAAGCCATCGAGACTTATCGACTCAACGACTTTGACATACGCATTTATTATTACGCATTACTTAGTCAAAATTAATGAAAATTTAATTATAATGCTACAATAATTGATTTATCGCATGTAAATCAATTATTGTATAACAAACTACCCTCTCTCCTTTCCCCACTCTTGATGTAAATACCCTCTCTTCCTTCCCCACTCTAGATATAAATACGAGTGGTCACTATTGCAGAGGCCAATTGGCCGCGAGCGGTCGTACAGAGAGCTTTAGTATTGTATTTAGTATTGTGCTTGTACACCTGGGCTTAAACAAGAAGTGTTGAAGAATAAAGTTTTCAAGAGCTCCCTGAAGCGGACTTAACCACGCCAGGGAATAAAAACTACAGGGACGCCCTGACAGGAGGTAGTGTGAACGACACTATTCCTCCTCCTCCTCCTCCTCCTCCTCCTCCTCCTCCCCTCCACCCAGCCGGGACCTTCAAATGCTGTGACCAAAAGGAAACCAAAATACCCCCCACAGGAGTGGAACAATTCCCAAATTGGGCACGCCATTTTAAAACCATGACCCAAGAATTGGGCCGGCGCCCAAACGGCGGCCCCTATGGGAAGGGGGTGAGGTTCCTGCCGGAAGACGAACAAGAATATCGGTACCTCCAAAGATACCAGACGAAGCTGGAGGCGGAAGAAAACCTGGCGTGGTTCTCCTACTCATTACCAGCGGAAAGGGGTATCAAAGTTGCCATCAGAGGCCTTCCCTATGATACCAACCCTGAAGAAGTCCAAGAAGCCTTCAGGGAGCAGGGCTTCGAACCAGAATACGTGAGAGCAGTAAAAGCCCGACATGGCAGACCAGGGTTCATTTTCTTCGCCCAGTTTAGAAGAAAAGATGACACCCTAAAAAGCTATATGCTGTAGATGAACTGTACATGCCTGGGATCCGGGTAGAAGCATGGAGAGGGAAGAAAGGACCTGCCCTGTGCCACCATTGCCAACAGTTCAGGCACTCTTCCTTTTGCTGCCGCCGCCCGCATGCGTGTATTAGGTATGGGGAACAACATTTCGCAAAGGACTGCTGAGGGAGCTGAGAAATCGTCGCGCCGGCACGGTAACCCAAACACGCCCCCTTCCCGTCAATAGGAATACTGTCAAATCTAAAGAGGACTAAGCCCCACTCATGGCCCCTGCAAATGGCTACAGGCTGAGAGCGGCACAACCAGCCGCGGGAGACGAAACAAAAAACAAAAAGAAATCCAAGAAAAAGAATTCCGATGCGAAACAGCTCACTTGTGAGCCACCGCCCGAAGTGGCCCCTCTTAAAATCTCTCAGTAGCCTCCCAGTCGGAGAGGACGATTACCGTGTCGGCGGCCCTCTCCGTGCTGCAAGAGGTTCTACAGGCACTGCAGACAGGGGCGGACCCAGTTCCAGCCCTAATAAACGGAATCACTAAACTTATACAGACTAATGGCTAACCAGAAGCTGAGAGTGATATACTGGAACGCCAACGGGGTAGCAGCCAAGAAGACCTTATGACCTGCTGGATGAACAAGGCGTCCAGGCCTATAGAGGACTGGCAATTCTGGTTAAAAGAAATCTCCAACGCAAATTAAAAGAAATCTGGAGGCATTGCTCGACGACCTCGGATCAGACCACCTGCCAGTCCTTACCGTGCGGGCGAACTTTGAAAAGGATCGCCGAGTAACCCAGCGAAGAATAGTGAACTGGGAGCTCGTTCCCCGTAGTTCTAATTTAATTTAAATTTAAATACAATCCTTTAATTTAACTACTACAAAAAATCCATTAAGCAAGATCATGTTTCCAATCTCTTTTGTGGGAATCATGAGTGCTGTTAAAAATATACTGTAAAATTCAACACAACTTTATGTTAATCCTGTGTGTGCCAACGTCATTCAAATCTAGGCAGATTTTTTAGATTAGATTTCATGCCAGTTTCGACTGAAGATTGAAACTTACAAGAATATACGCATCATGCTTGCGACTGCTAAAAGGTGGCTTACCTCTACCCGGCTTTGGAGTCAGGACCAGTATCGCACAATATCTAATCTTTGCCGCGAAATAACATTAAAACGACTCCTGTATTTGGTGTAAAAGTAGTCCTAATAAAAGATTCCTCAGTCCTCGAAGGTGACGGTGTATACCGAACTTTTGGAATGCTTGGGATCCATGGGCTTCATTAGCCACACATCATCAGATAAATAAATAAATATCTTCACGCAATTCCCAATACAGGGGTAGACAGAGGTCTAGTCTAGACAATTAAGTCCCTTGGACCCACCTTCCACCGAAGATATTCTCGGGACAACGTGACAGGTGGTGAACCCGTCGCCGTCTTTATGTCCAAGCCAACGATGTAATTCGTACATAGGTTTTTAGAAAAGCCCATTGGTACGAGCCCGCCACCTGGGGATCGAACTCGGGTCTCTTGACTCGAAATTCCGACACCCAACCACTCGGCTATCATGACTTACATCATCAAGGTAAGGTTACATCATCAGATGTAACCTTATTTCCATTTTGTACCATAACCTCATGAAGAGAAAACCACAAGCAAGACTACGACGTTCTTACGACTGGGTAAAGTTCGATGACATTAAAAGTTTTCATGGTTGAGACAGATTAAGAAAAAGCATAACTACGTCTACATTGGATTATCACTGTGAAAATCTATCCGGATTCGCCGAATCATATAAAGCGGAGAAAATATACCTTAGTAACAATAAGTATTATCATAAGCACCACGGTATGAAGATTAGAGGATTCGATTGCTTATTATGAACATATGTTTGTCTATATAATATTGGAAATAGATTTTTAACTTATTTGTTAGGTTATCTAAAGGACAAGTATTACATTCGATGCACTTTGTTTTCGGTATTCAACGATTTTTCGATAACAATAGAATCCATCTCAGTTATAACGATACTAGCTCATTTTAATTAAGGCAAAGATACCATTATGGGTAGATTCAACTACCTTTAGAGGTTTAATATGTAAAAAACCAAATCGATTCTGTGATCTCGATGTAGTCATATCTTGGAATGTATGTGACATTAGTACAAATCCTTTTTAATATATGAATAGTAGTGTGTTTAAGTGTAGTTTAAGTTACAGCTAAAACAATTTGATTTAATAAAATACTTGAATAATGTACTGCTGTGATAATAAACATTCTTAAATTATATGGTGATAAAATATGCAGCCATAATTCACACTTTTTAAAATTTATGTTGGCACGTCTACACATTTGCTTGTAGAAGTTAAGGCTTCATTTATCATTATGTTAGTTTGATCTTGAGTTGCATGCGGCGATAACTTTGCACTTTTCATTGAAAGTTTTGAATATACTCGTATTTTCCGTTCTGATTATATTCAAATTATAGATGCTACGTGAGTTCAGCTTATATGTATGTAAGTTAGCTAAACTTATAGTACTATAACAGTAACTTCTATTATATTTTTTATGTGGCAGGTGCCACATAATTTTCGAGTTCGTCGACCTCGTTCCCGGCAAACACGGCGGAGGAAGTGGAGCACCTCTGCCGTGAAATAGGAAGGGTCCTTCACACGGCACTACCACCTCAAAAGTTAGGGGATTGCAACGACCTCTCCCCCAGAGAGTTCTCAGGCTCTTGGAGGAAAAAAGGAAACTGTTGAAGACCTGGCAGCATACCCGATGCCCAAATCTGAGGACTTCTCAACGCGGCGACAGAAGTTAAAATAGGAGATCCGGAACCACGCCACCGAGGGCTGGTGCAAACACATTGATAGCCTAAATGGAGAGTGGAACTCCATACACAAGCTTTGCCGCCAGCTCTCGGGGGCCAAAGCACCACGAAGAACCCTAAAGCACAGTGACGGCTCGGTGAGATATAGCCCTCGAGAGAGAGCTGAAATATTTCTCTGACTTTATCGAAGGCCAATTTCGGCCCTACCCTGCTACAAACCATGCACACGTCACAGCAGTAGAGGCACACCTTCGAGACTACTTCCAAAAAGAAGATACAGAAGACCCAGATGGCGCAGTGTACTTCTCCGCGGGTCAGGTGGGGCGCACTATGAGTCAGGCTAAATTAAACAAAGCCCCGAAAAGCCATAGACGGCATATCCAACGAAGCCCTAGGAAGGTTACCGCCTAGGGCGATCGCAGCCTACTCCAGGCTTAATGGAATCCTTCGCTCGGGGCATTTCCCCCAGGAGTGGAAACTGGGGGAGAGTATACTGACGCCAGAAAGTTACAGGCCTATCACTCTCCTGCCATGCGTCTCGAAGGTGTTTGAAAAGCTCCTATTGCGACACATAGCACCTCATTTGAACACCAGGGACGAACAGTTCGGGTTCAGGGCCGAACATTCTACCACATTACAGCTGTCGAGGGTACTGCACTACGTTGCGCAAGCAATGAACAAGAAGAAGCTATCACTATCGGAAGCTATCACCTGCGGAAAGGCGAAGGGACTGACACCCAAACTGAAACTAATGGAAGAGGAGGTGGAAATGTCAGGGGTGATCACATATATGGGGGTACAAATCGACCGAGCCGTCACAATGGGAAACCGTGTGAGGTCAGTCGTCGCAAGCGCCCGGGTTGCTAGATCACTACTATACCCAGTATGCAGGTCCCACCTATCCTTACAGATAAAACTCGGGGTCTACAAGTTATACATAAGACCCCGCCTCACGTACGCAGCCTCTGCCTGTTACGCGCTGTTGAGTCAGACGAACAGGCAGGGGCTAACACCTCAAGAAAATCAGGTTCGGAGAACCATCACCAACGCCTCGCGGTACGTGAGGAACCGGACGACAAGAAGGGACCCGAAAATGGAAGAGCTAGAGGAGTTTGTGGGGAGGCTCGCAACCGGGATGTTCGAGCATGGCGACTCTTCAGCTCTTTCTCACATCAAGAACATCGCGCCGCTGCACGCTCGACCGCCGGGCGGAAGGCCTCTCCCCCGCGAGCTAGCTCGCGCCACCGGGCCTGCAGATTGACCCCCAGAAAAACCTTCGGATAAGAACACCGCAACGCTATCTCTGCCAACTACACGACGGCCCAGGATGTCCCTCTTATGACCCCTAGGCAGTTGACTAGAAGGCGGAGCAGCAGATAAAAGAAGTCCCACACCCCGACCATTCAAGAACATGGTCAAAACCATAGCCTACAAAGGCGCCCCCAGGACCTGCCTATAGTCATAGGCAGCGGCGCACCCACTGAAAGGGGCAAAACCCCGTAACAGTTATCTAGAAACCCAGAAAGGGTTGCAGAGAGAAATATCTCGTGAATCAAGTTTTTAATTTAGTAATTAGTCGTCGCTATGGAGAACAATGATGAGAATGACGTCGGCAATGCAATTCCTAATAGATCTAGTCTAGACAATTAAGTCTCTTCGACCCACCTTCCACTGAAGATATTTTCGGTACAACATGACAGATGGTGGGTAAGTTGGGTCTCTTGACTCCAGATTCCGACCACCCAACCACCCAACCCCCCAACCACTCGGCTATGGTGATTTCCTCTGTAAAGAAACGTAATTTGAAAAAATTGTATGATTCCCAAACAGTGAAATCAATCTCAATTGGGTTTTATTTTACATTTACTACGGTCTTACGAAGCGGATCGTTCGCTAACTACACAGAACAACACTAGTGTCAATGTCAATCAAACAACGAAACGGAATCAAATCTATGTTTTTTGTTTTGGTATTTAATTTACAGTAAATGTAATGAATCTATGTCTAGTTTAAGCGGAAGCTAATTCAAAAAATAATAAGAGAATTCGAAGAAAAGCTGAAATAAAACTAAAGAATAACATTTTCTATGATTTCATTTCAACGAATCATAAATACCTTACATTTAGGTAATAAAAATTTAACCGATAGTCACTGAATATGTCGCTAAACAGCATTGTTCAATGCTACTATTTTTTGGTCAATAATTGAATAGTCAATACATTTGAATAATTAGGTCTTAACTTCTGTGGTGATAAAACGTCTCTTAACTATAACAACAAATTACTTAAAATAAAAAATTTATTGTAATTTACAAGCTTAAATTTCATACCATTGTCGTACAATGTCCGTAAGTTTTTTTAGAAGCTTATAGAATCAGTAAATTAAAAATATGCTTCATATCACTAGATGTAATAAACACATCATATATGGTCACAGAATCTATTTATAACTCACATTCCCTTTTGTTTATCACACGCAAGTCCAAACATAGTGTGTGTCACCATCACATTAATGTAAACTGATATGGCTTATGTAAAGTAACCATTAACTCACACTGAAGCCATTGGAATGTTCATTGAATTATCCTTATCGCTTAAATCCCTTAATACCAAAAGTGTCATATCTCATACTGTAGAATTCATTACAAATGTCAAAATATGCTGTAGTTCAAATGGTTCTACCTGAAAGTGTTTTGTGTTTATTTCAGGTAGTTCATGCATAATAAGAAATATGAATTCATCGGTGGGTGTAGTTGCCACTTCCATACGAAACAAATTGCAGACTGCATTGGAAGCAACGCACTTAGATGTTATAAATGAGTCACACATGCATAATGTTCCTAAGGGTGCAGAGACACATTTCAAAGTAGTGGTTGTCTCTGATAAGTTTGATGGATTGGCTCTCATTAAGGTATGTAATGAATTTCTTGTAACTAAGATACTTGTGAATTAGTACATTTTAGCTGTCTCAGATCTGTAGTCATGTCATGATAGCTGAGTGGTTGGGTGATCGGAGTTTTAGTTAAGAGACCTGAGTTTGATCTCCAGCAGTGGCAGGCAGCAGATGAATCATTTCAAAAACTAATGAACGAATTATATTGTTGGCTTGAAAATAAGGATGGTGTTGGGCTCACCACCTGTCACATTCTCCCAAAAATGTCTTTAGTGGAAGGCGAGTCAAAGGACTTAATTGTCTAGACCTCTACCCCTGAATTCAAAATGAGTGAGTGAGAAGATATTTATTTATTTCATTTAGATAGATCTGTAGTATAAAACGATGAAGATTTGGAATTTTCCGAAAAGTGCTCCAAATTAGTGAATGGTTTAAATTCAATAACTATATAGAACATATATTTTACATCATTGCGTGTTAATAGGTGAAGTAGCCAGTTCTAGTAAATTCAGCAGAACTAAAATAAATCTACTCTTTCCATATTACATGAAATATACATACAGTACATACACTGCAGGACACTTCCAATCTGGCAAATGGATTCGCGATCACAGTTCCAAATCATTTGCACCTCTGGCCCTGAAACCCATCTTCTGTTTGATTACTTTCATCTGATATTTTCAGAGATGGTTATCCCGCCATCTAACAGTTGCCATAACAATATTCAAGGCTGTTTCCCTCAGTTGCCTCTTACAACACCCACAGAAAGAAATGGCAATATTCTTACATGGTCACCACTTTCTATATTGTGAGGTATTAATATAAGTCTATTGTCAAGTATTAATAGTAGTTTTATTTAATAGTAGTCAATTTTTGTCCTGTGGATTTTAGAGGCAACTAAGTGGGAGCCTTAGAAAAGATCTTGGGACATATGACTAGATAGCCATCTCGAAAAATAGAGACCAGACCATGACTGAGTAGACTAGTGACTAGGAGCATTGTTTAGGCAAATCCTCCTCTAGAGATGCCAAAATATTAAACTTTCACTGGATGTAGTAGTACTTCTTCCTTTCCTTCCAAAAATTTTATTGCTGAACATTGTGTATTTATATATAATTATTCAGCATTCAAATTTTTTAATATCTTTATGCATTTGCATGCATTTTCCCAATACTATGATAAACAGAGGTCTAGACAATTAATTCCTTCAATGTACTCCATGTTGTAGCCTATTTGGGACAATGTGATAAGTGGTCAGACTTACATAGATGCACACTAATAAGCTTTAATAGGAACTAAAAAAAATCTTTAATGGATGAATACAAAATACAGTTTGTGGTTAGAATAGAAATTAAGGATATTATCTCTATCATCTTATGCCATAATTTGATACCTTTTGTTGTAAAATTGAACCTTAGTCTAGCCTAAATGAATGTCATTATATGTATCAAACAGTTCTTCAAGCAATTTGTCTACATAATTAAAAAAAGATATAGAGGGTTACTCTGGTCATATTGTATTGCATTTAATATCCATATCAGCCCTTGCATAGTAAAAATTTATTTAAATTAATTTTAAGAAATTAATTGTAATAGACTACCGCTGATGAGAGGCATATTGATGGTTCTCAGGATATCTCCAGGTCTCGAGTCCCAGGTCTGATTATGTTTTCTCAGATCTGACTGTTTGTGGTACTTTTGTTGTTTCTGATTCCTTAACACAAGTGCTTGAGCTACATATTTAAGGAGCAGAGTAATGTATGTCAGGTAAGATTTATATACTTATAAAAAAAGTCCTGATAGCCGAGTGGTTGGGTGGTCGGAATTTCGCGTCAAGAGACCTGAGTTCGATCCCCAGGTGGCAGGCTCGTACCAATGAGTTTTTCAACAACTTATGTACGAATTATATCGTTGGCTTGGACATTAAGATGGTGACGGGCTCACCACCTGTCACGTTGTCTCGAAATATCTTTGGTGAAAGGTGGGTCAAAGGGATGTAATTGTCTAGACTAAACCTCTGTTTACTCCTGTATTGGGAATTGCGTGAAGATATGTATTTTATTTATTTATTTATAAAAACAAAAATACATTAAATATTTAAAAAAAATATATAAAAATATAAATATGATGAAATAAATAAAATATGAAAATCTGACTTTGTACTTATTATTATTATTATTGTTGAGAACTTTTGTTTTTTCTCAGCTTTCAGCTGGTCATATTGCTGTTTACGGGCATATGCCAAGTAAACAACTTTAAAACTATTAATAATGTTGGTAAGGACTATTTACTAATTAGGGTGAAAATATATTTTCATCTACTTGTAAAAATTTCCTAACAAGACGACAGGTGTTTAATATGACTGATTTCTGCATACTTATGTATGTGTTTTCCTTAATATTCAAAAGTTTTAAACTGTGGTGAAGGTGTTTTGGGATGATTCCTGTGGTTGATAATACTATTGGTACTACGTAGACTTTATTTTGTTTCCATATTCTTCATACCTCTTCTTTTAACTCGGCATATTTGTGTATTTTTTCTGTTATTGTTTTTGATATGTTATGCGTGTTAGGTACTGCAATGTCGATTAAGTAAGTTGTATTGTTAGTTTTATCTTGCAAAATAATATCTGGTCTATTGTAGTGTATTGTTTTATCTGTAAGAATAGCACGGTCGTAATAAAGTTTGTATGTAGAATTCTCTAATACTTTGTTAGGGGTATATTTATAGTACGGTGTATTGATGTCGTTTAAAAGTTTATGTTGGGTGGCTAGTTTTAAGTGTATAATATTGGCAACTTGGTTGTGTCTGTGGGTGTAATCAGTTTGTGTAAGGTGGGGACATGCTCCAGTTATGTGTTGAATTGTTTCAGACTGTGTATGGCATTTTCGGCATTTATCGTCTGCTAATGTTGGATCTTTAACAATATATTTACGGTAATTTCTCGTATTGATGACTTGATCTTGAATAGCCAAGATGAAGCCTTCTGTTTCAGGAAATAATGTACCTATTTTAAGCCATCTATTAGATGCTTCTTTGTCTATTAGTGTTTGTTCTAAGTCATGTGGGTGTCGTCCATGAAGTGTTTTTGTTTCCACTTTTCTATCGTGTCATGTTCTAGTTTGAGGGTGTTCATATTTGTGTTTTCGGTTAATTTAGATTGGATTAGGTTTAACGGTGTAAAGTTAATATCGTTTTGTACAATGGCTTTATGTATATTACTTTTGATTGACTTTTGTTGAAAGAAATTATGTAGATTTAAGACCGGTTTTTGCCATAAATCATGTATGTTTATGAGACCTCTGCCTCCGTTATGTCTTTTAATTGTTAAACGTTCTATTGCAGATTTTGGGTGATGGTTATTGTGTTTGGTAAGAATAATGCGTGTTGCCCGTTCTATAGTGTGTATATTTGTTTTGTTCCATTTTATGATACCAAATGAGTATGTGAGTATTGGGATAGCGTAAGTGTTAATAGCTTTTATAAGGTTTTTGCCTGAAAGTCTCGTTTTACAAAGATGTGTTACTCTTTTTTTGTATTCTGTTATAAGGTTTTGCTTAATTTTGCTGTGATCTATGCCCTTTAGTTGGTAGTATCCCAAATACTTATACACATCACCTGGTTCCATTGCTGTTATAATTTTACTCTGCGTATCATCATTATTATTATTATTATTATTATTTGTTAATAGTGTCATGTAGAATAATAATATTATACCTTTTGAAAATTCTATATGCTTTATGACATAAAACGAAGATTTCCCTACCTATTTCGTTTTTGTGCAAAAATCGTAATAATAGTATAATATACCTTATATATAATGTACCTACCTATAATTGATTACTCAAATAATAGAATTCCTCATAATCACTGCTGTAATAACTGATAATATATATCAAATCAGAATTTGAATCAGGAGGCTAGAATTTGATCTCCATGTTGAAGGCTTACACTAAGATGTTTTTAAAAACTTATGTAAGAAGTTTGGCTTAGATATTAAGATGAGAAGGTCAAGATTTGCTGACCTCTACCATTTAGTTATTTCTATCAACATTTCTCTGTAACTCATTTGGGATAACATACGAGACGGTGAGCTTGTCAGCGCCTGAAGTGTTGTGTTCAATACCCGATACAAATTGTACAAGTTTCGAAAAAAAACTTAATAGTGCTTTCCTCCCTCTGGGGATTGAACCAGCTTGATTAGAATTCTGATCAGTATTGTGGCCCTAAACATATAGAAAAATAATAAATACATATAAAATAAATATGGAATAATTTAATATAAAACTAATATGTAGTAATGTGTATTCTTATCATTTCAGAGACACCGTTTAGTCAATGACATACTAAAAGAAGAATTAAAGAATGGAGTCCACGCTCTGTCTATAGTTGCGAAGACATCAAGGCAGTGGGAGGAAAGTGAAAAAATTGTGGAGAGTAGCCCTAATTGCAGAGGAGGGTTCGGCAAATAGTGTTGAAAATATGTAATTGTTTGTTATAGTTTATAAAATTGTTATGTGTTAATGTTTTTTATTTCATTGTTTTTATTATATTTGTAACAATTGATTACCCAATAGAATACAAGAAACAGCCCTTTGTTTATTAAATTAAAGAGAAAAAAGGCCGAACCTGCGACCTTTGGCATTCGAACTTCGGCAACGCTCTAACCTCTGAGCCACCGTGTCTTACACGCATCAGTTGAAAGTTTTAAATTTCTCTATCCCGATGCTTTAAAAATCAATAAAAATTACGTAGCCTATTCTTTAGTTACAAATCTCATTCATCCTGTAATGATGTTGTATGCTTAAATTATAAATTACTTAATAAACAGCCTTGAACGCAAGCTTCGCCTAAAAGTGTTTTGTGTGTGTGTTACGTTGTTATTCGATCCCCAGGCTTGTACCAAATGTTTTTTCAAGAACTTATACGATTTATGTTGATGGCTTGACACGCTCACCGTCTGTCACTTAGTCTCAAAAAATGTCTTCGGTGAAAGGGAGATCAAAATTAATTAATTTTGGTCTGGTTCTTGTCAGGGTGGTAATCCCGCCACCTGTTTTTACTTGCCCAATTTTGCCACCATACAGCAGCTGTACCATACACCATTTGTATATACACCTATACCTAAGACAAATTACATTGTCATATTACGTATATGTGTGTGTAAGATGAATTTAATAAAAACAGTAAAAGCAATATTGAGGACTATCATGTAAAATTGTCTGATATTTGAACCTAGAGGATTTGGAAAAAAAAACGAAATATCTACAGAAACATTTAATATCCTTAAAATTTTTCAGTTTCAATTTTTATTTTCAGTTTTCTGATACAATTATTTTTAATTTTACTTATGTGGCAAACCAACAGCCAGAAAAAGTATTAATATAAACCATGCTATTTCACAATGAAGCCAGTAACAGGTCTCAGTGATGGGAATAGAATTATAATACACAAGTAGGTACTAAAATTATTATTATTACATCCAATTAATGGTATGATGTGTACTTTTACATGCCTACATAATTATTTTCTGTACCCGTTTTCGTTTATACTTTTATTCATTTGTTTTCTCTGTATTATTTTAGTTTAAAGATAACATTATTTTACCATTAACTATATTAAAAAATGTATTGTATAGCTATTTATTAACAAGTGACAATTGAAGGGTTTAATTCCATTATAATTCTTGTGCTATCATATTTATAAATTACATTTTTCACATAATGTGAATTAATTTTATTGTATGAACATAATGTAATTGTAGTAATATTGAGTGGAAACATATTAATGCCTACACCACCAGGTAAATAACTACAAACCCTGGGGACACTTTCGGTCAACTTCAAAAGGGTACAGACGTATACTCCCTAGTGCTAATTTGAAATTCCTTAATATCTTTACGCCATTCTCAATACTGACGTAGACATAAGTAGATACTGACTTGACAATCCCTTTCCACGTGACAAATGGTGAATCAGTCGCCATCTTTACGTCCTAACTAACGGTATAAATCATACATAAGTTTTTATCACCTATCACCTAGGGATCAAGCTTGGTGATTTTCAACACTTATTAACTTGGCTGACGTGACTATATATAATTAATTTCCCGTAACTACATAGTATTTCTATACCTTTCAAAGAGAAACACTGCACTTTGTTGTATGGCGGCAGAAATAGGAAAAGTACGCTAGTGGTCCAGTCGAAAACGACCAAGGCAAAAGCCTAAGTTTAAGCATATTTTTAAGTTGACATCAATTGATTTCATCTGTATATTGTCAATCATTTATTTCCTAACACAAACTTATGCAAAGTGAAATTTACCCTAGTCTTACATTTTACTTCATTCATTTTGATATTACAATTTATTATTACACATTATACGAACCGAATATTATTATATGTATTAGTATAACTATGTGATGAGAAACATTTGACATTTATATTTTTAATTAACCATTTTAAAATTTATCATTGTTTCCTTTCAAACGAAATAGAAACATAAAATCACTTGGCTATCGTGAAAGATATCGGAAGACAGTTTATGTATAATATCGTTCCCATCTCTTTCCAGTGGGCGCCGTAAATGAGCGCCGATTATGGTAGAATAAGCCTTGTAAGTCGCTGTCTACCGACAGATGGCGTTTGAATATCTCAAGAAACACCAGACCAAAATTAAACAAAACGATGACGGGCATCTAAATAAACAAATAGCTTCACACCATTCCTAATACAGGGGTAGACAGAGGTTGATACAATTATTTTTAATTTTACTTATGTGGCAAACCAACAGCCAGAAAAAGTATTAACATAAACCATGCTATTTCACAATGAAGCCAGTAACAGGTCTCAGTGATGGGAATAGAATTATAATACACAAGTAGGTACTAAAATTATTATTATTACATCCAATTAATGGTATGATGTGTACTTTTACATGCCTACATAATTATTTTCTGTACCCATTTTCGTTTATACTTTTATTCATTTGTTTTCTCTGTATTATTTTAGTTTAAAGATAACATTATTTTACCATTAACTATATTAAAAATGTATTGTATAGCTATTTATTAACAAGTGACAATTGAAGGGTTTAATTCCATTATAATTCTTGTGCTATCATATTTATAAATTACATTTTCACATAATGTGAATTAATTTTATTGTATTAACATAATGTAATTGTAGTAACAATGAGTGGAAACATATTAATGCCTACACCACCAGGTAAATAACTACAAACCCTGGGGACACTTTCGGTCAACTTCAAAAGGGTACAGACGTATACTCCCTAGTGCTAATTTGAAATTCCTTAATATCTTTACGCCATTCTCAATACTGACGTAGACATAAGTAGATACTGACTTGACAATCCCTATCCACGTGACAAATGGTGAATCAGTCGCCATCTTTACGTCCTAACTAACGGTATAAATCATACATAAGTTTTTGGTACAAGCCTGTCACCTAGGGATCAAGCTTGGTGATTTTCAACACTTATTAACTTGGCTGACGTGACTATATACAATTAATTTCCCGTAACTACATAGTATTTCTATACCTTTCAAAGAGAAACACTGCACTTTGTTGTATGGCGGCAGAAATAGGAAGAGTACGCTAGTGGTCCAGTCGAAAACGACCAAGGCAAAAGCCTAAGTTTAAGCATATTTTTAAGTTGACATCAATTGATTTCATCTGTATATTGTCAATCATTTATTTCCTAACACAAACTTATGCAAAGTGAAATTTACCCTAGTCTTACATTTTACTTCATTCATTTTGATATTACAATTTATTATTACACATTATACGAACCGAATATTATTATATGTATTAGTATAACTATGTGATGAGAAACATTTGACATTTATATTTTTAATTAACCATTTTAAAAATTTATCATTGTTTCCCCCTTTCAAACGAAATAGAAACATAAAAATCACTTGGCTATCGTGAAAGATATCGGAAGACAGTTTATGTATAATATCGTTCCCATCTCTTTCCAGTGGGCGCCGTAAATGAGCGCCGATTATGGTAGAATAAGCCTTGTAAGTCGCTGTCTACCGACAGATGGCGTTTGAATATCTCAAGAAACACCAGACCAAAATTAAACAAAACGATGACGGGCATCTAAATAAACAAATAGCTTCACACCATTCCTAATACAGGGGTAGACAGAGGTCTATACAATAAAGTCCCTTACATTATCCAAATAAAAAAATAATAAAAGAATAGAGCAGATCCATTTTATTCACATGTATTGACATAATTGCATAGAAAAAAAAATAAAAAAAAACATTGTCTTATTTATCTTGACACTTATCTAAATCTTTACACTTAATTTATCACGTCAGTCTAAGCAACAGTATGCCCTATCGCCCAGACGTACGGCACAAATTGCATCGGCACGTTCGCACTCACTGTATACAGTCAAACTCGCACACCGTCAGACGGTGTGCTTAGTATCAGAGGTTGAAATTGTCGAGGCGCAGCTTGCCCTCGTTTTCGGTGAGGTACAACATATCCGCCATTGTTTGTTCGCATATCGCCTCCTCCGCTTTCTCAGACATCTGGAACGGGTAACAATCTTCATTTAAAGTTCATTTCAAGTAGTCACGATGGCCGAGTGGTTGGGTGGTCGCAATTTCGAGTCAATAGACCCGAGCTCCGATCCCCCAGGTAGCAGGCACGAAACAATGGGTTTTTCATAAACTTAGGTACGAATTATATCTGTGGACATAAAGACGGCGACGGGGTCACCACCTGTCACGTTGTCCGGAAAATATCTTCGGTGGAAGGTCAAAGGGACTTAAATGTCTAGACTAGCCCTTTGTCTACCCCTGTATTGGGAATTGCGTGAAGATATTTATTTATTTATTTTTATTTATTTACAGTGGCACCCGAGTGACCATGCTTTGCTTAGTGAGAGATAGATGGCGCTGTAATACATTTGTTACAAATGTATGTAAAATAATGCCGTGGTAGACAGAGGTTGATACAATTAAGTCTTTTCGACGCACCTTTAATAACTTGATTATATTACGTACAAAGGGACAACATCACGACCTCGAAAACCTCAATTACTAACCTCTGTGGATGTGTGGCGTAATTGCAAAAAAATGGAATCATAAACAACGAAAGGGTATCACAAACACCCAGACTCGAGAAAATGTAGAAAAAGTACTTTTTACGTCGACCCGACCGGTAACCGAACCCGGGAGGCAAGTGCTGGCGACACCACGAAAACCGGTGTGTACGCCACTCGTCCACGGAGATCGTCTATATTACATTTGACTCCACAATTCGTTAGTGTAGTTACTGAGATATCAACAAATATATTTATTTATATGCAAGTTTAACTCGTTTAAAGTAATAGGTGGGTCAGGGATCAACGCAGAAAACACTTTTTCTACATTTTCTGGGATCTGAGTATTTTTGGTAGCTTTGTTGTAATTTGTGTTATTAAATATTATTTATCTTAATAATAGTCTTCATGGTGATATCTATTGCAAAAATAAATGTCTTGAAGTAAAAAATAAAAATAACCCTCTCTCTCTCTCTCTCTATGTCTTGCTTCGTAGCATATTATTAATGAAGAGTCAATCATTCCAACAGCATTCGTCGTTTCCATAACACGCGTGTTTTAGCTACTTTGGGATCAGATCAATGTATGCATGGGTGCAAAGACGCGTATGTTTATACCATAGAGTTATATACATGCAGGATGCATAGATACATATGTTTATACCACAGAGTAATATACATGCATGATGCATAGGCGCATATGTTTACACCACAGAGTAATATACATGCAGGATGCATAGATACATATGTTTATACCACAGAGTAATATACATGCATGATGCATAGGCGCATATGTTTACACCACAGAGTAATATACATGCAGGGAGCATAGATACATATGTTTATACCACAGAGTAATATACACGCATGATGCATAGGCGCATATGTTAACACCACAGAGTAATACATGCAGGATGCATGAATACATATGTTTATACCACAGGTAATATACACACGATGCATAGACACATATGTTTACACCACAGAGTAATATACATACATGGATACATAGATGCATATGTTTACACCATAGAATAATATACATACATAGATGCATATGTTTATACCATAGAGTAATATACACACGATGCATAGACACATATGTTTACACTACAGAGTAATATACATACATAGATGCATATGTTTACACCATAGAATAATATACATACATGGATGCATAGACACATATGTTTACACCACAGAGTAATATACACGATGCATAGACACATATGTTTACACCACAGGTAACATACATGCATGATGCATAGACACATGTTTACACCACAGGTAACATACATGCATGATGCATAGACACATGCTTACACCACAGGTAACATACATGCATGATGCATAGACACATGTTTACACCACAGGTAACATACATGCATGGTGCATAGACACATGCTTACACCACAGAGTAACATACATGCATGATGCATAGACACATGTTTACACCACAGAGTAATATACATATATGGATGCAGACGCATATGTTTACACCACAGGTAATATACATACAAGGATGCATAGATACATATGTTTACACCACAGGTAATATACATCCATAGACGCATTTACACCGCAGAGTAATATACATGCATGATGCATAGGCGCACATGTTTACACCACAGGTAATATACATGCATGATGCATAGGCGCACATGTTTACACCACAGGTAATATACATGCAGGATGCATAGATACATATGTTTATACCACAGGTAATATACATGCATGATGCATAGGCGCATATGTTTACACCACTGAGTAATATACATACATGGATACATAGATGCATATGTTTACACCACAGAGTAATATACACGCATGATGCATAGGCGCGTATGTTAACACCACAGAGTAATACATGCAGGATGCATAGATACATGTTTATACCACAGAGTAATATACATGCATGATGCATAGACGCATATGTTTACCACAGAGTAATATACACACGATGCATAGACACATATGTTTACACCACAGAGTAATATACATGCATGGGTGCAAAGACGCGTATGTTTATACCACAGATTTATATACATGCAGGATGCATAGATACATATGTTTATACCACAGAGTAATATACATGCATGATGCATAGGCGCATATGTTTACACCACAGAGTAAAATACATGCAGGATGCATAGATACATATGTTTATACCACAGAGTAATATACATGCATGATGCATAGGCGCACATGTTTACACCACAGAGTAATATACATGCATGATGCATAGGCGCACATGTTTACACCACAGAGTAATATACATGCAGGATGCATAGATACATATGTTTATACCACAGAGTAATATACATGCATGATGCATAGGCGCATATGTTTACACCACTGAGTAATATACATGCAGGATGCATAGATACATATGTTTATACCACAGAGTAATATACACGCATGATGCATAGGCGCATATGTTAACACCACAGAGTAATACATGCAGGATGCATGAATACATATGTTTATACCACAGAGTAATATACATACAAGGATGCATAGATACATATGTTTATACCACAGAGTAATATACATACATGGATACATAGATGCATATGTTTACACCATAGAGTAATATACATGCAGGATGCATGAATACATATGTTTACACTACAGAGTAATATACATACATAGATGCATATGTTTACACCATAGAATAATATACATACATGGATGCATAGACACATATGTTTACACCACAGAGTAATATACATGCATAGTCGCATATGTTTACACCACAGGTAACATACATGCATGATGCATAGACACATGTTTACACCGCAGGTAATATACATCCACAGACGCATTTACACCACAGGTAACATACATGCATGATGCATAGACATGTTTACACCACAGAGTAATATACACGATGCATAGACACATGTTTACACCACTGAGTAATATACATGCATGATGCATAGACATGTTTACACCACAGGTAACATACATGCATGATGCATAGACACATGTTTACACCACAGGTAATATACATATGGATGCAGACGCATATGTTTACACCACAGAGTAATATACATACAAGGATGCATAGATACATGTTTATACCACAGGTAATATACATGCATAGTCGCATATGTTTATACCACAGAGTAATATACACGCATGATGCATAGGCGCATATGTTAACACCACAGAGTAATACATGCAGGGAGCATAGATACATATGTTTATACCACAGAGTAATATACATGCATGATGCATAGACGCATATGTTTACACCACAGAGTAATATACACACGATGCATAGACACATATGTTTACACCACAGAGTAATATACATACATGGATACATAGATGCATATGTTTACACCATAGAATAATATACATACATGGATGCATAGACACATATGTTTACACTACAGAGTAATATACATACATAGATGCATATGTTTACACCATAGAATAATATACATACATGGATGCATAGACACATATGTTTACACCACAGAGTAATATACATGCATAGTCGCATATGTTTACACCACAGAGTAACATACATGCATGATGCATAGACACATGTTTTCACCGCAGAGTAACATACATGCATGATGCATAGACACATGCTTACACCACAGAGTAACATACATGCATGATGCATAGACACATGTTTACACCACAGAGTAACATACATGCATGGTGCATAGACACATGCTTACACCACAGAGTAACATACATGCATGATGCATAGACACATGTTTACACCACAGAGTAATATACATATATGGATGCAGACGCATATGTTTACACCACAGAGTAATATACATACAAGGATGCATAGATACATATGTTTACACCACAGAGTAATATACATCCATAGACGCATTTACACCGCAGAGTAACATACATCCATAGACGCATTTACACCACAGAGTAACACACATCCACAGACGCATACGTTTGACGGATCACCGACCGGGCGGCAGCTGTACTCGGGCGGCGGCGGGTGCTTGAACCCGGGCCCGAAGTTGACGCTGACGGTGGCGCCGCGGTGCAGCGAGAGCGCCGGGTAGTAGCGGCCGCGGTACAGCTCCGCGAACGCCACGCCCTGGCACTCGCCGTTGCGGAAGAAGAGCAGCCGGGCGCCGGGCAGCGCGCGCAGCCCGCCCAGCGACCGCTGCACGTCGTCCTTGTCCTCGTAGTACAGGTGGCTCTTGAACTTCACCAGCGGCTGCGGGCAGGGGTTTTTTGGTGGGGAAAATAAAAAAAAAAAACAAAAAAAAAAAAGAATCCTCACGCCGCTCCCGACACAGAGGATTGCCGGTGGTCTGGACCTCAGGACCGGCACCTTCGTCAGAGCACATGTGTTTTTTTTTTTTTTGGGGCAACGTGACATCCCGTCGCCGTGTTTGTGTCCAAGCTAAATGTATAAATCGTACGTAAGTTATTAAAAAAAAAAACACATTGGTACGAGCTTTGAGGATCGATATCGGGTCTATTAACTTGAATTCAATCACACAACCTATATCGTGACCACTATTTGGCAAATTACAAGACCGAAATGTATAGGATTCTTGATCATGAGACGGTCCTGTAACCTAGTTGGTAGCAACACAGCTTCGAAGCTTAGGGTCGCGAGGTCGATTCCCGCTAGCGGCACAAAGAGATTATGTCCAAAATTAAACAGACCATTGAATGGCCACGGCGTCTAAAGATTCGTGGTGTCTGGTACTGCGATCACCAATCCATTTGCTAAGCATGAGGGATATCCTTCTTACAGGTACTTGGACACCCATTGACACCTAAGTAAGTACTGACAAAAGACTACTAGTTAATGTAAGTTCCAACACCACTCCCGCAATCCCACAGTAGTCGGTCAAGATAAAATAATAATATTACATTAATTTATAATTTATTGAATAACGTTGTACCCTCCAATCTACAATCTACTGCATGCAATAGATTATAGACGGCCATGCGAAGTATCAACTTCACAAATTGCTCGTGGTATATTAAGCACAACCTCGTCATCTTACTATCCACTGATACATAACATATATTTGGATCGGAAAACTCATTAGTACACGTCTCTCTCTTGGGGAGCGAGACATTGTTTCTTACAACAAGCTTTAAAATTCTGCCTTTTATTTCTTTCTTTCTTTACAGCCAATCAAAAGTCCACTACTGAACCCAGGCTTCCTTCAAAGCATGGTCTCGAGCCACCTTCGCCATCGAGAACCTTTCCCCTCACCGAGAACCTTTCTTCCGCAACGGTTGACAGTTCTGCAAGCTATGGGGCGCCATTGCTACTTCAGCGTGCTAATCCCTATGGCTATGTCGGTTACCCTAGTTCTACGTCGAATTCACATAAAAATTCCCAAAAAAAAATTGACAATGTTAGAGCCACGCATCAGCTTTCGTTCGTCAGCACTTTAAGGCCGGCAACGCATCTGCTTTGCCTCGGGTGTTCATGGGCGGCGGTAATCACTAACCATCACGTGAGCCGCCTGCTCGTTTGCCTCCCTTTTCTATAAAAAAAAAAGCGAAAAATATATGTACCATATATGTTTTACTTTTAATACGCGACCGGTTTCGCCTTTATTGCATTAACGAAGGTTTTAACTAACGCAAGATTAACGTTTTAACTTTATCCTCTTGAACAACACAACAATAATTGATAAGTAAATAAATATTTTCACGCAAATCCCACTACAGGGGTAGACAGAGGTCTAGTCTAGACAATTAAGTCCCATCGACCCACGTTCCACCGAAGATATTTTCGGGACAAAGTGACAAGTAGTGACCCCGTCGCCGTCTTTATGTCCAAGCCAACGATACTATTCGTACATAAGTTTTTGAAAAACTCATTGCTACGAGCCAGCAGGTGGCAACCTGGGGAACGATGTCGGGTCTCTTGACACGAAATTCCGACCACTCGGCTAATTATATATATATATATATATATATATATATATATATATATATATATATATATATATATATATATATATATATATATATATATATATATATATATATATATATATATATATATATATATATATATATATATATATATATATATATATATATATATATATATATATATGATGATATATTATTTATTATTGAGTTACATTAAGATACCACAATCGTTAGCATTGAATTAAATGTAAATGCTATACATATGTTACATACTCTATCCTTATACGTGTTGGGAGTATACGTAGTGGTTGCGCTGTCTGGCAACACTATCAGGAAGCCGAGAGTGTCGCCCTCCCCGTAACCGTTGCTGTAGTGCTTGCCGCGAGAATCATGGAACCTGCAATTCATTGCAAAAGTTTTGATGCATTGGCACACTGAGGAACAGGAATCTAACAGCAGATCTTCGTAGGTTCATCTAGAAATGTTCGAAACATAAACTTGAGAAATTGAATTGTTTTTTTTTTTAATATCTCATTAATTAATTAAACAAAGCATTCAGCACTTTCATGCTTTAATAATCAGTAAAATTGCTTTACATTTTCTTACTTTATTCTCTGCTACTCATTTAAATAATTGAAATAAAATTTTGTCAGTCTGTTAGTTCATATTATAACTTTCCATGCATTCTTGCGACTGACACAAATACAAATGAAAACCGTATGATAAATTTAATTGCACTTTATTTCTCTAATATAAAAATTTTATTTTTATTTTTTTATATATCAGAACATTGTACAATATTTTATACAGTATTCGCTAATACCTGATTATTCTTTAGAATATCTTTAAAATCAAAGTATATTTGAAATTTCTAAGAAAGTGTAACTGATTTGTCATTAAGGAGATTTATATCATATATGTTCTCATCATATATATGTATTCAGTACAGGACATAAAAAACTAATTGTAATTATTTTTTTTTACTGTAGCAACATTTATTTACTGTAGCAACATTTTTGTTCCCTTGTCTTCCTCATATTGTAACTGTCCTATTAACTCTTCTTCAGCTTGTGTAATAAGTACACAAGTATCATTAAACATCTATATTTCAAAGTACCGATCCTATTTTTTAACATGTTCTGTGTGGTCCTTCGATCCGGATTTGAATATTTTCAATTCAAAAGTTTAATGCGCCCTCAACAGCTCAAGCCCTCAGATGGAAATTTTAGTGTCATTAAAGCTAGAATTCTAAAATGCTCAAAATGAATAAAGTTTCGTGCTAACCTTGTGCCCTTCCGGCTGCGCCACGAGTAGCCGAACTTGTCGTAGCCCAGCGGCGCCTGCAGGTTGGCGTAGCGCCGCCCCCAGCCCAGCCGCGTAGCCGCGCCCTCCGGCATCTCCTCCACGGTCGCCTCCCAGTACCACGTGCCGCGGGACACCCCTACACACGGAACACTACGTCACTGAGTCGCGCAGGGCTGTGCTCGTAGCCGCGCCCTCCGGCATCTCCTCCACGGTCGCCTCCCAGTACCACGTGCCGCGGGACACCCCTACACACGGAACGCTACGTCACTGAGTCGCGCAGGGCTGTGCTCGTAGCCGCGCCCTCCGGCATCTCCTCCACGGTCGCCTCCCAGTACCACGTGCCGCGGGACACCCCTACACACGGAACGCTACGTCACTGAGTCGCGCAGGGCTGTGCTCGTAGCCGCGCCCTCCGGCATCTCCTCCACGGTCGCCTCCCAGTACCACGTGCCGCGGGCCACCCCTATAAACACGCTTCGTCATTGAGTCGTAGAGCGCTGTACATTTCCCTTCATCTGATCGACCCAATTATCTGTTCTAAAATTAAGTATACAGTTACACAAGAATATGCTATAATGTCTTCCACTAAATATCCAGCCTATTATCTGCACATAACACTTACCATGAGTAGCCCGCACCATGCAGTAGCCCTTCTCCCCTGTAACAGCGAGCCGATCTTCAGATATCTTCAGCTGCGGCGCCCGATCGTGCAGGGCCAGTAGAACGCCTCCCGGGCAGAGGGAACGGTACAACCAGCCCGGGATCGGTTTGCCGCTCCACTCATTGCTCTCGTCGAACTCCTAACGGAACACATCCAAATACTGTTAAAATACGTATCTATCTCTGCTAATAGCCCCATGGCAGTGCTGGAGATAGGACCAGGCGGCCTCCATGCACAACGTTCGAAAACGTATCCTAATTGAAGAAAATGGCTACCTTACCTTACCTTAGTCAATTTAACTGTTCGGGATTTCACTGACGAGTGTAGAATAGTTTCAATATTTTGGGCATATGATATTCACGGACATAAAGGACAATACGTATATAGAAAAAGGGCAAGGCGTTTGCTCGTTGTTCGATTCTAATAAGTTACACGAGCAGCTTATAGCTAGATTTAACGCAAATATAATATAGCGACCTACGTGTAAATTATATATGTAAATCCACAATAAAAACATAATCCAGAATGCGTTTCGAAGGGCCAAAAAAAAACATACGACGAGAAATTAAATAGTTTATTCTAAAATATTTCCAACGTTTTGAATCCTGAGTGATAAGTAGAACTAAACGACATATTTGAAACTGCACGAATCGGCCGGCACGAACGTGAGTTACACATGATCTACATGTAACGTCCAGTAGATCTGCGTTTCACCAGGCGAGTGAGGTAGGAGAGCGGATACCAACTTATACACCACCCCGGCCCTGTCCGTCAATTCCCTAACCAGTAGTACCTGTAGCTCCGTTGGCCAGCGAATGTACATACTTAGCGTAATGGCGAAAATAATTTACATGTATCCACTAACACCTTTACCCGCAGAATTTAAAAATCATCAGAATATGTTTTTTTTTTTTACTTTAAGCATCTGAGAAAGATATATGACACCAAAAATAGGTGCATCTACCATTTTAAAATCATAAGCCGAAATCTGTGTTGAAAAACTATTCATAAATACATATATACATACATTCATAACGGCCTGTTAAAGGCCACTGCAGAACATAGACCTCTCCCATAGAGAAGATTTGCCATAATCGCCACGCTTGGGATACGGATTGGCGATCGCAGTAACAGACAACTCGCACCTCAGACGATGCTGCCTATCTTCGGTCTGATTACTTTATAATAAAATATAAAAATCTTCACGCAATTCCCAATACAGGGGTAGACAGATGTCAAGTCTAGGCAATTAAGTCCCTTTGACCCACCTTCCACCGAAGATATTTTCGGGACAACGTGACAGGTGGTGAGCCCGTCGCCGCCTTTATGTCCAAGCCAACGATGAAATTCGTACATAAGTTTTTTTGAAAAACTCATTGGTACTGCCACCTGGGGATCGAACTCGGGTATCTCGACTCGAAATTCCGACCACCCAACAACTCGGCTATCGTGACTTACACACCTCGTTCGCTGATTACTTTGGTCTGATATTTTTAGAGATGGTTATCTCGCTATCTAACGGTGGCCATAACGATATTCAAGGCTGTTTCCCTTAGTCGCCTCTTACGACCCCCCACGGGAAGAAAGGGAGTGGCAATATTCCTACACCGTTACCACACGAAGAGAAAAAAACAATACATTACAATGTGTTTCTATAGCAGTGTACTAGACTCGAAGCCTTTATTACAATAGAACTAAAAACTCAAAGTATTTTAAAGAACAGTACAAAAAAAAATTAAAAAAAATTAAACTCCTTCAAAGAGAACACAAAATAACTTTCTTAGCTAAACTTGTTATTTATTAAATGAAATATTCGAATAGATATTCAAAATAATGCAAAGCAAATTGAGAACCTCCTCCTTTTTTTTGTAGTCTGTTAACAAAAAATACAATGATATATAAACAAAATCAAAGTCACTGACCTGTCTGAAAGGCGCATGCGGATCCGGCTCGGCTAGTATATACCTGTAGCCGTCTTTGTTGAAGGGGTGTTCCGTGGGGTACCCGTGGGAGGGTAATTTGAGCGCATTGAGATCGCTCGCGCGTCCCTTTTTCCCGACCGGCGCTCCGGTTTCGAGTCCACCCACGGCCGGGCGTCTCTTCCCCTGGCGGCCTTTCACGTTACCTGTGAGTGGAACTGGAAGAGGTGATTTATAAATAAAAATCTTCACGCAATTTCCAATACGGGGGTAGACAGAGGTCTAGTCTAGACAATAAAGTCCCTTCGACCCACTTTCCATCGAAGATATTTTTCGGGACAACGTGGCAGGTGATTTAATAATTATTTATTTAGATAATCACGATAGTCCAATAGTTGGGTGGGTGCAATTCGAGTCAAGATACCCGAGTTCGTTGCCCAGGCGACTGGCTCGTACCGATAGGTTTTTTCAAAAACTAATGTACGAATTGTATCGTTGGATCGAACTTGGATAATAAGACGTCGACGAGCTCATCGCCTGTCACGTTGTCCCAAAAATATCTTCGGTGGAAGGTGCGTCGAAATGACTTAATTTTTTATTAAGATTATTTTCATATCCAATAGCTTGGTTGGTAATGACGAGTCGAGTCCCGCTAATGGCAAGTATTTGTGTGGTTAAACACTTGAGTCAGGGATGTTTATAAAGACGGTCATGAGAACACCACCTAAAACATGACCTTATCAAAAAAAAAATGAAAAGGGCGAGCTTCGATGGTTTGGGCAAGTTGTGCGAATGAGTGAAGAAAATATATAGTTCGAAAGTTAATGTTCAAAGATGACGAGGCAGGCCGAGATCAACTTTCGAAGACCATGTGAGCAAATTGCTCGAAGAGGGTTCTCGATCGGGAGTACTCGGATACTTAGACGTGCATGCACGAGGAAGATGATGAATCTAAACGAAGCGAACGAGGTGTGTAAGTGTTGTGTCAAAATAGGAAAGGTAAAAGACTTTGTAAATGTAAAGCGTTATCGATAAAATACCAGGCCAAAATTAGGCATTAATATATATTTCGTTCGTTTATACTTACTGCCGCAATCTAGCAAAGCATCATTTACTTATAAATTTGTTGACACACCAACACCCTACCGCATTAACAAATGTACATTGAATAAGTAAATAATAATAAATAAATAAATAAATATCTTCACGCAATTCCTCATACAGGGGTAGACAGAGGTCTAGTATAGACACTTAAGTCCCTTCGACCCATCTTCCGAAGAAGAAGATATTTTCGAGACAACGTGACAGGTGGTGAGCCCGTCGCCGCCTTTATGTCCAAGCCAACGATGAAATTCGTACATAAGTTTTTTTGAAAAACTCATTGGTACTGCCACCTGGGGATCGAACTCGGGTATCTCGACTCGAAATTCCGACCACCCAACAACTCGGCTATCGTGACTTACACACCTCGTTCGCTGATTACTTTGGTCTGATATTTTTAGAGATGGTTATCTCGCTATCTAACGGTGGCCATAACGATATTCAAGGCTGTTTCCCTTAGTCGCCTCTTACGACCCCCCACGGGAAGAAAGGGAGTGGCAATATTCCTACACCGTTACCACACGAAGAGAAAAAAACAATACATTACAATGTGTTTCTATAGCAGTGTACTAGACTCGAAGCCTTTATTACAATAGAACTAAAAACTCAAAGTATTTTAAAGAACAGTACAAAAAAAAATTAAAAAAAATTAAACTCCTTCAAAGAGAACACAAAATAACTTTCTTAGCTAAACTTGTTATTTATTAAATGAAATATTCGAATAGATATTCAAAATAATGCAAAGCAAATTGAGAACCTCCTCCTTTTTTTTGTAGTCTGTTAACAAAAAATACAATGATATATAAACAAAATCAAAGTCACTGACCTGTCTGAAAGGCGCATGCGGATCCGGCTCGGCTAGTATATACCTGTAGCCGTCTTTGTTGAAGGGGTGTTCCGTGGGGTACCCGTGGGAGGGTAATTTGAGCGCATTGAGATCGCTCGCGCGTCCCTTTTTCCCGACCGGCGCTCCGGTTTCGAGTCCACCCACGGCCGGGCGTCTCTTCCCCTGGCGGCCTTTCACGTTACCTGTGAGTGGAACTGGAAGAGGTGATTTATAAATAAAAATCTTCACGCAATTTCCAATACGGGGGTAGACAGAGGTCTAGTCTAGACAATAAAGTCCCTTCGACCCACTTTCCATCGAAGATATTTTTCGGGACAACGTGGCAGGTGATTTAATAATTATTTATTTAGATAATCACGATAGTCCAATAGTTGGGTGGGTGCAATTCGAGTCAAGATACCCGAGTTCGTTGCCCAGGCGACTGGCTCGTACCGATAGGTTTTTTCAAAAACTAATGTACGAATTGTATCGTTGGATCGAACTTGGATAATAAGACGTCGACGAGCTCATCGCCTGTCACGTTGTCCCAAAAATATCTTCGGTGGAAGGTGCGTCGAAATGACTTAATTTTTTATTAAGATTATTTTCATATCCAATAGCTTGGTTGGTAATGACGAGTCGAGTCCCGCTAATGGCAAGTATTTGTGTGGTTAAACACTTGAGTCAGGGATGTTTATAAAGACGGTCATGAGAACACCACCTAAAACATGACCTTATCAAAAAAAAAAAAAATGAAAAGGGCGAGCTTCGATGGTTTGGGCAAGTTGTGCGAATGAGTGAAGAAAATATATAGTTCGAAAGTTAATGTTCAAAGATGACGAGGCAGGCCGAGATCAACTTTCGAAGACCATGTGAGCAAATTGCTCGAAGAGGGTTCTCGATCGGGAGTACTCGGATACTTAGACGTGCATGCACGAGGAAGATGATGAATCTAAACGAAGCGAACGAGGTGTGTAAGTGTTGTGTCAAAATAGGAAAGGTAAAAGACTTTGTAAATGTAAAGCGTTATCGATAAAATACCAGGCCAAAATTAGGCATTAATATATATTTCGTTCGTTTATACTTACTGCCGCAATCTAGCAAAGCATCATTTACTTATAAATTTGTTGACACACCAACACCCTACCGCATTAACAAATGTACATTGAATAAGTAAATAATAATAAATAAATAAATAAATATCTTCACGCAATTCCTCATACAGGGGTAGACAGAGGTCTAGTATAGACACTTAAGTCCCTTCGACCCATCTTCCGAAGAAGAAGATATTTTCGAGACAACGTGACAGGTGGTGAGCCCGTCGCCGCCTTTATGTCCATTGAATAAGTGATTGGTATAAGTGTGCGAGCCAATTATAAGTTTGCTCATCATTTTTTTAAGACTATAGACAACTAACTTAAGATAAGAGGTAAGGTTAAACGTTTTAATATGTATGTAGGTGTGTTATAAACTTATACACATGTATTACTAATTTACATTGACGTTACGAAAGTAAATACAATAGATATATTATATAGAACAAACAATTCGCTTAACACAAGTCCACTTACGTGCTTTAGCAGTTTCTTTTTTAAGATATAAAGTCATTAAATATGTTAAGGCCAGATATCTTCATGCTAAGACCATTATGAGATGATACATACATAAGCCATATTCAACGCTGATTTGCAGGAATTTAAAATATTTTAGATAAGAGTAAGTTGTTGAATTTCATCTATGAGAATCCACATCTTTGTCACAATTAACTCAAATTCATCGCCTATTATACGCATTATTTAGCGATATACAATTTATATTAAGTTGTTCTACATTTCCGTCCGACACGTTTGGAATAAAAATTATGTAGATTTTCTGTCATATCTATACCGTTTTTTTAAGCTTTCATAAACGAACGTGACAAGTGGTCATCACGAAACATACGCAGATGTAAGAAAATTGATTACAATAATAAATGATATGATCAACATTTGCATGTATTCCGAAAACGGCCCCAGTGGATCTAAAACTGTATATGCCATCCTACGAAATTTTTACATTGCTTAACAAATAAATAAATAACATATGGGTATAGATAGGAACAACATCACGTACATTACTACGATACCAATGTAAGAAGCTAAAGCACTTGAGGTATGGGAATCGGAAACAACAAATGCGCCGCAAACACCCAGACCCGAGAAGTGGTTTTTCTACATTTACCCGAACTACATGAACCCGGGACCTCGAGATGGCGACATTTTGAAAACCGGTGTTTACGCCACTCGTCCACGGAGGTCCAAACAACAAAACAAAATGAGTGTTTTGTATGACATTACTTGACTACATAAATAATCTTTGAAAATATCTGAATACCGACGAAGTGTTAACTGACTATTTCGAAGAATACCAGACAATGAATTGAGCAGACGAGCGGCAGCTCTCAACTCTTGCCGAGCATGGTGGTTATCGCTGATTCACGTCGCGACAGAGGGCCAAAGTCCTGCAGTGAACTTAGACAGAACGATAAAGTAAGAAAAATAGACTGCCTTGTTTGTAGCCTTAACCCTAGCTGTTCCTTACGACACTAAGCGTGTAATGAAGTCACGATAGCAGTGTTTGGATGATTGAAATTCGAGTTGAAGTTCGATGCCCAGGTGGTAGACTCGTAACAACGGGTTTTGTCGAAAACTTATGTACAATTTATAACGTAGGCTTGGACATAAAGACAACGACATGCTCACCACCTGTCACGTTGTCCCAAAAATAGTCTTCGGAGAAAGCTGGGTCATAAGGACTAATGGGAAATGCCGTGACTACTTTTTTTTAAAGAAGAATAATGATTTTTTTAAGACAAAGACTTTCAAGACAAAGAAAAAGTGACAGACGATGGGCCTTACATTAAAATTAAAACGGCAATGTTTTAATTTTCAAGCCAGCAATAAAAATCGTAAATAAGTTTGGAAAAAATCATGGATACGACCCTTTCCCACGGGGAATCGAACCCGGGTCTCATATCATTTCCGACAAACAAACTATAAAGCTATCGTGGTTATTTTACAGATTGACTTAAAAATGGAATTTAAAAATAACTGAATTGTCGGTAAAATAAATGCAGCAGTGTAGGTAGAATAAAACAAACATACATGAAAGCTGAGCATAAGAGAGAAATGCAAAGATCGTTTTATTGAATTACGTCATCTTGACAACAGAATCTTATCGAGACCACGCAATCGTTCAATAACAAAGCCACAGTACATGAATTGTATTTACATGTAACTGTTACTGTCTAACAATACCTAATTAAAAATTGTAATGTTTTAATAACAGAAATGTATTTGAATAATTTGCAAATTATCTTAATATGGATTTCCCTAATTGCCACGGCAGGCGAATGGTTGCATGACCCGAATTCTAATCAGGTAACTCGAATTTGAACCTATGGAGGGAAACATTTATTTATAATTTTATTATGGCCTCGCCCCACAAGTCATGCCACATAAACCGATGAAATGTGAGTCGAAAGGGCTAAATTGTATAGTCATCTGATCATCCCAGTATAGCCAACGCTCATCAGTCTTTGCAGACTGTTAAGCCTTATGAGCCGTGGTGATTTTTAATCCGTTCAGATCTCTTAAAACCCGACCAACCCAGAATTGTTCTGCCGTTGAAAGAAAAGTGACCTAACCTAAACCTTTTTCATCACGTAGATTAAGTAGATTTTAAGTAATTTTTATTAATTACAGTTACAATGAAGCAATGAAATAGCAAATCTTTCTTTTTCTTGAAAATAATAAACTTCTGCTGGCAACATTGCATAGCGCTATCACTGACCCTTGCAACACCACCACTACATATTCAATTACGTATTTTTTATATTATTTTTGTTAAACACTATACCTGTGTTTTATGTTTTACATTCACAACATTGTACAAGTATCCGTTGTAACACATTTACAAAGGAGTAAATCAAACAACATGCATAGTACATACGCATTCCAATTTCACTTTGTTAAGTTACGATTAGTATTGATCTACAAAATTAACAATTGATAATTAGTTTTGCATCAGATATGTTATTGGCTACTGATATGTTTTTTAGATAACAGCTATTACAATTATTATTATAAGGAAAAAACTCTGTATAATACACAGGTGGTGTGGTCGTAATATTTTATAAATAGGTCGTTTGAGCCAGCAATCAATAGTGCTTAAGGGTTATATAATCAAGACGCAGTATGTGTCATAACACTTTTAAAACGGGTTTTCATTATTCTTTCATAGATGTTTACGGTATTAAAACATTATCACAGTTCGTAAACTTAAATTACAATAGATATATTGCACATGCTACGCAGTTAGGTAAACGGTACGTCTTTAAAAGTTGAATTGGATTATATAGATTAAAAAAAATATTGTGTTGAAAAAATACTGGCAGCTAACAAATGCAAAAAGAATTGGCCAGTTAACAAAAAAAAAAGATAAGTTTTATCAAATATCGTAAAACACTTACGGTCCATGTCGAATTGGTGTGTTCGCCGAAATTCATTGACCGACAATGTTAGTAAACGAGGAGACGCGATAAGATAAGGACGCCAGTTCCCGGTCAAATGTATACAATAGGTACCTAGTTGTGTTTGTTATCGATAGTTTAATACGCCACATGTTTAAATTCAAGGACGAATTCAAATGTGCACTACACGAGAGGGGAAAAAAATAAAATACTCACCAGCCATGAAGTTCAAGGTTGTATATTATACAGTAATAAGAATGGATGGAGAAATCGCGGAGGCAACGCGTCTGTGTGAACGTTAGCTTGCAAGTAACGATGGCACACAAGCGTCGGACGCTTCCTGTGCTAGTGTGGGTGCGACGTCCGTGTTTACAAACACAACCGCAGCCAGAACAATGTCATTTATTCAATACTCGACTGGTCTAGTGTTTTATGTGAGAGGCATTCGCAGTCTGCATTTGGCGAAATGATGTCTGTCTAGATTCCTTCACTTTTTTTCTTCCGATACCGTATTACATTCAGCCAGGAAGCGTTTGGTTTTCACTTGATTAGATACTATATTTATAAATATTATTATTTCAAACAAACCAATTTCGCATAGTCATATAAATATGCATCAGTATCTATAAAACTAACGGACGGCAATTTGTATTTAGACGGCGTTTATATTTCAAGTTTATTTAGAAACTGTCATCTTTTGAAAAATTAATTCGTTTACATTACACCTTGTATTGTTACGCAATATCCAATACAGGGGTAGACAGAGGTTTAGTCTAGACAATTAAGCCCCTTCGACACATCTTCCTTTTTTTTGTTACAAGTTAATATATTCTAATATAAGTTAGGGGCAAAGTGTGTCGAACAGACTTCATTCTCTAATCTTCAGCATACGACAGTATGGATATATAAAATAGTCTTATTTTTGAAGAACAATCAAATGATCTCATCGATAACTAATAATTATATTACATCTATAAAAATATCTACACGCAATTCCCAATACAGGAGTAGACAGAGGTCGAGTCTAGACAATTAAGTCCCTTCGACCCACCTTCCACCGAAGATATTTTCGGGACAACGTGACAGGTGGTGAGCCCGTCGCCATCTTTATGTCCAAGCCAACGATATTCGTACATAAGTTTTTTGAAAAACCCATTGGTACGAGCCTACCAACTGGGGATCGAACTCGGGTCTATTGACTCGAAATTCCGACCACCCAACCACTCGGCTATCGTGACTTAGTACATATTACATCTATGATCACCAAAATCTTTGGTAAATCTTTGGTTAGCGTAATTTACTATTCAAATTTCTAAGTTTAAATCATTATCACTTATGTAAAATAATAAAAATAAAACAAGGCCACAGACGCAGTCCTACCCTAAAACCTGTTTGCAGCTCCAAATTTGAATCTAAGCCATTCTCGAATACATTTGAACGCACACACACACACACACACACACAAAAATTTATCAAAATCGGACGAGCCGTTTATGACGAGTTCATTCATACATACGCACAGAAGTTTTTGCTTTTACAGTTTTACGAGAATTTGAAAACCATACGTATATACACATTAGCAGTTATATATGCTATTTATATTGTATGTATACACGGCCGTAAGTTTGTACGAAATAACCGTAGATGAATTATGTGAACAACATGACAATTTATGTAGCAGTAGCAAGCGTGATTGATGAACATGAACACTAATGGCACGCTATTTACTTATGCCGCTAAAAATAGACGCGCCAAACAAAACGAGTGCGAATTCAGAGAGCTTCATTTTTGCTAAACTCGTTATATCAACAAGCAACGTATTCTTATTTACATGCATATATGAAAGGCACGGTAGCCGAGTGGTTGGGTGGTCGGAATTGGAGTCAAGAGACCCGAGCTCGATTTCCAGGTGGTTAAAGCTAGTAGCTCGTCGTTGGCTTGGACGCACAGACGGCGACAGGCTCACCATTGTCACGTTATTTTAAAACTTAACTTTGGTGAAAAGTGGATCGAAAGGACTTTATTCTCTAGACCTCAGTCAACCCCAGTTTTTGGAAAGGCGTGAAGATATGAAAGAAACTAGTCTGGTGGTATTGGCGTAAGAATATACCACCCCCTTTCTTCTCGTGTGTATCGTAAGAGGCGACTAAGGAAATAGAAAAGGCTTGTAAATATACAGTTAATTAAGTCTTTTCGAGGCACCACCGAAGACATTTTTTGAGACAACGTGATAGATGGTGAGCCCGTCACCGTCTTCATGTCCAAGCCAATGAAATATTTCGTACTTGAGTTTTTCAAAAAGCCCATTCGTACGTGTCTCTCGACTCGATTCCGACCACCCCCAACCACTCGGCTATCGTGACATTTTACTTGAATGACTCAAATACAAACAATTATATTCATCACAAATATGTTTGCGGTATTCGAGCCCGAAACCCGCGGCTTCGAAGATAGGCTGACGGGTTGTCAAATGTATTATTGTGAAACATAATAGCGTCAGATCATAAACGCGAGCGTAGGTAACCTAGATATACGTGACGTGGTGACCTCAGTGCCGAGGCATTCGACAATTGGGTCAAAGCAATAACCTACATTATAAAATCACTCTTGTCGTACTTCTGAAAACCTGTAATGCTCACAACGTTCACATACGCAGAACTCTAGCATTAAAAAGAAACTAGCGTCATGCTCGAAATTCAAATGCAAATCACGCAATTTCGTAGGGGCAATAATGTTAGGCAGAGATCTGTAACGACCTCCGTGAACTAGTGGCGTACACACCGGTTTTCATAGTGTCCCCATGGAATTCCCGGGTTCAATTCCCGGTCGGATCAATGTAGAAAACAATATCTTTACATTTTGTCGGTTCTTGGTGTTTGTTGTACCTTTGTGGTTTCTGATCTCATAGCACAAGTGCTTTAGCCGCTTACAATGTGTGTGATGATGTCCTTATGTATTTATGTATGTTTGTATGTATGTGTGTATGTTTGCACGTGTGTAGATTCACTATAGCACCTCTCTTTATACGTCAGAAGTTACAAAGTTTCACGACTTACAAAACAAAGATTGGTAGAAGCATGCAAGCTCTACATTATCATTACTCTGCTCACTGCAATGCGGCTTTGGCAGCCGTAGTGTTGTGCTGTCACTCTATACGCTCCGCAACCCTTCGAATGGCGTTAGTTTTCACGATGACTCACAATGTCACTTGCTTATTGCCATACTTGCTTTTCGAAAAAAAATATTTCGTATTTAATATGAATTTCGGTGTGTATTAAGAAAGGAAGAAAGGTTCATTCGTCCAAATAACGCAGTGACATCTATTTGAAATTAAAATAATTAACAAAAAAATTATGGTTTATTATATTTACGCGAAAATTACACACTTTAAACAAAACTATTTTCGGGACTGTCCCCCCGTGACCACGGATGCTGTGAAGTATCCGAAACGTCGGGAAGTAAAAATAGTTTGTAAATACTAATTAAAAACGTGATAAAATCCGAAAATTGTTTCATTTAAAAAAAAAATTGTAAAAACAAGTAGAGCACACAAACAATATTGACTACGTAATTCAGATCAGATACCTACACACACATGTCTATGTTGTGAACATTGATATTATGTGAAAGACTGTGGTGAAAATAACCTTTGACGTAGATGAGTTGAGTGACCTGGAAAATTATTTCAGGAAATTCCCATCAATGAACAGTTACCATTAAACGGATAACAATCGGATGCTATGATTCTCCTTACATCCACAGGATTTCTTTTGAATGTCACCAACTTGCGATGTCGCTTTGTATAAAAATAGATTCAACGGAAAATGTTTCTGAGTAATTTTTATTGTAAGTAATGTTTTTTATTCTTCATTTTTTCTGATTTTTAATTTTATTTCTGTTTCTTCTTTATTTTTAAGGCAAGAACCGAGTTAAATTCAGGGGGAGTTTAACGTGTTTCACGCTGTATGTGTGACATATACTGTGTGATGATAAGTGGTTATTACAGTCTATTACATTTGCAGATGTTGCAAACATACTACAAAAGAACAAAGTTACAGGAGAGTCGTAACTCTCGAGGATTAAAACGGAATTTCTCATAACCCGTGATTGCACGTCCTCTGTATACTTTTCAAAGCAGAAAACAATAGTCATAAGATTAACACGAGTTGGGCACTAACCCGGACGATTCCAGGGTTGAGAACAAATTACCACTTTTGGTTGGGAGATCTGAATCCGAGTTTAGAGTCCCGAGTTCGATCTCCAAGTATTAGGGTCGTACCATTGGGTTTTATTCAATTAATTTATGCACAATTTACATCGTTGGCTTGGACATAAAGACGGCGACGGGCTCACCACCTGTCACGTTGTCCCGAAAATATCTTCGGTGGAAGATCAAAGGGTCTTAATTGTCTAGACTGGACCTCTGTCTACCCCTGTATTGGGAATTGCGTGAAGATATTTATATTTATTTATTTATTTTTATAAACGTGCATGTACGAAGAAAATTATATATTTGGTGAAATGTGCGTTTCTTATAATATTTTTACAAGCTATACGTAGTTTTACTTTTTTTTTTTATGGTCGTGTCTCAAATGAGTGTCGCTTATGAGCAACCGCAAGGAATAAACGTTTGTGATTACTATAAATGTTTGTAATAGACTCATAGATTTTTATGTGTATATATGAGTATGTATCTATGTAAATATATACGAATGTAACCTTATAGGACCGTTTTTAGAACCATAAGAAGGCATTAAGCTCCCCACCTGTCACGTTGTCCTAAATAAGCTTAAGAGATACGCGAGTTGAAAATTTAATAAATGATAAGAGAATGGGTTAAGATAAAAAATACAAAATTTATTTTATCATACAACCATGTTTAAAGTCACGATAGCCGAGTGTTTGGGTGATCGGAATTCGAGTCGAGGGACCCGATTTCGATCTCCAGGTGGCAGGCTCGTACCGATGGGTTTTCTTTAAACTTATGTACGAATGGCGTGAAGGTATTTTTATTATAATATAATAATAAGGTTTTGTATAATAAAAATAGTAAAAAAGAAAGTTATTGACTGCGACATGCATCACGCCGATCATGCATGAGCTTCTCAATTCTTGGCACGCGTCCACGCAGACTGCTCGTTACGCGACCGTCGCCGGCATGTTTTGTGTACAATCCGTACGTATTTGCTTCGGCGGAAATTTACAATGTACATAATTGATCACATCATTTCTTTTTTTTTTGTTTTGAACAAGATCACATACATTGCTCTGCTCTCGAAGTAAGCAGCCAAACCGCTTGTATTGTAGAATCGGAAACAACGCATGTCCCGCAAACACCATGACCCGAGAAAATGTTTACCACGTTGCTGCCCGATCGGACACGGGACTAAGAGCTGACGATTCAATGGACTCTCGTCCTTGTTTGAAAAGACTATGCCACTTGTAAATCATGGTTTAAACCGCATAAATTTCTCGAAAAACAGCCTGAGCCGATTTTCCTTGCTTGGTAAGGAACGTAATAAGGGCGCGGTATTCAATTTTCAGTTTCTTGATCTACAAAATTCAGTTTGCAGGTCGATAACTCAAAAGTTATTGTCCCAATTTAGTTAAAATTTGGTATATATAGTTTTAGTAAGTTGCTTAACCAGTGCCTATCTGGACTAGAAAAGTAACACCCACCAATCCCTTCATTCCGTGAACTTTTTGACCACCCCTCGTATATTCATCGATACATCCATCGACAGTAACATTTTTTATCTAAAGTTTGGTAATGAGGTTCCGCTATCGGAGAAAAAATTGTCGAAAAAAAATTCCATAGGTTTTTATGAAATTATCAAAAAATTAGCAAGTAAAGTTTACTCGAAGGTTTTGACACGTAGGATGCAAGAGAAATCGGAAAGACTTCTATGGGAGGCACAATGCGGATTTAGACCTGGAAGAGGATGCACGGATCAAATGTTTTCTCTCCGCATGATCACGGAGAAGCTTCTGGCTGCTAACCAGAACATTTTCTGTGCTTTTGTGGATCTTGAGAAAGCATTTGATAAGGTTGTAAGGAAGAAAATGTGGGAACTGTTGCCGGGGTATGGTGTGGATGGTCGATTGCTGAGGGCTGTGCAGTCACTTTACTGTGACTGTAAAGCCTGTGTGCGGATAGGGCATGACCTGTCACCCATGTTTAGCGTCCAATCGGGCGTAAAATAGCAGAGTACCCCTGTTGGGTTCCGGTTTGATGGTATCAGAGTCAGAGTAATCACCGGCAATGAGAAATTCCGTGTTAGCTCAGAGGGTTGGAAACGCTTCTCTGAACTACTTTTTATCAAATGGTTGACAGGTTTACAAGCTGTAGTAGTAATTTGTTTTCAGATTGACAAGTGGACTGTTAACTCCATCTGGCAGTCCGATATATGATAAATAATTACATAAATATCTTCACGCAATTCCCAATACAGGGGTAGACAGAGGTCTAGTCTAGACAATTAAATCCCTTCGACCCTCCTTCCACCGAAGATATTTTCGGGACAACGTGACAGGTGGTGAGCCCGTCGCCATCTTTATGTCCAAGCCAACGATATAATTCGTACATAAGTTTTTGAAATACCCATTGGTACGAGCCCGCCACCTGTGGATCGAACTCGGGTCTCTTGATTCGAATTTCGAGTTCGAAAATTCGAGTTCGAATCGAATGAGAGTAGTGTAGTCACGAGGCTATCGTGACTACACTATGAACTCTGATACACTATGAACGATAAAAAATACCATATTATTAATAAAGAAGTTTGATCTACTATTCCTATTGTCCATGACTTTATAAGCATTAGTATTTAACGTGATAAGACATATTCTTTGTCATCCTACTTCTTCTTCTTCTTTACAGCCTATCAAGAGTCCTCTGCTGAAACTTTCCTCCCCTAAAACTTTCCACAGTGAACGGTCCTCAGCCACCTGCATCCATCGACTTTCCCCGCAACATTTTGCAAGTCACTCCATCTCGTCGTCCAACACTGCGGCGTTTGCCTGGACGAGGTTGCCACTCGAGAACCTTTCTTCCAAACGGTTTCAATTCTGTCGCGGATGATGGGGTGCAGGAAAAGTTAGCTACCCGCCAGGTCGGGTGTTCGTGACCTGGTGAGGACATCTCCTCCACTGTGTGCGCTATCAGTAATCGTATATATGCGTGTAATCGTGCGAAATTCGATAGCGCGATGTAGGCCGTCGATGTGTTTCCTGAATCCACCACTAACGAGCTTCCAATGTGGAGACATAGATGTCGCCACAGTTCTATTATTTGTCATCCTATTTACGTTCAATTTATGTATTTACGTCGTCTTGGTATACTGGTTCATCCACCACTCTGTTGTCAAATCGTATAATTTATTTATGGACATAGGTAACATGCAATTACATTCATCGATTTTCATTTTTTAATATACCACCGTTTCGTGACGAGGTTCCTCTAACGGAGAATAACAGGCGAAAGAGTTTCCGAAGGTAACCCATTTTTTTTTTCATAAAAAAAAGGATTACAATTATGAACATAGAATAATTCGAAACAGCATGGGAGTGATCAATACATTCCTAGGGGTTACTGTCATTAACGTATTCATTTATAGTGTAACAACCCTTTTGTAAAGTTTGTCTTTAATAAATTTCTTCTACCTGTAGGTAGGTAATAGGTAGGTTTTGTAAATTTTCTGCAACAAACGTTTATACACCACCCCATGAACGAGTTACTTACTTTATGGAGTCTAGTATTCATCCTAAATATCACACAGGCGACGTTAAGCTGTTGAGACGTTAATCACAACGATAAAATAAAACACCATCACATATTAAATATCTAGTACAGTATTTGAAGTCAAGATAGCCGAGTTGTTGGGTGGTCGGAATTTCGAGTCGAGAGACCCGAGTTCGATCCCCAAGTGGCATGCTCGTACCAATGAGTTTTTCAAAAACTTACGTACGAATTATATCGTTGGCTTGGACAGAAAGGCGGCGACGGGCTCACCACCTGTCACGTTGTCCCGAAAATATCTTCGGTGGAAGGTGGGTCGAAGGGACTTAATTGTCTAGACTCGACCTCTGTCTACCCCTGTATTGGGAATTGCGTGAAGATATTTTTTAGTACAGTATTTAATATTTAGTACAGTATCAGTTTAATACAGTATCCTACATTTATTCGAAATTTATTTGAGCAAGAAAAAAATTACAAAATGCCGGACTTATAGCCTAGGGCATTCTCTACAAGTCTATCTATGATTTGAGCAGAGAATCAAGTAATAGGTGCGAATCACTAAGCGCAGAAGAAAAACAAATTGTGCGGAACAAACTCTTACGCCGTACATAAAATCCCTGACATAAATTTTTAAAGTATTTTTTTTTTATATTTGACCCTAACTCCTGCCGTTAAAAGGTGTAGTAGTGCATCTGCTCAGCAACATGATGACTTCAAGAAACAAATAAAAAAATAAGAGAAGAAATTAGCTCAAGCAATCATAATAATTATAATTTTTGAAAAATTTCCTCGACATTCTTAGGACTCCATTATCAAAAAACAACAAAAATATTTTTTTCAAATCAATCCATAATTGACAACGTTACCCATAAAGACACATTTACATACATATATACATATATTTCGGCCTGTAAAGGCCCACTGCAGGACATAGGCCTCTACTAATGGGAGGATTTGCCATAATCGCAACGCTTGGCAAGCGGATTGGCGAGCTTAGTACCAGACCACATGCACCTCAGACGCTGCTACCCATCTTCGATCTGATAATTTTTGTCTGATATATTTAGAGATGGTTATCCCGCCATCTATCGGTTGCCATAACAATATTCAAGGCTGTTTCCCTTAGTCGCCTCTTACGACATCCTCGGGAAGAAAGGGAGTGGTAATATTCTTACGCCGTTACCACACATTTATATAGTTAGGTAGATATAGAAAAGGATAACATTACATACATTGCGCTGATCGCAGACTAAGCAGTTTAAGTACTTGTAATATGGAATTAGAAACAACTAAGGTACCACAGACACCCAGACCCGAGAAAATTTATATAGTGTTCCCCACATTGAACCGACCGGGAATCGAACCTGGGACCTCACAGCAGCGGGCGACACCTTGAAAATGAGTGCGCACGGCACTCGTAAACGGACGTCGTCGAGCATTAAAAAAGTACAGGCAAAAATCAAACCTCTTTACAGTTCGGATAAAAAATAACTATTCACTTACCAGTGGCAATCCCCATATCGGTGACTTTCAGCTGACCCTGTTTTATCATGGCTTCGTAGTTTGGCTTCACAGCTGTGAGCTCCATATTGAAGAGACCGAACATTGGACCCTGCGACGGGTCCTCCTCATACGTGAACAGAACCTGGATGTCTTTGACCAGCGCACGCTGTACGGTCGCGTACCACGACTGAGTCACTCTGGTGTAGCAAAAAAACAGTTATTTTTTGGCAACATGACACTTCAACCACAGAAACAACCGAAAAGATAGTCGTGTGATTGGAATTGGTCGAGTTCGATCCCCGGGAAGTAGGGCGCTTTTTTTTAATTATAAATAATAAATAAATGAAAAAAAAACACAGGGGTAGACAGAGGTCTAGTCTAGACAATTAAGTCCCCTCGCCCCACCTTCAACCGAAGATATTTTCGGGACAACGTGACCGGTGGTGAGCCCGTCGCCGTCTTTATGTCCAAGCCAACGATATAATTCGCATAAAGGTTTTTGAAAAACCCATTGGTACGAGCCTGCCAACTGGGGTTCGAACTCGGGTCTCTTGACTCGAAATTCCGACCGTGACTTTTTTAATTATGTACGAATTTATATCGTTGGCTTGAACGCTAAGACTGCCACAAGCTTAGAGAAGAAGAAGAGAGAAAGGTCTCAATTGTCTTGACCTCTGACTACCCTTGTATTGGGAAATGCGTGAATACAGAAAAATGAAATTTCAAAAATCGAAGCACCAACGCGAGTAGAGTGTCTTAATACTTAACGGCTTGTAATGATTTAATCGCAGCACCAGGTGCAGTAATATTTCTTTAATACTGGCAAGTAAACGGTCACTTGACGGTAAGTGCCCACCGACTTTTATGCAGGTAACATAGAAGGATCTCAAGCGTTGTAAAAAAAAATGAAAAAAATCCGATAACCTCCCGAAAATAAACCGAACCGGCATAATTGCGTCATACACGTAGCGCAATCTAGCGAAAAATTTCATAAACTTACATTTAAGTTAGGATCACGTGTAGTTAAAAAAAAAAGGAGTCCGAAATTTGTTTCCTTGTTTTTTTTTTCAAGATTAAAAATTAGTATTTCATAGATGATTATGAAATCGATCCTCAAGGCTCGTGTACCAATGGGTTTTCTCAAAAACTTATGTACGATTTATATCGTAGGCTTGGACATAAAGACAGCGACTGGCTCTATCTATGGATTATATCTCTAAGTATGGATTATAAGGGAGACGTCGCAATGTAAAGGATTTTAACAAACTCCACCAGCAAATCTGAAGAATAAGTGAAAGATTACTTGGAACAATATCATGTGTGTGCTCAGAAGCATAATAGCATGTACAACATTGATTACAATTATAAAGGAAATGTCCTTGAGCAGAATGACATAGTAAGTTTGTATGGTAAAATCATAATTTTTACGAATATGATGTTTATATCTAGGCTTTCGGTTATAGCACTTACAAATGCCATTAATAGTAATCCATGCAGGCAAAGCCGCAGGCGGAGAGTTAGTTTGTAATATAAGTATGATCCAGAATATTGCGATTGTGCAAGTTTGTTTCTGGACAATCTGTTTAACGGTCGTGAATATAATTTGGAATGGTGATAACTTATCCAAGATAAGCAATGAGAATACTTCTAATATCGAAAAAAATGCTATTCTAGTCAAGCACCAAACCGCTGCATAAAAAGACTAAAACTCCATCATTGTAAGGATGATAATTTGAAATAAAATAATTTGCCAAAAATCATTAAAATATGTACTTACCAACTTAACAGATTCGTGACAGAAATCAAAGAGAATAAAACCTATTGATTCAAATATAGAATTTGACAGCAAACCAATAAATAGTTTTCTTTTAAATTAGGGATTTATTGTATGCCAGATATAATGAAACAATGAAATAAAGAGAAACTAGTCATGTGTACAAATGGTTTGTCTCTTTGGGTATTTTATTTAACCATGTATATATATATATATATATATATATATATATGTATATATATATATATATATATATATGTATATATATATATATATATGTATATATATATATATATATATATATATATATATATATATATATATATATATATACTTTATTTTGTGGAGTTAATTTTCAACATGTAAAATTCAAATAAATTTAAGTCGTAAATTTATTTAGTGAATATTATATGATTTCTTCATATGATGATAGCTCAAAGTTGCTCAGCATGCCATGGAAAGGTGCCATGCTTGGTGTTTTTGTGTGATAGAATCCGTCACAAAGACATCCGCAGCAGAACCAGGGTAACCGACGTAATATAATAAAAATATAAATATCTTCACGCAATTCCCAATACAGGGGTAAACAGAGGTCAAGTCTAGACAATTAAGTCCCTTTGACCCACCTTCCACCGAAGATATTTTCGGGACAACGTGACAGGTGGTGAGCCCGTCGCCGCCTTTATGTCCAAGCCAACGATGAAGTTCGTACATATGTTTTTGAAAAACTCATTGGTACTGCCACCTGGGGATCGAACTCGGGTCTCTCGACTCGAAAGTCCGACCACCCAACAACTCGGCTATCGTGACTTATCTTTACATCTACGTACGTAATCTTATCTTTACATCTACGTACGTAACCGACGTAGATGTAAAGATAAGCATGTTGAAGTGGCAATATACCAATAGACAGCTACAACTGATAACCATAGCAGAAGAAAGTTTTTTGAGTGACAACATCGTACAGGCATACGCAGTGTTGCACGACCCCCCACGAGATGGAGTCACGACTTGCAAAATGTTGCGAGGAGTCGATGGATGCAGGTGGCTGAGAACTTTTCACTGTAGAAAGTTTTAGGGGAGGCCTATGTACAGCAGTGGACGCTTGATAGGCTGTAAAGAGAAAGAGATATGATTTCTTATGGATATGGCATTATGGATGTGAATCATTGCAGTTATATCTTTTGTTGTCTATGCTATTGCTAAGATTGCCAAGATGTAGCTTAATTTTTGTTTTAATAATAAAAGTAATAAAGGTATACAAAGTATAGTAGAATTTTATGTACATGGAATTTCCCATACTAAATGCGAGAACTAGATAATGAAGTCCTTTTGACCTACTTTTACTGAAGCTCTCTTTTCTTCTGCTGAGCCTATCATGTCTATCAAGCCTTATATAGTTGGTGTATGTAAAAAAGAACAAAATGCGAACAATACCTCCGTGGCATTGTTGTCATAGCTTCCCAATACTGATCAATGTACGGTATAATCTCCCTGTCTTTGCTGAACATGGTTTTGTTGCTGCCTTCCTTAATGCTCTCCTGCTTTAAGTTTGCAATAGCTGTGACACACATCTGTGGGAATGCTGTGAAAAAAAACAGAAAAAATATTAATTTAGATAGAACTTTAGGTATTCAATATTTAAAAAAGAAATTAAGCCACAGTAGCACTCAATAGGTTGAATGGTTAAAAACAAAGTCAAGGCATAAAAGTTACGAAAAATTCTATATCTATATAAATGAACAAAAATTTACATGGTAAAGTTACAAATAATATTCTTCGGTGTGAATAACCTGTAAAATTTAATTTCATAGTTCAAGGAGCTTTTATTGGTTTTAAAATACATACATACATAGATAGGGACAACATCACAAACATTCCTCTCATCCCAAAGTAAGCAGCTAAAGTACTTGATTTGTATTACAGAAACAATAAAGGTAGCGCAAGCACCCAGACCCCATGCAAGTGTAAAAAAATTGTTGTATGTCTCTACAGTGCTGGCGGCACTGTGAAAACTGGCCACTACTCATCTATGAACATCTTCATATGATGTTTTAAATACTGGACTAGTTTTTGGTAGTTGATTTTATTTCAAATTAAAATTTTTATGCTTTATTAAATATGAAAGAGGTAAGGAACTCAAATTTTTCTTTTCATAAATATTTCATATGTTAATAATATTTTTAAAAATGTTTTAACAACTCACGGGCTTGATTTTTTTTAAATGTCTCCAGTCCAGTTGGTGAGCAGTTTTTACAGCTAAACAGGTAGTTAGTCATGAATGGAACCAGCTTTCCAAGTTGGTACCCAATGCAGGACTCATGGAACCATCTATTGCAGGAAGCGCAGAGCAATTCCACAATGTTCAAATTTCTCTCTTTGCCGCTGAAAAGAAAATTTACTTATAAGAAATTGACATTTTAATCTACGTCCAGTTATGTATACGTTGACAAATTTCCATACTAGGGTAGGCAGAGGTCTAGATAATGAAGTCCTTTTGACCCACTTAACCGTTTTTCCAGTATATTTCATGCAGTATTTTAAGAATATGTTAGAGTATAGTTAAATAGTAGGTAAAAAAGATATATGATTACCATGTGGAAGGTTCATACAACTACATTATAAACTTAGACTGTCATCAATAGTTTGGACTCTAAAGACTACAACAGACTCACCACCTGTCACATTAGTACAGAATATCTGGTTATTGGTAATGGTATAATTTATTGTCAAACTTTTACTCTAAGCTAATATTTGATAAATTCTTATAAGACTTTTAAAAGCTGCATAAGCTTTTTATTATTAAAAATTATGTCGAGTTGAAATCAGAAGTTGTAAATAAAATACATCCATGTCTATAACTGTTGTCATCATTTAGTGGGGATTCCTTTCAGCCTTTATATTATTTTTAATCTAAAAAAAATTTCTGCTAATATGGGTGAGACATGTTAGCTTAGTTGGTTAGGGCAATGTTATGTATAATGCAACAGGTTTCGGATTCAAACCCTGTCAGTTGATATTATGACAAAAAATTCTACAATAGAAGTTTAAGTTTTATGTGCTATATCTAGAATATACTACATCCATAGATGTACAAATTTTTAATAACGAAAATAAGAGCAAGAAGTGTACGTAAATCGTGGGAATTAAAGCTTATTATACCAATAACAAGAGCTCTGTGACTCTCCCGCGTTTCTGTTTTTATTCTTCTCGCCAATCTCTCCCGGTTTTTGAGATTCTGGATGTGCATTCTGTGAATTATTTGAAGTAATATCCATATCGAGAGATTTCCGTATCCCTTCTGATGATGATGACATATTCTATTGTGTATGTGTTTTATTATTGATTGTATATCAATTCATTCATAATTTCATTGAAAAAAAGCAATATTCAAATAACTGTAAAAATTACTAAACTCGAAAGCACAAATCACAAGCAACAAGCATAATGACAACAATGACAGCTGTTAGACAAGTGACAAGTACAGAGTATACAATTATCAATTAGAGTATATACTCTGTGATATGTTATGATAACGTTTTGGCAACGATATAATACTGAGAATGCACCATGTAACGGATGATCAACACAATTTTCTTTATTCTTACAGATCAGGCGAGGAAAACGATACCTCTATCACTCGGATACCACGATGTGCATGTGAGAAGAAGATGATGAACCTGAAAGAAGCGAAAGAGGTATGTAAGGATCGTGATCTCTCTGGCGTCAGGGATTGTGCGTGAAGATAAGTTAGTTTTCGCGATGTACGATACTGAAATTTGACAGCTGGAATCATTCCGAAATGTTTCATAAGGGGATAAATTTGCGCCTTAAAAACCAGCAACTGGTGAGGCAGCATGTAATACTGTCAGGGTTTATTGGTCTCAATCAGTTTTTTAGGACTTATTTGGCGTGCTCTGACACCCGGGTTCACAGATTTTATTTCTGACCATGCACCTTCAGGAATAACCTCGATGCTCCAGTCCGCGATGACCCAATTTATCGGGACGTACACAGAAATATTATTTTCCTACACTCTACGTAGTTACTAGAGTATAACGTAGATATATAATAAAAAAATCATGTAGAGTATATACTCTTTGGTGCTTAGTTTTGCTTTTACTCTGTGATTCCTTGTTTGTTGGTTTTTATTTGAATTGTGAATTTTTTGAAATAATTATAACGTAGTGATAATATACTATTTGGAAAGAACATAAACCTTTTACTATTGAATTACATTTAATAAAAATTACCATTAAACAATGGATACTTCTACTAATACAGAAGAGCGTAGTGTAGAGATTATTACAAAACAGAACAGTATTCTTATGGAAATTATTAAAGAATTGTGCTGCAAATCTAATAATTATTTGTCCGTAAATTTAGTGGAAAAAGTAAACAGAATAATAGCAAATGGCGAGCTAAGACACTATACTAGTTTGCATAAACTAAGCACAGCTGATGAGAGTACATCTACTCTTTTAGGTACCTTGTTACTTTAATATATTTTTATATATATTTTACACTTTATAGCTCACTAAATTCCCTATGTTTCGATTTAATAACTATTCGATTAAAAACTCACTAAAATATGTTATTAATAGTAATATAGTAATTAAAATAATATCTTCACGCCTTTAGCAATACTAGGGTCGACAGACATCTAAACAATGAAGTCCTTTGCACCCACCTTCAACTGAACACATTTTTGGGATAAAAAAATATGTAATTAAATCTATTTAAGTATTACAAATAAATAAAAATATATATATATATATATATATATATATATATATATATATATATATATATATATATATATATATATATATATATATATATATATATATATCTTCACGCAATTCCCAATACAGTGGTAGACAGAGGTCTAGTCTAGACAATTAAGCCCCTTTAACCCACCTTCCACTGAAGATATTTTACTATTACACAGTATTACAAAACATGTGTAGATACATCTTAAACATGCATCTCTAATTATAAGATGTTTACAGGTGTTCTGCATCAAACTGCTTTAGAATTGTCATTCAATGAACAGACAGAATTAAATCAAGCAATCATTCAGCAGATACAAAATAAGCTACCAGCATTCACAACCGAATTGAAACATCTAAAGCAAAACATTAACAGTGAAAATTCTCATACAGCTCAAATAAAGCAGCTCCAAGACGGTCTAGATGAGAAACTGAAAACAATACAAAACCAAGAGAGTGAGAAGGTGGAGTTAATGATGGAATGGATCAATCACAGGCTACAGGATGTTTCAACATTTAGTGACAATTCTAGTGAGCTTCTAACATTGAAAACAAGAATCCTTGATCTTAAGTCCAAGTAAGTATAGATTATACTTATGAATAAAATGTGTGTAAAATATGGTAAAGAGTGCTGGATGTGTAAGTTACTCCATGGTTCACTGTAGGTGTCTAAGCCATCCTCTCCCCTTCCTCTTGGCTAGATGGAAAACCATAAATGAACCATGCACATGTTTACCTATGCCTTAAATGACACATTAGGGTGACAGACTTAGTTCTATAATTAAAAGCTGAATCCCCTTTGTAAGCTTTTAATGGAAAGCCATGTTGTTACTGCTAGATAATACAAAATTTATGTTTGATACAATAAATAATGTAACACAGATGAATAAAGCATAAATAGAATCCATGTTTAAAAACAATTACTACAAATATCTATAATTTTCATCACATAATCCTTTTTTTTTACAGAATATTGCACTTGCAAATTTTACAAAATATTTTTACCGAAACCAACCAGTCTATAAAGGCATACAGTGAAATCCACAGGGATCTTAAAGACAGCATCATGGAAACAGAACAGCGTATTAAAAATTTCAAAGATATTGTAGAAAGTGATTACAATTAGAACTAGATAAATAAAATTATTTTTAATTATGTTTAAATTGTTGTTTTACTTGCCGATTCACTGAACTAATAACCATTCATCTCTGCCCTTTATGTTTTTTTTGTATATTATATTATGTTATTTTGTACATAGATCTGTTCTCTCTGGCTATCCCATCAGGGATTGTGCGTGAAGATAAGTAAGTTTTTACATACTGTCTTTTATTCCTACATGTAAAAAACAAAGTCATAAATATATAATAGAAGTGGAAAAGGTAGGCAAGAATCTCTGAAAAGAATGTGTATAAATAAAGTATTGTTTTATGGATATGTATTTATATATGAGTACATTTGTATATGTGTGTGTTTTCTATCTAGTATTGTTGTGTAGTAGTAATTACTTTGTTTTTATTAAAATCTTTGTTGTACTTTGTGATTTGCATCCCAATCTTGATTCTCTGCGCAAACCAAATATAGACTGATAGAGAATTTCTTAAGGATTAATGGTAGAGAATATCTTAAGGGTTAAGGCTGCAATTTTGTACATTTTTAATTTCGTTAATATATTTATAGATTTATTTTTCATTACGCAATATTAATACGTTATCAATCTGTATCAGTTATTTGTTATAAATTCTATATCTAGTTTATTCACTCGGGAGTAAATAGTTTGACGTAAGGCATATTTATTAAATAGATAACCATCGCGCTATTATCCCAGAGGTTAGTTGCTCGATGTAGATAAAGTTATTAACTCATTTCAAAAACATTGCAGTCGAATGATAAATATTGATTATTTTTACCAATGAAATATGTATACATAGGCTTGGCTTTAATATATACCACGACAACCCAGTAGCCTAGGTTGTGACCCAGTCTTTTTTTTTTATTTTATTTATATTCAGAAAAAAAAATCAAATTACAAATGAAAACAACAATACACTGTACTATAAAACCAAGTGGTATTTTTTGTACAATGGAGTTCGTCCATACAGATAACATTATTTAGCAGTTTACTTATTATAAACCAGATAGTTTACATTAATAATTACGAACATGATATAGGAATTTTTAATGAGGGTAGATTAGGTGCGAATGTTTTTGTCGTTATAACAATGACGAGCCCAAAAAAAAAAGAAAAAGAAACAAATGCGTTCGAGTGTCCTAAGGGTGGTCAACATTATTATCAATTATTTCATATAATTATCATGTAGCAAAGCTAAGTAGTAGTTAGTTAATTTAGATTTGATGTTTTTTGGGTTTATTTCGTAACGTAATGCGGGTGGTAATTCGTTTATTAATTTTGGAATCATAAATTCGAGTGTGCGTTTTCCATAGTTATTCTTATTATACACAGGCACATATAATTTTTTTTTAGAGATAGCGCGAGTACCTTTGCTATGTGATATTAGAGTTTGCAGGTCTGTTAAAAAAAACTGTTCTTTTAAGAGCACATATTTGATTTTGTCATGGATTGGGATTATTTTACAATACGCGAACAACATATGGTAGTTATTTTTATATTTACTTTTTACTTTAGGAGGGACGATTATCTTTAGAAACCTTAATTGAAGTTGAAAAATTTTGTCTATGTATGTTTTGAATGTGAATCCATAGCTACTCAAACCGTACGAAGTTATTGATTCAACTAAAGCTTTATATAATAATAATTTAATCGGAAAGTCAATTTTGTTTTTAATTAGTACAAATTTTGTCAGAATTGGTTTTAGCCGGTCACAAACGTTACTTATATGCTTTTTCCAATTTAGTCGGCTATCAATTATGAGACCTAGGTACCTATGGTTGTCCGTATAAACTATTGACGGACAATAGCACATAGATTTTATTTGACAAGAATGTAACTTCAAACCAAATGGCTAAAATTTGGGTGATGAATATAATGGTTTGTACTTATACAAGGGAGCGACCCACCGTCCACCGAGGTCATTTTTTTTTTGGGACAACGTGACACGTGGTCGGCGCGTCACTGTTTTTATGTCCCAGCCAATGACATATACCTTGGGGATCGACCTCGGGTATCTTGACTTGAATTCCGATCACCAATGATATCTTAGAACAGTGGCGATTGCCGTGTTATCGGAATTCGAGTTAAGAAACCCGAGTACGATCCCCAGGCTCGGACGAGTGTTATTTTTTTCCCAAAAAACCTATGTAAGATTTGTATCGTTGACTTGGGCGTAAAGACGACGAAAATGTCTTCGGTGACGGGTGGGTAAAAAAACATAGTAGTCTAACCTCTGTCTACTCCAGTACTGGGAATAGGGTGAAGATAATTTATTTTATGTGTATGATCATTTATGCAATACAATGTAATTGGGGTTTTGCTCGGAAAAGCGTTTAAAATACATGATTATACGAACTTATACGATTTTATTGTTTATACCTACAGAGAGTAATTAGCACTTAAAATCAGACATTTTAAAAAAAATATTAATAATGCTTATGTGGGACATCATTAAGTGCACTTTTAATAAGCTAATATGTCAAAATTAGAAAGTAAAAGTTTAGCAATATTCTATATAAGAGAGATCCAAATTAATGCAGTTTGTAAGAAATTTCGTTTTAATACGAAAAAAATTCTTTTATAAACGTGGTATAACGCTATCTTTTTCTCGCCAATCTCAGTTTCGTCACCATGTTGCAAATTACGTAACTTAGACACAGCTGAAATTCCGTATTTTTGATATTAAATTTCTGTTTAATGCTTCAGTCCCCGGTTTTATTAATTTTTTAGCATGTCAGCCTTGCTAGTCTTTTGTTATTAAATTTCTTATTAGTTTAATAACGACAAAATGTTTTTGCTGCAGCATTGACATGATTTTTATTCTTTAAGGCACCGGGCTCTTGAAAGGCTAAGCAAGATGATGGCGTCAGTAAGAATGTAGAAATTTTTAAAACAAAAAATCTCTGAAAGCTCATTGTTGCACGCCTATGCATTGTTAACGTTAAGAACATCCAGAAATCTTGGATTACTATGGAAATAAATGTTAGTTCAGGGCGTTACCCTGAATATTCATAGTATATATTGGGACCATAGTGCAAATACGTCACTAGTTTTGAATCTTAGTTCCCCGGTTTATTCTTCATATTTGGCATCAGCTCTATGAACTTGAAATAAAAAGGTTGAAGCTGGTTGTAACTGTATATTACGGTCAAGTTATATATTTTTTAACCGACTTCAAAAAATCAAGGCACAAAAGCCGAGTGGTTGGATGGTCGGAATTTCGAGTCAAGAGACCCGAGTTCGATCCCCAGGTTTTTCAAAAACTTATGTACGAATTACATCGTTGGCTTGGACATAAAGACGTCGACGGGCTCACCACCTGTCACGTTGTCCCGAAAATATCTTCTGTGGAAGGTGGGTCAAAGGGACTTAATTGTCTAGACTAGACCTGTCTACCCCTGTATTGGGAATTGCGTGAAAATATTTATTTTATTATTATTTACTTCAAAAAATTATGGAGTCCTCTGTCTACCCCTGTATCGGGAATGGCATGATTACTCCAAAAAATAGAACTAAAAAGGTACTGACTAATTTACTGTCGCAGTGACTGGCGTGACGCGACGTAACGCGACCAGGATCTTATCTCACTTACCCTCGGATAGGTCCGAAACTTGTCGGTACCCACACCGATTGTTTAGACATGATTTAAGCCATTTTTTATTATTTAATTAAAAAGGAAAGTTCTCAATTCGGTTATATGTTGTTTGTTACCTCATAACTCTGTAATATGAAAACCGATTTCGACTTGAGTTTCAATACGGTAGAGCTGTACAGGACCTTTATTATAAATCTTTTTCACTACTACAAGTAATAGGAAGCAGTAAAAAAGATATTGAAAATACTAAAATGTAAAAAATATCATAAAATATTTTCATGATATTCCTCTTCTAGACAATTAGGTATTTCGACCCACCTTTCAGCGAAGACTTTTTTGAGGGGAGCTTGTCGCCGTCTTTATGTCGAAGCAAACGATAAGAATCGTACATAAGTTTTGAAAAAAAAAATACCATTGGTACGAGCCTTCCACTTGGGGATCAAACTCGGGTCTCTTGACTCGAATTCCGATCACCCAAACACTCGGCTATCGTACTAGAAGTCCCGTAATATTTTGTTAGTGAGACATGAGAGCAGATCGCATCTAATATATAAGATCGTATTCACAATTAAATTACTTCTTTAATCGTAAATTAAAATTCGAGTAGATGACCATTGTACATTGTACTCACTAACTTTATACTGTCTTATCTAAAGTGACGCGGAATATGAATCACCACGTGTTGTTAGTTTCAATCAAAAAGCAGTTAACAGTCGCATCTCGGTCGTAGTGCGGCGTGGATGTGTTAGTGTATACTGACCGTGGAGACGAGAGATGTTCGAAACCGCTTCTGCGATATTTCAGTACGTATCCCACGTTATTTAAAACTCCGCACGAGTGATAGTTATAATTAGTGTTTGTCTGTTAATGATCTGTCTGTTCACATTTCAAACTACCCGTTTTAAATAATTACGAGATATATATCTTCTATTTAATTTATAAGAGCAGGTAGATAACATTATTTTGTCAGATTTGTTGATCTTCGTTATGTTTATTTTCGTTCGTTAGTCGTGTTACTAAGTCAATAATTTATATTTAGAACTCAGTTTCATTTGACATACGAGTACATACGTGTCTGCAGGACAAGGTGGCTTCTCCTGTAAGAGATGAAACGGATTGGCGACCTCAGTTCACTACATAAACATACCTTAAATGCCTCTGCTTGTCTCTGTGGTATTACTCCGCCATCTGCCGAGAAGCCATTCCCATTACCAAGGATTTTCCTTAGTCGCCTCTTACAAGACTCATGGGGAAATTTGGGTTATATTCTTACTCCATTATCACCACGGCGTCTACTTTCAAAGGTTGATTTGCGTTTTTTTTTCTATAATAGATGATTTATTGATGTCAAACTAGAAATATTGCAACCTAAAAATTGTATTCATTACAGAAAATTATAGATATTTATATGATATGGATACAACCATGACCAGCGTATATTTCATAAAGACTATGTGAATATATTTAAGAAACAGAAATCTTGCATATTCTGCCAACCCTGTTCTTACATTACGCATAACAAGGCTATTACTGATAATGATTGTGACCGATTAGAATGCATATATGATTTCCTTATAAGGGCAAACGCACTTTAAGAAAAAAGTTATTGTTAGTTGTTATCAGTATCTCCGTGTTACTCCAGCCTATTCTTGAACGTGCCTCACTGCTCTTTAAAAATACGTGAAACAAAGAATATAGAGTAACAACAACAAGTAATATTACAAATACAGAATAATATGTATGCAACGTAACTAGAAAAACCAGATCTAAATTAATCTAAATGTAACGTTTACACAGCTTGAAGTTGAACGGAGCAATGTGAAGTGATAAGGGCATTGATTATACCTCTTTCTTTTAATAAAGCACTCTTTTCGTATGACATTTTTAGTATTATCTGAGTATTTCGTAATAATAAGTTTTAATATACGACATAAAATAATAAACTTATGTCCCTGTAATACCTCACTACCACTGAATTACAGCTGTTTGTAATTAAATTTAAGAAAATATACATAAAAATGATGATTTTCATACTGAAATTTGTCAAAACCGTGGGAAAATATCCTAACCTCGAAAAGTAGCTAGAAGCAGCAAATAACTTTCAATGCCACCTAGTAATTAACAACATGCAATAAATCCTCAATTATAAGCTATAATTATATCGTAATTTTATATCGTTTGCTGATGATAACTTTTTGTCATAATTATGTACACACCAGTGTCAAACGTCAAATCAAACATTACTTGTACAACAACTATTAAATCGTAAATGCCTCAATAATTTGTGTCGTGGGTGCAGTTAGTTCCTTTACTTAAAACATGTTATTAATTATATAGTTATCATGTTTGAGAATATATCTCACAGGCTAAACCTGAAAGAAAGTTATTACCTTTACAAGGTTCAGTCAGTCTCACTAATCTCTTACTACACTCACAGGAAGAAAGGATTATAAAGTCACACGTACACACCGGGAATTTGTTATTAACCATTTATGAATCCACCATATATGAGCCATTTATGTGATAGGCCACCGCGTCAAAGTGCGATCACAATTCTGCTTGGTTAGAGTATGGCGTATAAGCGTGGCAATTATGGCAAAATTACGATGGGAGACCCCTATGTCGTGTAGTTTATTTAACAGACCATTACATGTCATTTGTTTTTTTTACCGCCCTAAATTTTTTCCTACTGCCTTTATATTGACTGGAAGAAACCGCTTTTAGAATTAAGAATAAATAAATAAATAAATACATATTTTGATGTCATATTAAGTAAGTATTCTGATATTATTTCATGTTTTGAATTTGAATGATTAGCGTATGGTTCCCCATCTAGAAATAGGTACTTACGTCTCCCCTACTTCCGGTATAACGGATCACGGCCTGATAAACGATTGCTTAGACAAATACTCATTTAAATTTTGTTTATTTATGAAATTAATAAGCCTGGGAATATTTTTTAAGTATACGTATATCTCAAATTAATCAAATCTCATGTTTAGTAAAATGTATACTTTAAAGAAATGCCGATAAATTTCCTTTTATTTTTGTTTTCTGAAATATATACTAATATTCTTATCAGGCATTTTCTTAAGCATTCATTATTAATTCTGTGACCTAAATCATTTTTGTTTATCAAAACATTGTTTCATGCTATGGTTTCAGTACGAAAGGTATAGAGATAGACGCAGTATGATTACGGACATTTAGGCATTCATCATTCCACAGATGAGAGTGCACTACGTTTGCATATTACTTTAAATATAATATAAAAAATATCTTCACGCCATTCCCTATACAGGGGTAGACTATTCTAGACAATTAAGTACTTTCGACCAACATTACACTAGCATTTTTTGGGGCAACCTGACAGATGATGAGCCCGTCGCCGTCTTTATGTCCAAGCTAACGATATAATTCGTACTTAAGTTTTGAAAAAAGCTATTGGTACGAGCCTGCCACCTGGGTATGGAACTCGGGTCTCTCGACTCGAACCCCGATCACCTTACTATCGACCATACAACAGACTGTAACTTTTTAATTGTGTAAGTTACTTTAATTGAAGTTATTCTTTGTGATGAAATGACTGTGCCATACCGGCAGGATGAATATTGGTATATTTTCACCGTAATGTAATAAAATGAGCGTACTTCATTACCAAAAAAAGTCACGATAGCCGAGTGGTTGGGTGGTCGGAATTTCGAGTCAATAGACCCGAGTTCGATCCCCAGTTGGTAGGCTCGTACCAATGGGTTTTTCAAAAATTTATGTACGAATATCGTTGGCTTGGACATAAAGACGGCGACGGGCTCACTACCTGTCACGTTGTCCCGAAAATATCTTCGGTGGAAGGTGGGTCGAAGGGACTTAATTATCTAGACTCGACCTCTGTCTATCCCTGTATTGGGAATTGCGTGAAAGATATTTTATTTTTTTATTACCCCTTTCAAGTAGGCAATCTTGTATATAAATTTATACATTCTTATTTTGAAAACTTCTCTACCAGACAGTACAGCACAGTATTTTGTCTAGGTTATAATCAATAATAATAACTATTTATTTTTTATTTATATATTCCTTATTATACACCATACAATCACACATCAATACAATATATACCAATTTAAGATAAAAACACAATGACAAGGAACAACAAAATGGTACATGACGCGGTCATGATAATTCGATATATAATAATAATAATTAATAAAACTGAATAAATGTTTAGCAAATCTGTACGTGCGAATTCCATTGTATTCTATAGTTTTATATCCAGTGTAATAAACAGATGATTGGATATCTGCTAGTAGAGAAGGTCATGGTGGTTAAGACAATGGTATACTCTGTAATTCCCTTGTATAACAACTTACCTTTTGATGTAAGAAGATGAAATTTGACACGTAATAAATTAAGATTAAGAAAAGTCAGCTAAGGATTTAAGGTAACCCCCTAAAGGTGAAGAACGAGGAGCAAAAGTTTGAAACTTCTGTGTCATGAGATCGCCTCATTGACACCGAAATTTCAAACTTTTGCTCAGTAAGGAAGGGAAAAATCTACAAAACACGATTGGCTACCGACAAATTGCAGGATAACCATCTCGAAAAATATTAGACCAGACATATTTAATATTAGATAATTCAGTAGACCGGTGACGGGCAGCAGCGACTAAGGTTCAAGAAGACTGGTACTGTGGTCGCCAATCTGCTTGTCAAGGTGATTAAGGAGAGTTTCCCTTAATCGCCTTGACACGCATAAGCTGTACCGTAAATCCTTTACGGTACAGCTTTTATGTATGTTTGTATTCAGACCATTGACTGATAAAGGGAATGCACGTTTATTAAGCCCTCTTTATCAACACCTTCAGAATAATCTAAGCTTATGAAATTGTTCAATGGATTCACTGATCTGATATATATGTTTATATGTGGCAAAATCTTTGAAAATATAGTCTAAAAAAGAAATAAATTTATACTTGTGAACGTTATTTCATTTTTTTTTGAATTGGTGAATTTGATTCATTTGTGAAACTTTGAACAAAATCTTGACTCAATTCCCAAAACAGGGGTAGACAGGTCCTTTCGACTCCGAACCGAAGTCATTTTTTGGGAAAACGTGTCATTTCGCCGTCTTCAAGCCGACGACATGTATGGCTTTTAAAAAAAATGCACGCACTTGTAGTAGTTTTTTGTAACTTGGATGAAAACAAGCTTACCGTCCAACTGTTAGTTCTTACTGGAGCCCATTACATCTGCAAATTTCTTGAAAAGAAACTGATTACAATTGCATTTTCATCCGCAAAGACAAAGAAGATATGTGTCATAGCTTGTAATCACACAGATTATATACCCCTCATAACTGAACAAAACAGTTCTTCACTGCTTTTGGGAGGCAGAAATAGGTGAAAGTGGGGTAATGAAACATAAGAAAAAGCAAAGAAGAAGCTTCCCACCGTTTGTGGTCTGGTTCTAGGATAATTCGCTAGGCAAGTGTTTATGGCAAATCCTCTTTATAGTAGAGATCTGTGCCCTGCAGTGCCCTTAGAAAAGCTGTAATGTAATTTGGTAAAACTAAAAACTTGGTAACAACAAAAAAAAACATAATAATAACATGTATAACGAAAGCCGAGTGGTTGAGTGATCGGAATTCGAGTCCTGAGACCCGAATTCGAACCCCAGCAGGGACCTCTTTCAAAACTTATGTACGTTTTCAATAGTTGACTTGCACATAAAACGGCGACAGGCGCATCACCCGTGACGTTGTTTCCAAATAAACTACGGTGAAAAAGGGGGTCGAAGGGACTACATTGTCTGGGCCTCTGGTTACCCCTGTACAGAGAAATGAATAAAGGTAAAAAAAATAATAATGACGATATAACTAACGAAATCGTTTCTTATCATTGGTAGAAGTAGCATTCTTAATCTTTATATTTGATAAATGCATTACAACACAGCTGATATTCAAGTCAGTATGTTTAAAACGTATGATAAGATTAAGAGAGTTGTTAGAACCAGTTGAAAATTCATAAAAAAAATATCTTCACGCAATTCCCAATACAGGGGTAGACAGAGGTCAAGTCTAGACAATTAAGTCCCTTTGACCCACCTTCCACCGAAAATATTTTCGGGACAACGTGACAGGTGGTGAGCCCGTCGCCGCCTTTATGTCCAAGCCAACGATGAAATTCGTACATAAGTTTTTGAAAAACTCATTGGTACTGCCACCTGGGGATCGAACTCGGGTCTCTCGACTCGAAATTCCGACCACCCAACAACTCGGCTATCGTGACTTGTTTTAAAAATTCATAAATTATTTAAATGTTGATGCATCGATATTCTAATGGCTTAGAGGGCGGACTACAAAACATAACATCGCAGATTCAAGTCCACCATTCAACTATTGTCGTAAACCACTTTAGACAACAAGTATTATATCTTAGTTGCCCTGGTTACAAGAATACAAGTAATTTATTTATGTTACTTGTCATTGCCAGTATTTTTGTATTTACTCTGTGCCCGTCAAAGACTGTTATCTATTTGTTATTTATTTATTTATATATTTATTTAAACTTCATTGTATCTCCTACAAAGCATAAAAAATAAGGATAACAAAGGGCGAACTTAATTTACTGATTTTTTACGGGGTTTTTTCCATTATTTGTCGAAACGCGAACCAGTGTCACCATGTGCTTACAACACGTGTCTTTAGCTGTTAGTAACAAAGGACATGTTGTATGTTTGTTATCGTTGGAGCACGGTGTCGCACTTTCATTGATTAACACAATAGCCTCGATGTATTTCATTATTAGGGGATTAAACTCTTTTTGACATAGTCATTAATAATTATTGCTTGAAACCAGGAGGCCCAGGTGTGATCTCCAGGAGGAAGATCACCCAGTTATGATCAAATTCTAACTAGTACTATGTCTAACAATAGACTTTTATGGGGCATTATAAATCACGTCCTATAAAAATACACTGCAGAATGTATACTTTCCGGTAAGGTATAATATATATTTATTAACATAATTGCTACGCTTGGCCAGCGGATTGGCGATCACAGTACCAGACACTTCTGATCCGTCACCGTTTTGTATAATTGTGGTTTGGTATTTTTCGAGACGATTATCCCGCCATCTGGCATATTCTTACACCGATATCACACGACTTAAGTTATGTATGTACTTATTAAAATAAGATATAAGAACACTACTTACTTATCTTCACGCATAGTTTCTAACGGGGTAGCCAGGCAGAATCGACATCAAGTGTCGCAGTCCTTACATACATCTTTATCCTCTTACAAATTCTTACCTTTTTTTCATACACGCACGCCTGGGTATCCGAATACTCTTAACCCTCCCCTCTTCAATCAATTTGCTCGCATGGTCTTCGAAAGTTAGTCTCGGCCTACCTCGCTTCATTTTATTGTTAACTTTCACGCTATATACTTCATCACTTCACCATTCGGTCTTCACTCATTTTCTCAATGCGCCCAAACCACCGAAGCACGCCTTTATCCATTTTAGTGATAAGATTAATTTTCAATCCTGCCATACTGCAAATCTCTTCGTTTCGTCTTCGTTCGTAATGTAACCAAGGTAAAACTAACACTAAATATTATTATTATCACTTTCAGTCGTGTATCACAAACGTTCGGGATAGAATGGGCGCCCATGAATCTCCCAATGTCGAGGCGGCTGCAGACCCTCGCCGCGACAGGCTGGATATGTCTCGTGCTGTTTGGGGAAGCGGCTGCCATCATGACGTTCCTTAGCTTGCTGTACTCCTCGCTGTGGTGGCTGGCTCTATTGTACGCTGTATGGATGCTGAGAGACGTAGACGCGCCCAGCAAGGGCGGGCGTAGGTGAATGCTTAATTGTTTATTTTTATTTATAAGCAATGTCGAATATTTTATAAAAGTAAATCGTAAATGAATGTGAACAACTTCATATACTTTGCTCTGATCCAGAAAGTAAGCAGTTAAAGTACTTGTGTTATGAGATCAGAAACAAAGATGATACCACAAACACCTAGAACCAAGACAAATTGGTTTTTTATATTGACCCTTCCGGAAAATGAACGAGGGACCTGTGAGCTGACGACACCTTAAAAACTGTTGTGAAAGACACTGGTCGAGTATGTGGTTGGAGGTCGTCAAATTAAATAAATTGTAGATTTCTATTTCTGTCTTTCTTACTGTGTATGATATCGTAAGAGATGACTAAAGAAATCTCTTTATCGAGAGTGGCGGCTACGTCAAAGATTACCTGGTAGAAGCTAAGTCCTACTTTACTAATTCTTATTATACTATTTAAATATATTTTTTTATAGAAAAGGGAGGCAAATGAGCAGGTGACTCACGTGATGGTAAGTGATTACCGCCGCCCATAAACACCCGCAATACCAGAGACATAGCAGATGCGTTGGCGGCCTCAGAGAAGCCGCTCCCCCCCCCCCCCCCAGAATTGGGGGAGGGGGGTGTGGGGTGTATGTTACTATAATACAATAAATTTAAAAGTTTGTCAGTTTAGATGTTTGTTACTCAATCACGCTAAAAGGGCTGAATAGATTTGAATGAAATTTGGCACACAGAGATTGTAACTCCCCGCTACATTGTGCAAGTCGTCACTGATTTCACCTGTACGAGGCTGCTACACGAGACTATTTCTTCTAAATTAAAAAAAAATATTTAGACATATTGGTATATCTGGCCGTAACGGAATCGGCTTGAGAATATACCACTCCCTTTAAGACCCCCGTAAGACAACTAAGAGAAAATCTCTGATAATATAATAGCTACCGACAGATGACGGAATAACCGTTTCGAAACAATACCAGACCAAAGTAAGAAGACCGGTAACGGGCAAGATGTCTGGTACTGCAATCACCAATCCGCCTGCCGAGCGTGGCAATTATGGCAAACCCTCCCACGGATAGACCTCTAGTCTATGTCAAGCAGTAGAATATTAAAGGGCGTTATATACCTTAAACGAGTACTAGTATGTATGTATATTTTAATTTTCAGATTCGAATGGGTAAGAAACTGGTCCTGGTGGCGCTACTACCGAGATTACTTCCCGATAAAACTGATCAAGACCGCCGAATTGGACTCGTCTAAGAACTATCTCTTCGCTTGTTTCCCACACGGCGTCGTCTGCTCCGGGGCTTTTGGAGCTTTCGCCACCAACGCTTTGGACTTTTACAAAACGTTTCCAGGGATGACATGTCATATGATCACTTTGGGCGGACATTTCTTGGTTCCACTCTTCAGAGATTTAATTCTGGCTTTGGGCGGTTGTTCATCATCGCAAGAGAGTCTTCTTTATCTGCTGGACAAGAGGAAACACACGGGGAAATGTGTAGCGCTGATCGTTGGTGGTGCAGCGGAAGCTTTGGATTCGCATCCTGGAGAATATAAAGTGATACTTAGCAGGAGGAAAGGTTTTATACGTGTCGCTATGAAGTCAGGGTGAGATAACAATTTCTATGTCATTATCTGTCACAACTTTCATCGCTATGGGTCCAAGCAGATATGAACAAGTTCTAAATGCAATTATTAAGAAAACTCTCGGTGTGATAAAACTTAAAAACCACCACGTAGTCTCATAATACATGTTAAAATGCATGAAGCCGTATAGGTTTAAAAAATTTTAAACTCAATCTTTGAAAAAAGCAATTATTATTCTTCAAATAGTTGGATAAAACTTGACATAAAAATAATAAAGCAGATTTTCGCAGGTGGAATTGTGCAAAATATTTTTTACCGTCATAAAATCTCGAAAACTTTGCGAAATAAACCTACGCGAAAACTATAAAATACAAATATTTATTAAATGTTGCATTTCAGCCAAGTATCACTTGACCCTTTTGCGAATAATATATAATGCCATCACGTATCAATAAAAAGTAATATTGATTAATATTCAAGGAATTTTTTAATTTCATAGGACTTTCATTAAATTTCAGAGCTCCTTTAGTGCCAGTCTTTTCCTTCGGTGAAACTGACGTGTTCCGCCCCCTGAACAACCCCCGCGACAGTCTGCTGCGTAGGTTCCAGGAAAAGGTGCGCGAGCTCACCGGCATATCTCCAATGTTCCCCATCGGACGCGGCATTTTCCAGTACTCTTATGGCGTTGTACCTTTCCGCTCGCCCATCACTACTGTTGGTATGTTATTTTTTTTATATATTCACGCAATTTTCGATACTGTGGTAGATAGAGGTATAGATAATAAAGTCCTTTCGAACCAATTTTGTGAAAAGTGGTGAGCCTATCCCCGTTTTAAAGCCCAAGCTAACGGTACAATATATTTTACGTACTTACATATTAGAAAATTATTTTAAAACGCTAACGAACGAAAGCGATAGCTGAGTGATTGAGTGATCAGATTTCGAGATAAGAGACCCGAGTTCGATTCCCTAAACTCGTACTAATGATTTTTTTCAAAACTTATGTTCGATTTATTTCGTTGACTTGGACATAAAGACGGCGATAGGCTCATGGCAGGGGACCTGGCACATTGTCCCAAAACCTCTGTCTACCTATAAAAAATATCTATTTCCAATACACGATTAGAAATGGCGTGAAGATATTTTTTATTACTTCGTTGCTTCAGATTCACAGACAGATATGTGTTGGATAAAGGCCTCAAATCTTTCTTTTTTTTGAGAAATTAGAACAGGAGATTGGTTAGCAAGCTGTTCCAGAGCGGGTTAGCGGACTTCACGCGTCCTGTAAATAAACTTTTCTCATAATGTATTTCTTCACCACCGAACACATGGCAAATTTTATTTTTTTTACTTAAAATTGCTGTTATCAATTTCAGTGGACGAACCTGGGAGCCACACTGTCTTAAGCAAACGCCCCTCCTAATCACCGAGATGTTCAATACCAATAGAAAATGTTTTTACTACTATTCATTACGCCCTTAGAGTATTAAAAAACTAAACTAACCTTTTTAAAACAGTAAATCATTTATTACATCTTCACGCGATTTCCCATACCGGGGTAGGCTGAGATCCTTTCTCTAGACAGAAATCCTTTCGACCCACTTTACAATGAGGCTTATTTGGGACATATACAAACAGTACAATATGCTCATATATATTTACATAGATAAATATTCAAATATTTATGTAAACGTCATTGACTCGAGTAAAACCATTTATATTTATCACACTAATATTTGCCCCAAGGGGAATTTAAACCCGCGACCCATAGCTTCGAAGGCTTAAATAACATTGCAATTACTGTTTCTGCCGATCTAAAATTATCGAAATATTTTATAAGTTATATTATGGACTAATATTATTGTAATATTTTTTTCAGTCGGAGTACCTATGGAAATAGAAAGAAACCTGGACCCCACCGATGAGGAAGTAGACGCTGTGCACGGAGAATTTACGAAACGGCTTGTTGAACTGTTCGAGAAAGAAAAGGCGAAATATTTGAAGGATCATGAGAAGATTCATCTTGTTATAACATAGTAACGGTTGTTTCGATCAGATGTTAAAAGACTGTAAAAGAGACTTCATTGTTATCTGTTTATTAGATTTCTCTTACCACAAAGTTACCACGAAGCATCACCTCTCATGCACCTCGGATTAGAATTGCATTTTAAATTAATAAATATAATAACGTTTTTTTAGTAAGCACCATTAAACATAGATATTAGACCATAGATTATTAATTGTTGTCTTCATTTTCTGCCTACTACTCTATATTTTTTATTCTTGTCTACGGTTATTAGAGTAGAATATGAGACTTTCCATCTTTGTCTACATGGGTGAAAAGGTATCGGTTACCTACTATAAGGTTTTAGGTGTCCATGAGAACATTAGAAATGTTCACTGTCACTTATACAATAATACTGATATTGTTAGTAAATATTCGGGTCACAATCACCATAGCACAAGAAATCACGTGCCATAGATGTAGCTATTTGTAAGTGAGATTTTTCCAGCTTATTCTAGATTGATTTTTCAGCGTCTGCTGTCTTTTATAATATACCAGTCTTAAAAACTCAATGCTTATGAATGAGGCAAGATATTAAAAGAAGCTTGACGTAAGCTTTAAGTTACTCATTTACGTGGTGTTCAGTTTTTTATAGATTTTAATATACAAGATATTGATAGATTTCGATCACTATGTATAGTGTTAGAGCGCATCAGATCATAAGTTTTAAAATTATATAGATAGTTATAAATTATATAAAGTATTTTATTATACACTTAGTTAAACACTTAACGTAGAACCCTAATTATGTTTCTAAAATAAAAGACAGACAACCAAAAATTGTAAAAAAATGTTATTTTGGTGTAGACGGTTATTTCAATATTACAAACATACACTCCAATTTTATTTATATGTATAGATTACGATGTCTTGCGGTAGGTATAAAACTTCCATAAGAAGTTTTTAGTTTAGTTGGTTTTTGCTCAAGTAACTTTAGACATTTTCGGATGTAAGCGTCAGTAGTCAAATGGTCTAAGGTGTACTGAAAAAGTATCGTCACAGGTTCGATTTTCATAACATGACGTCACAGGTTCGATTTTCATGCCACCATTTTTAAATCTACTATTATTGTAAACCACTGATACAAGCATTGCAACTTTGTTAGGTGGTTATCAGAAATAACAGTAATTTAATGTTGATAATATGTATAAAAAAAAAATAATAGATGATACTTGTTTGTATCTCTTCCCTGGTGTTTTTCCATTTATACAAAATAATGTTAGAAATTACTAAATGATTATCAAATGTATGATGCAAGGGTTGAATATTATAAGATTTAGTTTTCATATGATTACAGTTTGTAAATAGTGAATTGAAACATTTTTGTAGTTTTTTTATAAAGAATAAAAAATATTCTTATTAAAATTGTTTGTATTAATTGTCCATATTTCCTTATTAAGGACTAGTGATAAGTTCATCTTTCCCTGAATGAAAAGAGTAGATCGTCGGGCTGGCGACAATGAGTTCAAATCAAATCGTCCTTTAACTTGAATAAGGCCTTCAACCCAAAATGTAACGAACATTTAAGATTTTCCTTTCTGCTGAATTAAAAAAAAACTGGGATTTATTTCATTAAATATTTTGGGAGAGGGGCAAAGCTAATTGTCGATACATTAACGGCCTCTCAAATCAAAGGCACTTCGATAAGTGCCGTGGCGGCATCAGAAGCAGCTGAATCGGCTTTACTTCGACTTTCGATTCTTAAGGAGTAAACACCACAAATATAAAATCGAAATAAAACGAATGTGAATATTTTACTATTATTATATTTTTTAACATATTTACATTTTATATACAAAATACTTGTTATAATATTAAAAACTCTTGTACGCGCGTCGCCATATATCTTCACTCCATTGAGCATTTTCTTTATGCCTTCGAATGTGAAACCGCGTTCATTCGTTTAATATAATAAGGTTCTAAAATGATCTTTAGGCGAGATATATAAGTGATTAATTAAATTTATGTACAATTAAATGGCGAATAATATTAAATACTGGCTATAGACTCCTAGATTATCCGGTATTTACGATTTTACTCAAAGACGATCTCTTTTAATTTGCTGTAATAATTTTGGGAAAAGAGCAAAATATTGACAGTACTCAGTCGAGTTAAAGACAATGAAAATTAAACAAAAATATTTTCTTTAATTTTCATTATTTTCATTGACTGAATACAGTTTTGTATATTTCACTGTGAGAAAAACAAAAAGAGAGCGAATATATTGATTTCTTAGAAGCAACTGACGTATTTCTGCTCCAATGCTATTAACAATAATAAACAATTAAATTATGAATATAAAATTAAAACTAGAACAGTTACGTATTTAAAAATAATAGAAATTAAAAATTACTTTTTTATTTTAATAATTCATCTTGTAAGGATCATTAAAAATTAAAGCAAATAACGCTTACAATAATAAATATTTTTGGTTTTAAATATCATTTAATTAATAAATTATGTTTTTATTTTAGACAATTATTATTTGTTTCATAAATTTTCAGATAGATATTTACCGTCAATAATCTAAAGTGTATCATTCCAATCGAATGAAAAATAACATTCCAATGATTTTCAAAACTGCACGAGTTTTGTAAAGGTTAATCTAAAAATATGTTGTACCAAATATTAGTACGTAAAAATTACCTAACAGTAATCAAATTACTCCTTCGAATAAGAAGTATCACGGTATGGTTACAACATAAGTATTTTATATATTATTCTATAACCTCTATCGAAGTACAAGTTTGTTCCCGAATACGCATATTGTCCAAAATATCAAAGGCCGTGATATTACATCATCCGGATAACCGGGTATCAAATTAAGTGTGCGTTGTGGTGGACAGAACAATGCTAAATTCAAAATTATTTTATAGTTTAAACCAGAAGGTCAAAGATACACAACCGTTGAGTTTGACCTATCACGCTTGTTTTGGGTGCTGCGTCGCGGACGGTGGCGATGGTTTGAAGCACTGCAGCAAAAAGGCGGTATACATGACAAATGCTACAGAAAGGGCTATCAAGGCGTACATAAAAATGTTAAGTTCAGGTTGACGGAATCGGTTTTTACGAAGCCATTCCAATACTTCGGTTTCCGACATGATATCGCCTGAAAAAAAAACAAAATGTGGTAATTACGTCTCTGATTAAATATTACACACTTTCAAATATTGTCATTTTATAGTAAATAATCGGTGTATAGAATATTTAGAGTAAAATATGAATAGCTTGGAGATACAACTCTAGCTTTGAGATTTTTATTATTGAGATTTGGTCACTAATACGATGCAATCTGGTCGTCAGCTAATAAATACTGTACCTACATTGATACAAAACGTAGCCTTACCTTACCTAAATAGCCATAAGGACTTACCTCTGTATATACTTGGAAAGCGTTTCCTAAAATAAACAATCGCGGGTAATTTCGTGACACCCCATTTACGCGCGTAACGCGGATCTTGCATTTTTACAAATGTTATGTCTAAATTATCCGTTTCGCTGTCTATGTTTTCCAATTTATCCAATACTGCTCGACTCTCCGCAGACTTTTCATCTAAAAATATACAAACACACAGTTCATTTATTATATATAATCAAAACGTACCGCACAAAATAATACCAGTAATTACAAAAATAGACTGCCAAGAATTCGTTCTCTTCTAATAGTTTATCCAGCATTTTTTTGTTGACCTCTTCAATTTCATTTTTGATTTCAAAAACGTCCTGAGAAGTAAGCCATTGTAGAACTTTATCTACTTGATGTAGATCACCGTCGTAAAGCATTGGTACTCGCTTGCGGAAATATACTAATGAAGGTATATTAACCACATTATGCTTAGCGGCAGCTTCAAGGCTTGCTATTTTTACGAAATCAATGCCATACTGATCAACTTCGCCATCAATTTGTTCTAAAGCTTCTAATATTTCTTCGCATTCCGGACAGTCTTCATCATCATCTAAAACATGTAGTTATATGAAATTAGTCCAACATCGTTAATTATTTAGTAAATATATTTTAGACACTTACAGAAAAATACAACAAGTAAATGTGATTCATAGAGTAATCTCTCTAGCATTCTTTCGTTAACCGATTCTATTTCATCAGCCAGTTCTCGATTATCATCATCAATGAGCCATTCCAAAATCGATTCTTCATTTTGCAAATCTCCTTCGAATAGAAGTGGATTGCCGTTTCTACGAAAGGATAGTAATATTAAAAAAATATTAAATCTGTAACAAACTTGAATAAAGGTATTAATATTTTACCTAAAATACACCATAGCGGGAAAAGTCTTGATGGAATATCTCTTAGCAAGTTGTGGATCTTGAATTTTTACCATATGAATACCGTATACATCACACTCGTCATCTATTTTCTCCAAACCCTCCAGTATATGGTCACAGATGTGACAATTTAATTTATCTGGAAAATAATAATAGCTCTAAAACTGGACAGTTTAAAGTAAATTACATTTAATTACAGTAAATTACAAGTAAGATAAATAAATTACAAAAGTAGACAGCTAAGTACTGAGTTTCTTCGACCATTTTTTCTAACATAACTCTTGTAATAAGTTCAATACGATCTTCAGTTTTTTGAGTGATCAGCCACTGGAGAACTTCTTCTTCTTCTGCCAAGGATCCTTCATACACATTTGGAACATTATGTTCAAAGTATACTAGAACTGGGAAATCAGTTACGCCGTAAGCTTCTGCAATCGAGTAGTCTTGCGTCTTTACAAATTTTATTTCATGTCTATCACAATCATCATCTATGTTTTCAAGTTCTTCTAATATTCCTGCACACTGTTCGCAGTCGAGGCTATCTAAAATATAGACGAAAGTTATCTATAGAACAGCTTAAAGAATAACTAAAGTAACTAAAATAACTCTATGAAACCAATACTAGTGACAATAATGGGAAACATTTGTTTATGTTTAAATCGTTCAATGATAAACATGACAAATGAAAATGAAATGGACTCAATCATCATCTACGAAACAAACTTAGGAACTCTAGATCTATACGAAAACAATCAGACGATGTTTATTTGCAAATGTCTTAACAACTGTGCATTTTATTATTATCTGGATGTGAGGCATGCACCATGCAATACAGAGATGGAAAGATAAAAATGTGGAGACAATTTTCAAGGGATAGAAGTACCCTCAAGCTCCTGGCCTTCCTCATCGTCGTGGCCTCTGTCTTTCTTTCTTATAGTCTTTTGCATAGCCCTCAAATTGCATATTTCACATAATGTTTTATTCCCTATACAGAGCAGTTACAAATATTATAATTAAATGTTTATCCAATTCCTTGTATAAAGTTGGCGTAAAACCATTTCGAGTTACAATTATATTTTCTATTTAAGCTATTTTATTACAGAAAGTTATATTTATAAAGAAAACGAAATATGTGAAAGTGAAAAAAGAAGAAGTGAAAAAAGAAAGTAAGAATTAAACTAAGTTATTTGTTTTAGTATTTGTTAAAGTCACGATAGCCGAGTTGTTGGGTGGTCGGAATTTCGAGTCGAGAGACCCGAGTTCGATCCCCAGGTGGCAGTACCAATGAGTTTTTCAAAAAACTTATGTACGAATTTCATCGTTGGCTTGGACATAAAGGCGGCGACGGGCTCACCACCTGTCACGTTGTCCCGAAAATATCTTCGGTGGAAGGTGGGTCAAAGGGACTTAATTGTCTAGACTTGACCTCTGTCTACCCCTGTATTGGGAATTGCGTGAAGATATTTTTTTTATTTGTTTTAGTGTTGTGATATAAAGACCTCATAGAAAACTCACAAAAGTAAACTGCTACAGATACGGATTCCTCGATCAAATCTACCAAATCTTTTCCCTCGAGAGCTTCTATAACATCTCCGGCAGGATTTTTTTGTGTCAATAACCAACTTAGTAATTGTTGTTCGTCATATAAATCACCTGAATCAAATGAAATAAGATAGAATATGCATATATTTATAAAGTTATCATTCCATTATGTTAACATAATTCCATATTTTAACAGTTACCTGCATATATAACGGGATCTTTGGAGCCCATTTTGAAGAACAAAACAGCGGGTAAAGCAAACACTCCATATTCTTTAGCCATCTGTCTGTCATCAATTTTCACGAAGTTAATACCTGCTCCGTCGGCGTCGTCGTCGATGTGCTCTATTTCAGCTAGAACTCTGGGGCACTGTTTGCAGTCATTACTGTCTAAAACATGGAATATGTGTTTTTACGGTTTGCTATTTCTGTATCCAAATGATTACGTTAAAAAATCTAACTAAAATTCATAAATCAGAATATTTTATTGTACACCGAAAAACAAACAGTACAGACAAAAAATCTAGTTTTACAAAAGTTCGGATAAAATCAAGCTGTATTATAGCGGATTAAATCCAGCTCTTCCAGGCCACTATAGGCTTACAGTAACACATTTTTGTTTGACAGTGTTTCAAAAATATTAATTTATCAACGAAAACCCGTAATAAATTTAAAACATGAATAGAAAATTAATATATGTATAAATTATTCATATAAACATATGTAAACGTATATATATAAACACGTATAGACGGAGCTTAAGTTTTACTTGTTTGTCTAAAGCACGCACGTTTTTTATTTATTTTTTTAATCTTTATTTACTAATACGAAATTATTTTTTATTTACAATACTTAATAACAAAAACCAATATGATAAAGATCTAATCCTCGGGCATGATACCAAGAACGCTGTATGAAAGCTGAATAATAATAATAATTATATCTTCACTCATTTTCCCTGACGTGGTAGCCAAAAAACAATAGGCAAGTGTCACGTGTCAATAAATATATATATATATATATATATATATATATATATATATATATATATATATATATATATATATATATATATATATATACATATATATATATATATATATATATATATATATATATATATATATATATATATATATATATATATATATATATATATATATATATATATATATATATATATATATATATATATATATATATATATATATATATATCAGATCGCCAAGTGTCACGTAGGTATCCGAGTACTCTTGACCCTCCCCTCTTCGAGCAATTTGCTCACATGGTCTTCGTAAGTTAGTATCGGTCTACCTCGACACCTTTTAATATTAACTTTCGCGCTATATATTTACTTCATCATTCGGTCTTCATTCATTCGCTCAACGTGCCCAAACCATCGAAGCACGCCCTTATCCATTTTTGTGACAAGGTCATCTTTCAAACCTGCCATATTGCGAATCTCTTCGTTTCGCTTTCGGTCGGCCATGGTAAGGCCGCACATTTTACGAAGAGATCGCATCTCCACTGCATTCCACCTGCTTTTATGCTTCTTTTGGCATACCCAGGTTGCGCTGCCTTATAACAAAGTCGGTACCAACACTGCGATATTTATTGCAAGGCGTGCACTTTTCACAACGCCTTGCCTTTTGATTAACCCAGTCAGGGCACCATTGACTTTGTTCCCGGCAGCGACACGCCTGTCCACATCTAAATCACATCTTCCATCCCGGCTAAACGCACTCCCCAAGTATACAATTTCATTCACCTATTCTAGACATTCCTGATTTACCCAAATTTCGCACTTCGTTCTTTCTTCGTCCCTTTCAAATACCAGAACCTTAGTTATTATTTTGTTATTACCATTCAAACGGAGACCATTAATTTCACATTCTTCTTTCATACACGCGACTAATGCCTGCAGTTCTGCCTCTGATGATGCACTAAGCACTGCATCATCAGCATATAGCAGACAATTTATTTTTATGTCACCCAATTTCACACCCAAACAGCTATCTTTCAGCTTCTGTAAACAGCTGTCGAGATACAGTATGAGCAACCAGGAAGACATGACACAACCCTGTTTTACGCCCGTTTGGACGCTAAACATGGGTGACAGGTCATGCCCTACCCGCACACAGGCTTTACAGTCACAGTAAAGTGACTGCACAGCCCTTAGCAATCGACCATCCACACCATACTCCGGCTACAGTTCCCACATTTTATTCCTTACAACCTATCAAATGCTTTCTCAAGATCCACAAAAGCACAGAAAATCTTCTGGTTAGCAGCCAGAAGCTTCTCCGTGATCATGCGGAGAGAAAACATTTGATCCGTGCATCCTCTTCCAGGTCTAAATCCGCATTGTGCCTTTATTTGTGATTGAAGTTTTCGTGTCATTAAAATTCGAAAATAAAAAACAACGCTGACTCTACTGTGTGCAATCGGGGTAAGAATATACATCCCCCTGACTACCCGTGGATATCATAAGAGACAATTAAGGGAATAGCCTTCATAATATCATTGGCTATGGATAGATGGCGGGATAACCATCTCGAAAAACATCATACTCTTTAGACAGGCACCTGGCAGTGTCTACTTGCTGCCACCCGCAACTTTCCTTGTGCTATGACAGTTACCAGTAGCAAATACTGTTTTCGCGATAAAAAGTATCCCCTGTCTAAATTAGGTTATAGACATACTATGTGCATAATTTTATTCAAACCGTTAAATCATATTTGCGTGATTAAGTGACAAACATCCAAATCTCAAAATTTCTCCGTTATTTTATAAAAGTTCGTAAAATTAATAAATAATGAATTGAAACTCACAAAAGAACACAGCGACGTAATCAGACGTTTGCCTTATTTTCTGAAACATCTTTCTGTTTACTTTTTCTATGTGATCGGTCAATTCCATGTTCTCAGGGTTTGTCAACCAATCTAATATCTCCTCTTCGTCGTCTATATCACCATCATAATTTATATATTTTGTTTTTCTAAAATATGTGATGCCAGGTGGATTACGAAAACCATATTTTTTTGCCATTAATCTGTCGCTACATTTGACAATTTTTATACCATATTCCGCAGCCTCGTCATCAATTAATTCAACATGCCTTAATACTCTGGGGCTCCCAGGGTCGTCGTCTCTATCTGTAATGATTTTTATAATAATACTGAAAACTTTACATTTTTTTAATTAAAATTTTTATCCTAAAATGTCTACTTACAGAAGACAACAGCCAAAAACTCCTTTGTCTCTATGTACTTAAATAACTTGTCTCTATCTATTTCTTCAATACTTTCGTCTTCCTTCTGTTTGACCATCCAGTCCAGTACCTCAGATTCGTCTAACAGATTTCCTAGAATGTTTAGTATAATTTCAATGCTACACTGCTAACAATTTTCAATATTACTTGTAAAGAAACCACATCCATTTAAATATTTTGAAACTTACCACTGACATCCAAAAATGAACATGCTTGAATATAACTACAGCAATATTCATGCTGACATCATTCGTGTGTAAAATGAGTGTGAGAATAATAAATACAATAATAAAAAATTGTATTTATTTAACAAAAAACATTATACCAGTGCTGTTTCAACAATTAAGTATTATTTATATTAAACATCCATGCTATACATAGATAAAACATAGCAACATGTCGGCTACTGATCTTAATACCAGAATTGTTATTACTGATAGTCGATGTAATAATGCATATTAACAATAACTTGCATGATTTGAAAAAATAAATATATAATTTTTTTAGTGATTTCACTTTGTGTTGAATAGCGTTCGTATCCGTAAAACTAATATTATTCAAGACGTTAAATCTAGTAATAAATAGTTATTTATCAAATGTATTACAAAATAATGAGATTCCATGAAGACTAGAAAACTATATGAACATGAAATTCTCACAACAATAAGTCTTTCAAGATGATATTTGGCAATACGCATACAATTAAAAATGCCTATTTTTATGTTTCGTTTCACCTCCAAGCTCCAAATATTGGAATTAAAATACAGTCAAAATAACGATTTGTACACCTGCTTATAAAGTTCTACCAATTCCAATATTTAGTATCACCAATTCTCTTACATAATATTAATGATATCATAATACTAATAATAAAGTTTTGAAAATATCCGGTTATTTTAATACAGATTTACTGCAGGTATAAACAAATAAGAAAAGTAATTTTTAAGTTTCTGATTAACTTGTGTTCAATGAATGCAACAAACAACCCTGTTTGACGTTAAAACGGATCAAGAGACACGTAAAAAACCTGTATTAACAGGAACTTTTTTTATAAAAAGTGAAGTCAAAGAATAAATGATGACAGTATGTAATATAATAGATATTTGAGTTAAAGAGACACTCGTGTCCACTTGAAGCCTTACAAGTGCGCATTCTGCAACAGCACCTTTTTAAATAATGGTTCTAACAATATTTTTACCACCACCAAATATTGTCAGAGCCGAATAAACCCTTTTTTCCTTTGGTCGGTCTGTCTGGTTTAGCTGTGAGTGCCTTATTTTTTCCTTTAGTTGGTTTCTCTGGAGTGGATTGCTTCTTCTCGAGTTTCTTTGGCGGGACCTTGGTTGGCGTGGCTTTGGCAACTTTTGTCGGGCTCTGAACTTTAGTAGGACAGCACTGGTAGGGTTCGTATGTCATTTTAGGGACAGCTGGTTTCGCCCCCAATCCAATGTAGAAACAGCGATCGCCTGCAGTCAGTAAAAATTTTTTGTTTATAACCCGTAAAATTTGAAAAATACAGTAACAGTTAACTGGGAGTTAATACTGTGCATTTTGTAATTTATGCGCCTATATTTGTTATGCGCGCTATTAATTCTAAGTATTATGTTAGTATAAGAACTAAAACATTTAATTGGTAAGCGTTCGCGAATGACTGCAGGCGATAGCTACTGAGGACCCATGCGGGTTCCGTTATTCGACCATGCAGATGTGTGACTGGGGTTCATCGGTGCCACCGTGCAGGGTCATCTCTCAGGGTCCAACACTACCAATTTACCTGTAAAAAGTTGTTTTATTCTACCAAGGTAACTAAAGACTCCATTATGCTCTTTTTCATCACCTCCTTCGGTACCAATTCTCCTATCTGATTCATCATCTTCTTCACCATTAACATAATTACCATCATCGTCATAATAATCGTTCTCATCATCATCTTCGTCATCCGCCTCCTCGTCATCCTCCTCGTCGTCGTCCTCCTCATCATCTTCATCGTCGTCGTCATCGTCCTCGTCATCATTGTTATTGTCATCATCGTTATCTGTGTCATATTCATCTTCAATATCAGCATCATCGTCGTCGTCATTATCTTGATATTTTATATTCGCTTGCGAAATTATTTCTTTGGATTTCCTCATATAACCTTTTATAATGTTTATTTTTATGCTGTTCACATTGTGTTTATTTTTTTTAAGACCTGAGGTTTTATCACCATCTGCATTGGTCATTGATTTAGAATTAGTATTATACTTTTGTCGATGGCTATCTTCACCTGCAGGCATTAGTAACTGTCATGCAAAATGACGTAGCTCAAACATTCAGTAATCAAGGCATAAAATATAATATTTTACAAACATAAAGAATGATGTCATGCATATAATATTTTTGAAAGAATAATATTTTAGACAAACAAATTGATTGAACTTTAAGATAAATAACATAGAGTTGAAAATGGATGTGGATTCTTACTTTTTTGATCAACAAGCCACTGGAGAACTTTATTTTCTTTCTTTAAATCACCTATAAACAGGATAAAATCTTAAAAGCAATATTTAAATAGGTAACAGAAATTATATTATGTTTTACATGAAGAATTTTTCTGTACCCTCATCACATCGATGTAATTATAAACAAGTACATTATTGAAGTCACTGAGTATTTTCATAGTTTTTGTTCCATGTAGGTATGGAGTGTGGTAAGGACCTTAAAATCCACAATTTTCCTTTCTGAAGGTGTCGTAAAAGACCTCTGAATATATGTCGACATCAATACCTTAATCGGTATGGATGGCAAAATAACCATCCCGTCAATTTACCAGATGTATGTATGTATAACTTAAAACAAGGTAAGTACACACAATCAGATACTGGTGAGCGACTCGTTCTGAAAAATTCGGAAAGCATTTTATATACTATATAATATACTCATTCAGAAGTTTAGATAATTTAGTCGAAGTAACATCACCTGTATAAGACCTCTGCAGAACGGATGTCTCATTTGCCATATCCGTCACGCTTCGCGAGTGGGTTGGTTGTTGACATACCATGTCTACCTAGCCTTTCAAATACAGCTGCCGATCACCGGTCAACTAAATAATCGTTAACCTCCCTCCATGGGTATCCATTGCAATATTGAAGATTAGTTCCCTTAGTTGCCTTTTATGATACCAATGGGAAGAAAAGGGATAATGTTATCCTTACGCCGATGCCATGAAAAATTACAGTAGCTTATTCCCACTAATTCTAATTTATAAAACCTGGCCTGACCGACGACAACGGATGTGATAAATTTTAAGAAATAAATATTTAAAATATTAACCTGACCACAGCTAGAAAACCATTTTACATATATTTTATTTTATTTTATTTACACGTAGTATAAAAATGTAATTCCATTTTTTACATTACTTTATCACTTACCATCGTACATGATGGGTACACCAGTTTCGTAATAAACTAACGCCGGGAAACTGAAAATGCCTATGTCTGATGCTAACTTAGAATCTTTCGATTTTACGAATTGGATACCATGTTTATCAGTGTCATCGTCGATTGTTTCTAATTCTTCCAAAATTTCATCGCAGGTATCACAATCTTCACTATCTGCAATGTAGAAATTCAATTAAGTGAAACATATATGCATTCTCTTCAGTTCCAGAAATTTTAGGTGTACGTGCATAAATTTCTACAATTCTAAAAAAACTTATTGAAAACTACCTATTCTGTCTATCTGATACTACAAACATCTCGCACCTTAGACGATGCTGCCCGTCGTCGTATTAGTTTAGCCCTGGTGTTTTGAGAGATGGTGATGGAGATGGGAGGTAGCCTTTTCACGCATTACATTGGCTCTTTCCTTCGTTACCTCTTAACTAACTTACTTAACTACCCTCGAAAAAAATGAAAAAATTCTTACGTTGACAACATACGGCATTAACATCAAGGCATTATGTCAGGTGACTGCAATACCTTAAACGCTGTCCTCTAGTTGCCCTAAGAGATTGTATTTTGTCTCTTTTCGAGATGTTCAAGAGTAGATATTTACGTCGTTCTAAAAATAATTATAAGAGTCAGGTACGAGTTTACTTACAAAAGAATACAGCAAGATGTTCAACATCATTAATTAGATCTTTTAATGTTTTTCTGTCGACATTCTCAATAACATCTGGTTTGGTATCATGAAGTTCTAATACCCATTTCAAAATGGCTTCTTCGTGCATTAAATCACCTTCGTAAATTGTCCTAAATTTGTGGCGGTAATAAGCCAAAGCTGGTAGCTCCGATAGATCGTATTCTTTATCAACCCCATCGTCGGAGGTTTTGACAAAATCGATATTCTTTTCTTCACACTCGTCATCAATATTTTCTAACTCACTTAATATTTTTTGAGATTTTTTATCACCTTCCTTATCTGAAATTAATTATTTATTTTAATAAGAAAAATAAATATTATTTCAATAAAGTTGACAGAAATATACTTACAGAAAAAGACTACTACGTGATCATTCTCTTCTAATATTTTCTCTAACATTTTGGAATTTACTTCTTCAATTTTTCCAGGAATCTCAAGAGTATTTTCATCAGTTAGCCAAGCTAAAACTTCATCTTCGTCTTCAATATCGCCTGTGAAAATGCATTTGTTATTTTGAGTATAATTTTCACAATTGGCTTATATTAAATAAATATAATAATATATTCATAGCCTACCTTTGTAAATCAATGGATCTTTATTCCTGAAGAAAACAAGGGTAGGGAAGGTCTTGATACCATATTTTTTAGCTAGTGTAATATCCTCTGTCGTTACAAATATAATGCCTGTTTCGTCTAATTCATCATCAATATTTTCTAATTCCTCTAAAATGTTGTCACATTCCTCACCTTCTTCACAGTTACCACCTGATGATATGAAATACAAAATTTTAAACACAAACCATACTTATAATTTATAAAAGTTTCGTTTGATGATTTGGTCATCATCAGACAGATAAAGTTACAATAAATTATACTTACTGAAGTAAACGACCACATATTCGTGTTCTTCGATCAATTCGGACAAAATTTCGTCAGTGACTTCTTCAATTGTAGCAGTATTTTTTTGTTCAATAAGCCATTCTAATACTTCGTCTTCGTTCATAAGATCACCCTCATAAATAGCAGGTATGTTTTCTTCAAAATAAACAAGCGTCGGTAGGTGATCAATACCATACTCTTTAGCTTCAGCTTCGTTATCGATCCTCACAATTACAATTCCCTCTTTTTCTAATTCATCGTCAATATTTTCTAATTCATTAAGAATTCGAATATCTTGTTTGTCTTCTTTGTCATCTGTTAATATATGATTACTTATTAGCTTTTAAATATTTATCATAAATAAAATATAAAAAGAAATATCTTTCTAATTGCAGCTATAGGGAAATTTTAAAGGTAAAAGATACTTACAAAAAATGACGGCTAAATACGGAGTACTTTCGATTAATTTATCCATCATTTCATCAGTAACCTCTGGAATTTCACTGTGACGTTTTTGATGGAGTAGCCACCCCAAAAGTTCATCCTCTTTCATTAAGTCTCCTTCATAGATGTGAGGGATACCTTTCTCGAAAAATACCATTGTAGGAATGTTTTCAATTCCATATTCTTTAGCTTCTTTATCGTCATCAATTTTAACAAATGCGATGTCATTCTGATCACATTCATCGTCTATGTTTTCTAGTTCAACCAAGATCTTCTGACTCTTTTTCTGGTCCTTGTCGTCTGAAAATAATGTTGAAGACTGTATTTCATTTTTATGTCAGTTCTTGAGACGATATTTTAAACAAAGTTTATTAATGAGAATGATATGAATTTTGAGAATGTTTATTGCAATTATCCGCCGTTATAATTTCATGGTTCTATGAAATATTTTCAAAAAGGTATAAATTAAAATAGAAAGAATGTGGATTACAGTAATTTTGATAGCAAAGAATTTAATTTAAAAGTTCATATGTTGCATTAGAATAGTATCTGTATACGAATCGTGGCCAGTATCGGTAGTCAGTATCTTCCGACCTGGACCTTTTATGCTTTTTTGCTAAATTTATAAACTGACAACAAATATTTTTTCAGAAATTTAGTACATAAAAATTATTAAAACGAACAGTTTTTGTATTTCTTGTTCAAAAAGCCATGTAAAAATCAGTCTCTTTCAAAAGAAATAAACTTTTTTGTTTTATAATAATCTAATATTAGAAATCTCTTAATGCATATGATAAGGTTTTGATAGAATGTCACATACACTTGTAAATCTACTGGCTACTTACAAAATAAGACAGCGACGTACGGCATTTTCTCTATTATGAGGTCAAGCATTTCATCAGTAATATCTTCAATTTCGTCGCTCTCGCTTTGATGTCTTAACCAATCCAGGACCTTTTCTTCTTCTTCAAGATTGCCTTCGTAATAAGTCGGAATACCCTTCTCAAAGTATAAGAGGGTAGGGAGTTTCTCAATTCCATATTCTTTCGCTTCATCGTCGTTGTCAATTTTAACAAACGCAATTCCAAGTTGGTCACACTCATCATCAATGTTTTCCAATTCGTTTAATACCTTTTGTGATTTGCGATCATTGTTATCATCTGTAAATATTTTACAATTGTAAAGTAGTTTTTAAAAAACTTGTGTGTGTTGTTTTGTAAAATTGCAACAAAAAAATCACACCAATCCCTGTACACAATTAAGACCTTTCGACCCACCTTCCACCGAAGACATTTTTTGGGACAGCGTCACAGGTGGTGAGCCCGTCGACGTGTTCATGTCCAAATCAACAATCGATATAATTCGTATTTAATTTTTTGAAAACCATAAAATAACAAAACAACATCTTGGCTACCTTGTCTTATTATTACATTGCAACCAGTAGAAAAATAATCTTACAGAATAATACTGCCACAGTTTTTCCATCTTTGATTAGACGATCAAGCATTTCATCGGTAACGTCTTCAATTTCATCTTTTTCAAGTTGACCCACAAGCCACTCCAGCATTTCTTCTTCGTTCTCCAAATCACCTGAGCGAAAGAATTTTGGTTCGTTTAAGAAAATAAATTTTGTTATATTATTAAAGTACTTTAAAACATAGATTAAACTCTCACCGTCATAGACATTAGGAATCTGTTTTTCAAAATAGACAATGGCAGGTACATTGTCGATTCCAAATTCTTCGGCCGCTCTCTTGTCATCAATCTTCACAAACTGAATCCCGTGACGGTCGCAATCATCGTCTATCTTTTCGAGCTCTCCCAACACTGTCATCGACTCTTCATCGCCGTGGTCGTCTTCAAATAAATAATTATTTGGTATTTTTATTTTATTTTACGCGGAATATTAAATTAAAACTGTTTATTTATATTTAATTGAGAAATTATTAATTTGACATAGAACCTACAAAAAGCCAATAAAATTACTTCATTTTATTATTCTTGCTAAATTGTGTATGCATTAACATACAATTATATCTATGTACCTAGTACAAGGTACGTACGTAGGTAGTAAGTAAGTCGCTTGCTTTATACTAATTAATTTAATTTTACTAGATATATTTTACTAGATATATATTTTTGCTAGAAAAGTTATATTTTGCTAGAATAATAACAATATTTACATCGCTGTCTCTTAACACACATTCAGATTTGAGGCTGTTATTTGATTCCAATAATTCTTGTTTTTCTGACAAGAAGAGTACCCCTACGCTGCTGCGTAAGAATGGAATCGAAAGTTCGCAATGTATTTGTAAACGTTATGTTAATTACTTAAAACATACATCGTCCACTCGATTGTCTAGTTGGTAGTGACCCTAACTTGGAAGCTACGGGTTGCGGGTTCAAATCCCGCTAGGGGCAAACGTTTGTTAAACGATAATTACTTATCGTTCTCATGGTATTATTATCGATTTAATATATCGAGATATAATTTTATTTGTATATACAACAAGAAGAAAATAGCAAGACCTTGAAAAAGAAATATTTTGATGCAATCGATTAAATATTCCAGAATTGAATTAAGTAGATTAAAGAAAGCCACTAGATCTATCAGCAAGAATAAAATCTTTCTCTATTTTTATATTTTCACCGTTTAGAAAGTTGTTGAAAATAAATATTTACTTACAAAACAAAACAACAAGATTGTCAACGTTGCCAATAAGAGTATTCAGAGTTTTTGCGGTCACATCCTCGATGACATCCTCCTCGTCTCCAGTCGACTTGTTCGCAATCAGCCACTCCAGTACATCTTCTTCCCGACTTAATTCACCTGTAATACCATAAAAAATAATAGACTTTGAGTGTACACAAGATATCTTAAATTGTTATTTAAAACTGTAGGAAAATCACAAATTAGAACTATTACGTAAACCTTTTAAATAAATTCTTAACTAAAAGTTAACTTTTAAAGTACTCAAATTCCTCAATTCTTTAATGAATAATAAAAGTGTTAACACACATACTACAGAGTAATTTAATTTAATGATTTAGACGTTAGGAAATGAGTCACAAACCTTCGTAGATAATAGGTATTTGATGCCTATAGTACACTAGTCTTGGCAATTCTCCAAGACTATACTCCTCGGCAAGCTCCTCGTCATGTATCTTCACGAAACCGATACCAAGCTGATCAGCTTCGTCGTCAATATTCTCCAGTTCTTGTAGAGCCTTTGCACATTTCTTGCACTCTGGCTTATCTGAAACACCAAATCGATCTCTTGAGACTTTCAATGTGTGATGCATTAGTTTACCAATTGTTCTGCCTGTCATGCTTCGTAAAGGACTTGAAGCAGTGCAAGTAAGCGCAATGCTCAGTGAATAGAGTGCGTTAAAAGAAAGTTAATTTAGTGTACACTACAACAGACCTTGTGCTTTGGTAATCTATGAACTTTGATACGATATATCTAATAAAAAATATCGTACGTGAAAATTAAAGCGGGAATTGTGCTGAGTGCTCGGAGTCTGGGTATATACGTTCTGAATGCGCATACCAACCTAGTTCACTCAGGGTTTACTAAATTCCGCCACAATATCTATTCTATTTTTATTTCTAGCATAGCAACAGTGAATGTGATATCATTCGTTCTAAATAATTGATCATTTGTTTAAATAAATCTGCTTATTTTTACAACTTTTAAAGTCTAGAAAACAATGGTCATTAGAAAATTACTCACGACCACTTTCCATTCCATATTAATGTCAAGGTCATGTGAAAATTTTTACTTTCGCTTTTATGTAACGTTAATATAAGGATCACTTTTTATTTGTATTTTAAAGCATCAGGGAATGTACGGACGACGTATCCGTGACAAGTCGGTCCGTCAATCCGAGCTGGCTGGCAAGACAGAAATAGGACGGCTAAAATAGCACGCCGCACGGCCAGATAATGCTAACGCAATTTTAATTCTAAACTACTCTTACACCATATGAACATGCAAAGAGATGAAGAACATAAATTACTTAGAAGAACGCCTTTTAGAGATAAAAGAACAGCGATAGATAATAGAGTTCGTAACAAACAATGAATTGACGAAGGTAAGCGATTATGCGGTGCAAGTAAAAGTATATCCGATCAACATGTTCGATTTCTCGAATGAATCACCCCATTGTGACTTCGACTCGAGCCAAATAATCAAATTTAATTTCCCACATCGCTACGCTGTTCAAAAATTCTTCATAGAAACGAAATCATCTATCACAAGCAAAAAACAAAATCGTCTTATCACTTGTAAAATATTATTCTTATTCTAGAAATCTAATAGCTGAAGCAACATCGACAGTAAAAAGACATGCCGCGAGCTGAAAACCTTACTTACTGATCGGCGGGCTGCAAGTTTTGAGATCGGGACCTATATCAAAAACACAGTCAAACGCACGGCACGATTATTTTCTTACAAACAGTTTCGACGTCTACAATTAAGTTAAGCCAACAGAGAAGAATAACTACTTAAATAACTAAAATTTTACAATTGAATTATATTATGTTAGTTAAGAAAAATCGCTCAAATTTTTACCACAATAGCTGATGAACATGTTATATTACAAAAAACCAGACAGTGTGTGTTCCATACTCACAGAAGAGGACAGCAACGTATTCAGTGTCTTCGATGATTTTTCCGAGGATTTTTTGATTGACTTCTTCTATCCGGTCAGGGAGGTCCATTGCTTCTAAACTCGTCAGGAAATCCAGAACGCTCTCCTCGTCCATGAGATCTCCTAAAATGTAAAGAAGAATGTTGATTTCATCTTTTTAATTAAAATATCATCTTCCATATCTTTATGACGTCAGAACGAAGACGACGTCAAAAAGAAGTCGATGGGTTTGCTTAAAATTTTCAAACAACGTTACGTTTTACAACGACCGTTGATCACACGCAATTCCCAATACAGGGATAGACAGAGGTCTAGTCTAGACAATTAAGTTCCTTTGTCCCACCTTCCACCGAAGATATTTTTGGGACAACGTGACAGAATTCCGCTAGTATACTATATTTGAGAAGGAACTTATTCAACTGACCTTCGTAAATGATCGGTTCCTTCTCACGGAAGTACGTGAGGGCGGGGAATTTCGTGATGCCGTACTGTTTCGCGAGCCGCTTGTCGTTGATCTTCACGAAGTCGACGCCGAATGTGTCCGTGTCATCGTCGATCTTCTCTAGCTCTTCCAAAACTTTGTCGCACGTCACACAGCTTCTTGCGTCTGTAATTCCGGAAGTGTTTCGGTCAATGTCATGGACAGAGCGCTTGCTTTAAAAGAAAGGTACAAAACAGTACGCGAACTTTACAGCGCATCAAAAATCCACTGCTTAACATAGTCCACCTTCAACGATTTCCACAGAGAATGGTCCCGGGCGATCCATTGATCTCTACAATGTTGTGGAGGTCGTCTATTCATCTTCTGAGGTGTTTCCAATATTGCAATTGCCTGAACGAGGCTGCCTCTCAAGAACCTTTATTCCCTAACGGTTGTCAGTTCTGCGAGCTATGTGGCCGGTTCATTGTTATTTCGGCGTGCTGAATCTTCGCTTAGCAATAACTATTTTAGTTTTACGTAAACATCATAATAGATCAGAACTCTTGATTTTGAGTTGCTAAAAAAGAATACATTACTAAAATCAACCTTTTTATTACCTAAAAGCAACGCAAATTAACATTACGAAAACTCTCTATATTCAAAAGTTGAGTTTCAATAGTTGTATCTAATGCAGATCACGATAATAGTGAAATGACGGGCTCGAACCTGCGACGTCAAGTTTCGCGATCCAAATTATTACTTCATTTCTATATCACAAAACGTATATCTTACGCATTTTCCCAAAACAGATGTCTAGACAGTTAAGTCCATTCGACCCACTTTTCACTGTATCCTAGTTGGGACGACATGACAGGTGATGAGCCCATCGCCGTCTCAATGTCAAAGCCAATGGCACAATATACTCACATTGATACATATTTAAATAGATAGATATTCAGATATAAACATCTATGACTCGAGTACAAACATGAAAATTCATTTAACAACTTTTTGCCCCTAGCGGGAGTCGAACCCACAAACAATTCTTAAAAATAATAAAGGTGTTTTTTAACTTCATAATTTACTGCCATTTGAGTAGATTTAATTTATGCTTCTTTATTGTATTTACTGCAGCTGATTGGCCAGTGTTTGTTTTCGACGCTTTCGATCTGTTGTTTTGCGATAGGTAATTTAAACAGGGCGCTACGTGATAATAAACTCTTTACATAACGAGTATGTAGAGAGAACCTGGATTTACGATACCGGCCCACGTCGCCCGCGGGCCGAACCGCTACGTTGTTTTCATTTAACAGCCAGCATTGCTTTACGATGCCACAGAGCACTAAACATTATAATCGTTAAAACGTGGTGGAGGTTAATTTTATCATTATCGTATTTAAATAACGCGAACTAGTTCATTAAGATATATAATGATACTGGCCACAAACACTTTTGAGGTTCATAAACTACGAATCATAGAAAATATAAACAACGCGAACTAGTTCACTAAGAATAATACTGGCCACAAACATTTTTGAAGTTATGAACTTCAAAAATGTTTGTGGCCAGTATTATTAGCTACTACTATACTTAGTAGCTACGAATCATAGAATATTTAAACAACGCGAACTAGTTCATTAAGAATAGTAGTACTGGCAGAATAATAATACTGGCCACAGACATTTTTGTGGTTCATAAGCAACGAATCAAAGACGATAAAAGAAATATGTTTCCGTTTCATAAAATATGTTTATGACACGCCGTTTATTACTGTGGACTGATAGTTGACATTGACAGCATACATAAAGTGGAATATATATATTCTGGAAACTCAATTTCAGTCTTCAATTTCAAGCACGTTTTGTATTGTAGTGTTGGACACTACGATGACAGGTCCGGTGACATTGTTCCCAATACCCTTTCGATCCACATCTCCGCAAACCGTGAAGTTCTCTTTTACTGGGCCTGGTATTATTACCCTGAGTATTTGGTCATGGAGGCTTATTTAGAATTTAAATGTAAAATTTAATTTAGAAGCCACGATAGCCGAGTGGTTAGGTAATCGGAATTCGAATCAGAAGACTCGAAGTCAATCCCCAAAACGAAGGTCAGTACCAATAGATCCTTTCGAAACTTTGTATGATTTGATACTAAGACGACGAAAGCCTCACTTCACTATAAGCTCCAGTGAAGTGGGAGTCGAAATTGTCTAGACTTATGGCTACCGCAGTACTGGAAAATACGTAAAGATTACGAAGGCGAATATTTTATCGGTTCACATGAGGGTTAGTGACTACTACAGTCTATGGCTACCTGGCACCAACTTTACTTACTGGTAGAGAACGGGATTATGAGGCATTCTACACCGGCCATTCAAACTAAAACACAATAGCTGCTACACTGCTTTTATAGCTATTTGACGGCAGAAACAGTGTGCTGACCCCGACCACTCCTCTAATAGAACTCCTGAGGGAATCAAATTTGTCAAATCAAAGTTCTCCAGCAGCACTTAATAATACGTAACGGGCTGTAAAATTCCACTGTAGCGAATATGCTTCTCCGTAACCCGTAAGGAAGGGCTTACCATAATTGTCATGATTGTCAAGGGAATTTGCAAGCAGACAGTTGCACATTAGACGCAGCTGCCTGTCACCTGTCTACTGAGTTTCTGTACAAAAGTATCCCATCTGTCGGTAGCCAATGATATTTTAAGGGCTCTTTCCTTAGTCGCCTATAAAAGGGGGTGATATATACTTACGCCGTACACTTACGGTTAGTATTGCAGCACCTAAATAATACTTCAGATTATTTAGGTGCCGTATAATATTATTACAGATATGATTCTGTTTATTCAATATTGAAACCAAGGTAGTTGGCTTAGAGTTTTTCATTCGGAAATAAATCGATGAAACTGCGTCGTTGCAACTATTTCGTAGCTACGGATGCATTAAAATGATGTGTGATCTTTGAAATGCCGTTTGTAATAGATAAAGACAAATTTAAGAAGAGATCAATATTTTGAATATGTATAAAACTCATCTTTTGTTGAAGAAATTGTGTCATTTAGTATCGAAGCTATATTCCATCACTAACACGGTAACACTATTTAGTGTCATTAATGGCAACTAAGAAAAAAAAACCTTTACTCCATTGGTTACAGTCAGAAAGCGGATTTCGAAAATCAAACCAATGTTCAGCAAACCGTTGACGGGCAGCAGTGTAGACCTTATATTTTTAGGTATGTATGGAAACAATTTTTTTTGGAAACTATTCGTAGGGAAGAAATCGGATTCGGAGAACTTTGTAAGAAAGAAAAAGCTGATCACATTTGTCATAAACTCGCAAGAAGTAGGTTCATTAATAAAGATTTTCATTGATTTTTGAAAACTATATATATATATATATATATATATATATATATATATATATATATATATATATATATATATATATATATATATATATATATATATATATATATATATATATATATATATATATATATATATATATATATATATATATATATATGTATGTCAAAATATTACCTGCTTCTAAACTAATGTTATGTACTCGGCTTTTAATGGTAACAAAGGTTTGTATATCTTCACGCAGTATAGGAAATTGCGTGAACATATAAAAACCTCCATTACGATTAAAAGTTATGCATAACGTAAAATAAAATAATTAATATATCGTATATAAAATAATTCATTTATCGATTTGTTACGTAAAAGAGTACAACATATCCTGATCGAGTTCTCTTAGTTTGCCCTACATACTACATAAAGACATACAAAATATTAGGTGTATGTACTCTGTAGTGTATAAGAAAAAGAACCGGAGATGGTACGTAATTATGGTAATAAATAAACCCACACGATAGCCGAAATAAAAAAAAATTAAATATCTTCACGCAATTCCCAATACAGGGGTAGACAGAGGTCAAGTCTAGACAATTAAGTCCCTTTGACCCACCTTCCACCGAAGATATTTTGGGGACAACGTGACAGGTAGTGAGCCCGTCGCCGTCTTTATGTCCAAGCCAACGATGAAATTTGTACATAAGTTTTTGAAAAACTCATTGGTACTGCCACCTGGGGATCGAACTCGGGTCTCTCGACTCGAAATTCCGACCACCCAACAACTCGGCTATCGTGACTTGAAGTGCATAACGTAGAATAAATAAATATAAGTATCTTCACGCAATTCCCAATTCCAAGTAGACGGAGGTCTAGTCTAGACAATTAAGTCCCTTCGACCCACCTTCCACCGAAGATATTTTAGGGACAACCGTCGCAGTCTTTATTTCCAAGCCAACGATATAATTCATACATAAGTTTTTGAAAAACCTATTCGTACGAGCCTGCCACCTGGGGATCGAACTCGGATCTCTTGACTCGAAATTCCGACTACCCAACCACTCGGCTATCGTGACTTTTTAAACATAACGTAGAAGATATGCAGAAATGTAGACAATGAAGTCCTTTCACACTTTACTGGTGCTGAGCCTATAGCCGGAGGCAACACAGATACTATAAACTATTTCGTTGACAAGGCTGAAATATAAATAAAAACTAGCTACACATCTCTATAATTATTTATAAAGGGCACACGCCGTTGCATTATTAGAAACAACATCAGATCACCTCATTCTAGAGATCGAGATGCAATTCAAACAAACATTCTACAACTTGTGCAACGCTTACGTAATAACAAAAAATACTAGTTACAGTTATAGATAGCCGTGTGGTACTCCCGTAAGAGTTTACGACTACCTTACTTTATATGAGTGTCGTAAGAGGCGAATTAGAGGTGTTGAAACTTGTAAATCACAATTGCAATGGCGCTTAAATGACGTGATAACCATTAAAAAGGAGACTGGTTTGCTAGGTATCTGGTAAGATCGTTTTACGATTCCACCCTGCAGTGTATATTCACAGACCGTCAAGTAAGTTGGTATAAAAAGAATTACAATAGAAATGAAACGGCATGAATAAAAATCTAAGGTCGAATTTAGTGTAACATTCACAACATTACAACTTCTGTTCTTCTACATACTACAATATAGCTTGTGAAAAAAAAAATTTATACACGGAAGTGTGGGCCGACAAATAACTTTTAAACTATAGCGTTGAATATTGTCTTTTTATTTCAATCCTTTTTTACTTTAAATCAAATTACATTTAACTTTTATTGAAACTTTGCATTTAGAGATCAGTTATATACATAGGTGAACATTCAACCTGGCTTTCAATGCTACGAAACAAAACGGGTCGAATACAGATCTTTGGTTCTACGGCAACGGCTACAATGTTCGTAGTATTATAATAAATATAGCAATAACAGTCTAATCTTGAATAACACACGTTATCCCGCCTAAGATTTCCTGTGTCTAGATGACTGGATGGTGATTAGGTAGCCTAGATCTATATTACCTGTAATATACATTACTTTTTAAATAAACAATTTATTGTAACTGTATGAATGCAATTATATAACCAATTATAAGGAAGTGTGTATGTATATATTCTAAAGTAAGTCTATACATTGACGGCTATAGATTTACCACCGGTCACGTAGCCCCAAATAAACATCAGTGAAAAGAGGATCGAAGGGACTTAATTGTCAAGGTCTCTGTCTATCCCAGTATCATAAATTAAGTGAAGATTAAAAAAAATATAAACATTTCTACGAATTCGAAACCCGGTACCTGAAATTTGTACCATTTATGTGGTGATAGCGGTATTAATTTACTTCACGCTATATAATTACAGGACCTACATGTGTAAAAAACTATAAAAATAGACTATATGAAGGTGCTTAATTATTATTATTAGATATTCGCGAATCATTTCGTTTTCTTGCCGATCGATCAAGGACACGCCGGTATATCGAAGAGGGAAATTCAGTAGTAATTTTAGTTTAGTCCGTTTCTATCGAACGTATTACTAAAATAAAAAAGTCTTTGAAGGAAGTCCATTTGTTTGTTATTAATGTTGTTTTTGACGGATGTGTTCATTTCTTTCTCGCTTAAAGATTAAGTCTAACCATTCAACACAGAATTGAAGCCAGCGATCTTATAACCATGCCATGACGAGTATAAAACATTAGGAATAAATTTTTCTTGTCGTTGAAACATCACCAAGCCTACCTCTGAAGACGTAACAAGATGAATTTTTAATCTACTAAGAGAAAACGCGACGCGCTAGTAGCAGAAAGCCTCTACGTGTATTAATGTTAGTGTAATAAATTGCGCACACGTTCTACTGGAATGGCCTCGCACGCCAGTACTCTCACGATGTCGAACCGCTTCTCAAGCGCAGATATTACGACAAACAATCATTTATGAGGGACGATTAAGTCTTGCAGTGAGGTCTCTCGCCCTAAAAGCTGTGACATAAAAGTAACACAACGAACGAGATATTAACGAATGTATATTTTGCTATAAGATTTTAATGCTAAGATTTTTCCCTTCTCAGTTAAAAAGAGACAATATTAATGAAATCATATTGAGAGAAAAGGACACTACCCGGCCAAGGAGAGCTCAATTATATAAAATCAAGTAATATTACAAACTAACAAGTAATCTTACAAAGCACATGAACGAAGAGGATATTCAAGAACGGTAACGCTTGAACAGGAGAGCTTATCCTGTGTCTTGTCGGGATACAAGAAGAAATTAAGGGCACGTTTAATGAAAAGAGACATCCACGAGTGCTAAAATTTTGACACTTCCGAAATAAACAACTATCATCTTCTTTTTTTAAAGGTCCCCAATGGCAACACCGTACAGACAACATTAGAAAACACTATTTGGGGAACTCTGTGTGTGCAATTGGCTCAAAACAGTGTTCAGTTATCTTCCGATAGACTGCGAAATTATGAATAATGACCATGACCTCAAATAACAGTTTACGTACTATAAAAAAGTATTATTTAGTGACAAAAAACTATTCTTAAGTACTTTATTTAGAACTGCCATATCTAAAATTATGCCTGTGAACTGGTACCACAGGCATAGTTTTAGTTATGGCAATTCTAAATAAAAAGTAAAAAGCTGCGCTACGCGAGCTTCCACGAGTAATTCGCATGTTAACATAAACATGCTGTCATGCTAAAACACGCGGAGCATCTATAACGTTCCTGCACTATTGTGCTATTTACTAATTCACTTTAGTACATCGAAATCCAATAAATCTATTCAAAATCTTACTATAAGCAAAAAAACTCTTTCTTTATTTACGTAAATGCTTCTCATGTTGTATTTTAGACTTATAAAATTTATTGAGGCACTAGAATCAGCCTGCGACTTCGCAAGCGCAGTACATCGAAATGCTTGCAGGATTTTTTTAATTTACCAGAGTATAACAGTGTACACTTAATACTACAATCAAAATCTGTTAAGCAAGATCATGCTGCAAATATCCTCTTACAGAAATATTTTCCGTGAGAAAGAGTATCCCCTATAGTCATAAACTATCTGTGTGCCAAATTACATTTAAATCCGTTCAACTGTTTTAGCGTGATTGAGTAAGAAACATCTAAATATATAAACAAGGTGTAATTGTTTCTGAACTCAATCTCAATTAATTCCCAGAAATTATTTACATTCTTTAGTCGCCCTAAGCATTCATAATTTAACAGTAGTCGAAATCCAGTTATCCAACGATTATTGTACATAGTCAAAAAGCGACTATAGTTAATATACACCTAAAATATTTAAAAATAAATATGAACACTAAATATACATACACAGAGACAACATTCCATATATTGCTCTGATGCCGAAGTATGTAAAGTTAAAGCACTTGAGTTATAGAATCGAAAAAACTAAAGTACCACAAACACCCAGATCCGAGAAAGTGTAGGAGGTCCGGGTTCGATTTCAGGTAGCAATCCACTTTGGATTGCGTCGTGAAATCGAACCCGGACCTCCGAGATTGCAACACTTTAAAAACTCTTTGCGTATGCCACTTGTCGAAGGTCGTCTTATAGAGACGATGAATTCCAATAGGATGGAAATAAGCTCCGCTATTGATATAAAAATCAGTGATAATAATAATTATTATTATTATCTAGAAATCGTTTGCGATGTACGTTCTTTCGCACCAAGATAATTAAGCCATAGCAAGTCAGAGTATATTACAATACTTTAACCAGAGCATCGGGTTTTGCTAAAGGCCTCTTGTATCATTTGAGACCTTACGGAAATTGAATTTGGGGCTATTTTAAAAAGTAAAAAACGCTTATCTAGTAAATTCTGTGCCCTATCTGGGTTCATGTTGATACTTTAAGAACCTTCTGAACACTGATGAGAACGCAATAAATTATTGAGTATTGTGTATAAAACTCAACACTTTAAATTGCTACCGCCGGTAATATAACCCAGTTCATTTGTATACTATGACAATGGGAATCTCAAGAGCACCTTCATCTTCACCGACTGTTGGCAGACATTAAGGACAACGTGGAGTGACTTTATAAATAAAAAACAGATTGCGTATAGTTCAAATTGTGCGTTTGAGAAATTTCCAGTATACTGATTCACATGGTGAAAAATAGGACATTGCGTCAGAAATACGTAAGGCGACATGAATTATAGCATGATAAATAAAAATTTTAAAATAACTGTCTCCAATGTTACAGTTCAGTCGTTGCAATATAGCTGTAATATTAGATTCTGACCAACATGTGTGTTGTTACAATTGAATTATCGTATTGAGGTACCTGAGTGAGATATAGAGGACACTATAAGACGTATTTTAATTAATATTTATTTTTGTATATACAATAAATAAATAAGAAAAACTAGATTAATTATATGTTTCAAAAAATTTCTCGATAGCCGAGTGGTTGGGTGATCAGAATTCGCGTCAAGAGAGCCTAGTTCGATCCCTAGGGAGCAGGTTCATACCAAGGGGTTTTTTCAAAAACTTTGGTACTATTTATATCGTTAGCTTAGGACATAGAGACGGCGACAGGCTCACCATCTGTCATGTTATCTCAAAAAATTACTTCGGTGGAAGGTGGGTCGAAAGAACTTAATTGACTAGACCTCTGTCTACTAGATTTTATTGTCCAGACTCTGTACTAACAATGGTACGGAGTGAAGGTTTTTTTATATTAATTCTATGTGTATATGTATGTATAACCGAAATACCATACACATCACGGGATCTCTAAAACTTTACTTCCGATTGACTTGAAATTTAATACCTATTCGAGACACATAGTTACACATTTCGCGATGGGGACGCTCAGTGAAAACAGATTTTACGCTCCTAATCCTCTCCAAAATATTTTATGTGCTGTTGGTAAGTTGCGAGGGTCAGCTTGTATATATATTAAAGCGAAAGGTTACTTATTTATACTCGGTGTATCTAATCTAAGCTATATAAGACTAATCAAGAAACCTCGAGATCCACTTGACCTACTACTGCTTGATTTCTTGAACTACTTGTACTTTATTCACAAACGTCATTTATATAAGTAGTAAGTAGTCCATAAGGAAATCATAGGAATGAATACCTGATGAAGCATGAATGACTACAAGCAAAATGGAAGAAAATATGAACATCCTGTGTTAGTCATTTGTCATTTGTGTCTATTTGAAATTCGAAGCAATTTAATATCATCTGTTTATAGTTCTGTACCCAAAAAGCAAAACAGAACCTCGTTTATAATGTTCCTTTATTTTGTCTGAGAACAATATGTTTTATTGTTATTCATCTTTAAGATAGCGACCGCCAATCTTCATGCCAGGCGATTATGGCAAGTGTCCCTTTGACACTATGTCCAGCAGTGTACTTTTAGAGGCCGATGTATGTATATGTGTTAATGTTGGTCTTATGTGTTAATGTTTAAATGTCGTAGTGTTTGTATTAACTTTGATAGTATTCTATGATAAAAATAGAATCTATATCGGAACTCCAGATTCGAATTAGGATTACCCTTATCCTCGGCTATCGAGGGGGGCTGGTTGTACTTTTTTAATTTTATACATGGGGATAACAAGGCCTGTCGCAAAATTTGAAGTACTGCGACTTAGAAATTTCTGCATCAAATGCTGATTTAATAATAAAATAAAATAAATAAATATCTTTACGCAAATCCCCAATAAAGGGGTAGACAGAGGTCTTGTCTAGACAATTATGTCCCTTTGACCCACCTTCCACCGAAGATAATTACGGGACATCGGGATGAATTAGCAATGATTATTTATATTTTCATAATAGCGGGCTGATTTAAATCTTCACGCTTAATCTCTGACGGGGTAGCCAGAATACACAGACCGCCATGTGTCACGACCCTTACATTCCTCATTCGCCACTTTCAAATTATTACTTATAGTTACACTTTACACTTTAGTCTAATACACTATTAATTTTTGTACAATAGTGCAAAATTAGTGTTGAAATGTCGTAAACATAATCAATTCATAGTTTTATATAGTTGTATAATGAAATAATAAAAAAAGCGTTACTCAAAATTTACTACACTGATGATTGATTGATTCGATACATTCTATTTGCGTAATGAAAACAAAAAACACAATACACAATATCTCCTTAATGTGTCTTAGAACAATTTAGATTATTGATCTGAACAGCATTTAAACGGAAATAAATCGATTGAAAAATATTAACATAATTCGTAAACATCTTTTTGCGTATGAACTATAAAAAAAATATTTTTGTCTAGGGAAAATTCTGGAGCTACCAGATTTTAAAACAAAAATGAGGAACTATCGACCAATTGGAAAACGTTAAAACGTTTGAAATTGTTTAAACTTGAAAACTATAAAACTAAAATATCGGGATCATATTGGAAATAAAAGGAAAGTTAAAATGGTATTTATACAAAAACCTAAAAACATTTTTGATGTACATCAATGTACAATCGTACAAATGTATATACAAATGTACATCGATGTACAGTCAATGTGGAGACGTCTTATATATCTAGGACCAATACCATAAATGAAATAATTCAGCTGTAGTGATCCAATGCAAAGAAATAACAAACTTTCATAAAATTGACACTGGTAATGTCAAATTTTTGAGTTCAAATAATTGATAAATAAATATCTTCGCGAATATTCCCAAAATGAGGTAGAAATTATTATACCGAAAATATATTACCGAAGCTTACATGAGACAACGTAACGGTTTTGAATTATAGGAAATTTAGAGTTTAAATTTTGTTAATATCATAATGTTCTGATATTTTTTCTATTAACGCGATAAAAGTGAATAACATTACTATCCCATCTGATAGTATTTAAACTAAGCTGACTACAGATATCACTTCCGAGGACTAAGAATGCCTCATCATCATCATCATAACGGCTTGTAAAAGTCCACTGCAAAACGTAGGCATGTCCCGTTAGGTTGCCATAATTGCCACGCGAGGCAAGAGGATTGCCTGGATGGGAAGGTTTGCCATAATCGCTACGCTTGGCCAGCGGATTGGCGATCGCAGTACCAGACACCTCGCACCTTATACTTGCCGCCCGTCATCGGTCCGCAAAATTTTGGTCTAGCATTTTTTGAGTCATCTTATGGTCGCCAATTTTATTTTCAAGACTTGTCTCTCAATGCCTCATCGTCCATAATTATAATTGCTCTCCATACTTGTCAGACTGCAACAAAACAGTTGTGCAACTACTATTTGGGTATTTGGGTAAGAATGTGGTACTAATCAAAATAATTTCTATGATTAGAAAAGAGTATATCACCTACAAAACAGCATTTACAAGAAAACTGTAGAGATCCAAGATCAGTAAATTACAATCAGCGCACATTTCACCGGAGCTTGTTTAAGACAACGTGAGTTAGAGTTTGTCGAAGTATTACAGCAGGCCTACAAAGCGTGCGTAAAATTTAAATAACTCATCGTTAAGAGCGTAATGTGGATGATAACTTGTTTTCGTTAACTACTAGACCACTGAAAGATTAGTCCTTGGTAAATAAAAATAAACGCTCTGCATGAAAACACCACGTGGAATCAGCGTATACATTTGTTAAACAATAGAAATCAAAATGAATATCGGTTCTATAGTCTGATAAATGTAATGATCAACTACAATACGTATTAATTTTAGTATAACGGTAGAAGCTTAAATGAATTAATTTTCACATTCCCGCCATCGCGGAAGCCATGTGTGTCCTGGCTTTTCATCTATTTTTCCGATAATCTCATCGGTGAGATTTTTAAAGACAATTCTTCGTGGGAAAAAAAATGTCATGATTTTCATTAATCCGGTTAACTAAATTGATAATGCGCGATGATTTTGGATGTATTCCAAGCGCTACAGTTGCGTACCGAAAGCATTTTCGTAATTATGTGTTTTCTCTAACATATTATGTTGGTAACTGGCGCTATTTTTAAAATACAAATCGTTTTATATGTGAACGTTATCAAAGGCTACGTGCGGCATGAGCCCTAATTTTGTAACTTGAATCATTGTGCGAGCACTCAAGACGACGTCCGCCGTAGGTTCTTAAGATATCTTGTTCATTGTAAAATTTAACAACCATCCCACATGATTCAAACATGAATAGTTTCTATATATAAATCTTTTAAGCGAAATCATTTCGTTTAAAATAAAAATATGAAGTCGTATTTTTAAATATGTAAATGGGTTTAGATAATTTATTTATTAGCATGTTGCTATATCTTGAGAGTATTATGTTCTAAATACATATCTGAAATATATTATCAGAGTATTAATCGTAAATATCGCAAGCATAGATGTACACTCCGAGTATACTGTACGTCTGTTAGTCTATTGTAGGTCTAAATGCCTACCAATGTACAATAATTAGAGAAAAGAAATGTTGGCAGTTGAAGTCTGTTGAGACCGAATATGAAATTTAATGTTTTGTTTATGTTTATTCGTGGTCAACATGAAGTCTGGTATGTGAGGTTTGTTTAACAACCTGCAGTTATTACACTATATGACCAGTTTTAGCTTCTGAAAATAAAGGAAACGTTTTCCACTAGTTGGTTCTTCTGCCAAATGACTATTTTGTCATTTTGACAGTCGTTTGACATTGATGTATTACAATTTTTGCACTTTACGCAATCATTTTGTATGCTCAACTACTTCCCTGAGTGAAAAGAGTTATATTTGAAATACTATGACAAGTAACTCCGGAGTCAATTTGACATTTTACGAAGAAACCACACAGAGTTAATCGTCTGTAGAAGTTTGTCAGAAACTTTGATAAGTCTGCCGTCACGATGTGATAGTTGGCGACAAACTAAAATAGTCGGAATGCCAAAACAACGTAATGGAGTTCTATTTCAGCGAACATTTCGGCGGCACACACTGGGTATAGTTTTAGCCGATCCGGGAGCGTAGGCGCCCGGCGACCTTGGAGGTGCCAGCAGCTGTGGAACCGTGGAAAACGAGACTCGCCGCCATTTTAGGCGCCGTCCACAGCCGCAGCGGTCGGGTCAAGTTTTATTGTCTCCGCTGTTGCATAACGAGAGCTCGCGGGCCGCGCGGAGCTTCGAAAATATCGGGTGGGCGCACGCTCCTCGCGGCCCGTCCGAAGATCATTAACTCGCCGATAACCCATTTGGACGGGCGCCGTCGCAGACGTTCCGCCACGGCGCTCGCCCCCGCGCTGGCGGCCGGCCAGCGGCCGCGTCGGGACCGCACTTACACCAGTACACCGCCACGAAGTCCTTGTCTTCCAGCACACGCTCCAACTGTTTGGCGGTGACCTCTTCGATCTGCGGCTCGACTTTGTTGGGGGGGGACTTGCGTGCGAGCGCGGGCGCGGCGGCGAGGAGGAGGATCGCCGCGAGGGCCTTCAGCCACCGAGCCATGGCGAGGGCGCGCGCGTACTGACCGCCGCGCCTGCGCCGCCGCAGCGCGCTGCTCGCGCGCGCATGCGCGACCCCCGCCGCCCGCCCGCCCAGCCGCCCTCGCGCCGCGGTCGCCATCAAAACTTATTTACGCGGACACTTCTCACTACTGACGAATTTAGTTACACTTTTACTACTACGTTTAAAGACAAAACAAATAACTGTTGTTTCTTTACGGCCTGCAAAAGTCCACAGTCATATCTAATAAATATAATTTGGCATAATCACCACACTATCGCCAATCCGCTTCATAGAATTGACGATCGCTTTACCATAAACGTTACTTACGTACTTGTACCTTAGACGCTGCTGCCCGTCATCGGTTGGTATTGTGTGTGAAGTATACTTGATTCAATGTTTGCAATTATTACCATTCTAGAATCAGCAGGTCTTTTTTTTTCAAATTATATTTCATTTTCTTCACGCCATTCCCAACACTGGGGTAGACAGGTCTAAACAATTAAGTCCTTTCGACTCACCTTTCACGGAAGAAGTTTTTGTTACAAAGTGACAAGACATTACTTGTATAGACAAAGTTATTTACGGTCGATTTTCTCTGATTGACAATCAGCCAATGGCAAAAACTTCAAATCGCGTCAACTATCCCAATTCATTTCTCGGTCTTGAATGTACCACGTTGTTGTAATTATAAACGAGTGGATTGGACTATTCTACTATTGTCTATTGGCTACTGCAGTAGTAACCAAGTAACTAGTTTTGTGCGTTTCAACTCCAAAACCATTATTATTTTTATTAATTCATAATATCGTGATGTTTTTAAAGCAAGAGTGATAATGTATCTTTATTTCTGCTACTATCAAATAAAGGGCGTTTTTCAAGGAACTTTCTAGCAAGCATTACAGGTCTGTGGAATCGGGTTGGAACCGAACACTTAAGATCTTGCAAGAAGAGAGCTTGTTAAGGGTACCAGATAAACTTAAATAAGTATTTATAAATTATAAATATGCACTATAAATAAGTTTATAGGTAGGGATAACATCACATACATTGCTCTGATCCCGAAGTAAATAGCTAAAACACTTGTGTTATAGATTCGGAGACAACGAAGACACTACAAACACACAGACTCGATAAAATGTAGAAAAAGTATTTTTTCCACATTGACCTATCCGGGAATGGAACCCGGGATCTCAGAGATGTCGGCACAGACATCGTATACTCTTTCCTTAAAGTCCGAAAAAGTACTTGCAGCTCCTCTGGTGTAGGGGAATTTCGTAGCGTCGATTTAACCGTAAAACATACTCCGTATCTAAAAAAATTACATCCGTATGGAAATCCTAACCACGTATATCCACGCGCATTATGATGTAGTTTACAACATCGCATGCGCACAGTAGATTTAGTGCGCGGCCGTTACACGTTAAATACTAAATATTTACTTATAAATGAAATCTCCATGGGCGAGTGGTGAACGCAACGGTTTTTCATGGTGTCACTAGGTCAGAGGTCCTGGGTTCGGTTCGCAGAAACTTCTGTATTTGTTGGGTCTAGGTGTGACGTGATATTGTCCCTGGTATATATATATATGTATATATGTATATATATATATATATATATATATATATATATATATATATATATATATATATATATATATATATATATATATATATATATATATATATATATATATATATATATATATATATATATATATATATATATATATATATATATATATATATATATATATATATATATATATATATATATATATATATATATATACATATATATATATATATATATATATATATATATACCTGATTTTAAATTAAAAATAAAAATATCCTTACGCCATTCCCAATACCTTTCCTTTACCTTTGGGAAAAACTCTTTTCGCATTATAGTATGTATGAACTTGAAATAAAATCTCTTTGGCTATACTATTCGTATCTGGCTGGTTTTGGTATCATTAAAATTTTGCGGCGACGACGGCAGCGGTTACGACATAGCTGAAGAACTGGGAATTAACCACAATACAGTTTTCGCGCATTTGAAAAAAACTAGGTACACAAAAAAGCACGATATTTGGGTTCCTCACTAGCTCACTGAAAGAAACCTAATGAACCGTGTACTCCTTTGTGATTCTTTATTACGACGTTATGAAACCGAACCACTTTTGAAGACGCGTTGTGCCGACTGTAGGCCGATGCTATGACTGCGTTGATAACGTCGAGGTTGTTGGAGAAGCTCGCTGCATTGTTCTTCAGTGGTCACCGTCGGTTGGCGGACGTCTCCTCCAATGTGTGCGCTAAGGGTAATCGTATATATGCATGTGATCATGCGAACTTCGATAGCGTGCTGTAGGACGTCGATGTGTTTTAATGAATCAGCCACTAGCGAGCTTGGTATTTATTTATTGACTTATTTATTTATTCATTTATTTATTTTTTTTTTATTTATTTATTTATTTATTTATTTATTTATTTATCTATTTATTTATTTATTTATTTATTTATTTATTTACCTATTTATTTATTTATTTATATATTCTTTATTGTACAACTCAAAATAAGATGAAAATAAGTACAAGGAACATAAAGGTAGTACAAGAGGCGGTCTTATTACTAAAAAAGCAATTTATTCCAGACAACCTTGCTATAGAAGCCGATGAAGAAATAACAAAGAAAAGGAGGGTGGTGTACCGCTATTATTTAAAACTTAATTTACTAAATTAAATTACGATTAAATGATGCTAGCCGTAATATAAGCAAATTTCATCATGATAACTATAACTAGATCTCACAAAACTTCAGCCACTCAGCAAAAATTAAGAGAGCTTGGCTGCGAGGTGTTAATGCATCCGCCTGCATATAATCAGATTTTCAGATTTCCACCTGTTTCAGTCTCTTCAGAATTCTTTAGGCAGTGTCAGGTTAAGATCACGTGACGACTGCTGAAATTCAATCTTTTTGATCAGAAGCCCCCAAATCTCTATAGCAATGGGTTTATGTCCCTACCTACAAGGTGGCATTGTACATACAAAGTTATCGAACAAAATGGAACCTACATACTTTAGTTGAATGTAAATAAACTATATTAAAAAATGTTGTGAATTTTCTTTAAAAAAAATGCGAAGAAACTTTCCCCAACCTTTTATATTGATTCTCTGTTCGATTTCTAGTATAAGTACTCGTACAACCGAAGCTAGTACAACCTTAGTTTGGTCCGATCTCGAATCCAATCTCTCCCTAAAATCGTAAACCATTTGGTAAGTATAGACTTCACTTTTAAATTCAGTAATCGACTACGACTCTATTAACATATCGATCCAGGATACCCTGGATCGATATTAACCATAATTACTTGGTACGATGGTACGATATTAACCATATTAACTACTTACATATTAACTAACTTACCATATTAACTTACCAAAATTACTTGGTACTTAATTCATTGTAGAATTATGTACCAAGTAATTTTCTGAATCAGTATTACACTCTTACCAATACCTGTCGCAAAAGAGTAAATAATGCTTTATTTTGTTTAGACAAGCAATGAAATCATGCATTCGAATTGACCGTGTGGTGTGTAAGAATATTGCCACTCCCTTTCTTCCCGTGGGTGTCGTAAGAGACGACTAAGGGAAACAGCCTCGAATAATGCCAGGCAACCGTTAAAAGGCGGGATAATCATCTCTAAAAATATCAGATCTAAATAATCAGACCAAGATGGGTAGCAGCGTCTGAGGTGCGAGTGGTCTGTTACTGCGATCGCCGATCTGCCAGCCAATCGTGGCGATTATGGTAAGTCCTCCCTATGGGAGAGGCCTATGTCCTGCAGTGGACTTTAACACGCCGTTAATTAAGTTAAGTAAGAGGCAGTCCAATATATTATGTATATATTTATATCCATAGCCTAGTGGATTACAGTGCGGACTGCGAAACATAACATAGGTTTGTGCTAGACATTCGACTATTGACGTAAACCACACCAGACACAAGTATTGCAGTTTAATTGGAGTGGTTAACAGGAATACTAATAGTTATTAGTCATTGTTAGTTTTGTTTATATAAAAAAAATAGATATAAAGACGCCGATAGGCTCACCACCTGCCACGTTGTCCGAAAATAAGCACCGGTGAAATGTGGGTCGAAAGGACGTGATTGTCAAGACTGGCTACCCTGTATTGGGTGAAGCGTGAAGATAAAAAAATCTTACAAGAGGCAAAGTTAAAAAATTATAACCTTATTTATTTGAAGATATTCGAAGGTGTCCTTTAGATACAGCAGCCAGTAATCACAGGACTGTTAGATAAATTCCACGCAACACTTAAAAAGTGAAATTCCTTTAACTCAACCTAAATAAATATTGAAGGATATGTATCTAAGTTCTTGTTTCAACTATGTAGTACTTCTTTTTTATTTTATTTATCTTTACGCACAATACTAATATAATAAGAGACCCGAGTTCGATCCCCAGGTGGCAGTACCAATGAGTTTTTCAAAAACTTATGTACGAATTTCATCGTTGGCTTGGACATAAAGGCGGCGACGGGCTCACCACCTGTCACGTTGTCCCGAAAATATCTTCGGTGGAAGGTGGATCAAAGGGACTTAATTGTCTAGACTTGACCTCTGTCTACCCCTGTATTGGGAATTGCGTGTAGATATTTTTTACGCACAATACATGACGGGGTAACCAGAGAGAACAGAACAAAAAGTATCACAATCCTTACATATCTCTTTCGCTTCTTTCAGATTCATCATCTTCATGCATGCACGTCTAGGTATTCGAGTACTCTTGACCGGGAGGGTCAAGATTACTCGGATACCTCTTTTTCTCGTTTATTCTTCGAGCAATTTGGTCACATGGTCTTCGAAAGTTTGTCTTGGCCTACCTCGACCCCTTTTAATATAAACTTGCAGCATGTAGTAGTTCTGATATCAATATTACGATTTTTTACGGAAACCGATCTTTATGGAAATAGAATGTAATCCATCTAATCCGATCCATGCACTAATTCTACAGACTATCACAACACCACATTTCCCCGCGTAAGTATACAGTAGAATTTATATTGTTTCATAAAACGTATCAGTAGTAACTTGCAGTGGTAAAGGCTCTAAGGTAATTACTAACTCTAAGGTAATTGAGGTAACTAAGGTAATTCTATCACTGTAATATCGATATCGACAGGGTATGAGAGATCCCCAAAAGTACATTCTGTAATTTAATTATCGATTATTATTAAAATTGTCTCGAAAGTATTTATAATTAAAGTACATTCTGTTATCGTATACCCTTCGTACCCCTCATGTATGCCCTACTCGTTCCGTGTGATTATACAAATATCTTCACGCAATTCCCAATACAGGGGTAGACAAAGGTCTAGTGTAGATAGACCTTTCGACCCACCTTCCACCGAAGATATTTTTGGGACAACGTGACAGGTGGTGAGCCGTCGCCGTCTTTATGTCCAAGCCAACGATATAATTCGTAAACCCATTGGTACGAGCCTGCCACCTGGGGATCGAACTCGGGTTTCTTGACTGGAAATTCCAACCATCCAACGATATCACGATGGTTAGTCCGCTTTATAAGCGTGGCGACCATGGTAAACTCTCCCTTATCGAATAGGATTATACAACCGTGATATGGAAGGCGGCTATATGAAATTTGTACGAAAAAGAGTTATTAACACCAGCATACTAAGTAAACGATTGTGCATTTAACCATGTTGGAATTATATTTTTAACTTTATTAGTTCCCGCGATACCGTAAGCATTTAGCGGCTAAAAGCACATTTTTTAGGTTACGATAAGAAGAAAAGTGGTTAAAGGCTAATTTTAGGTTAAATACACATTTAAATTGTCATAAAACATGTGATAAGTCACGATAGCCGAGTTGTTGAGTGGTCGGAATTTCGAGTCGAGAGACCCGAGTTCGATCCCCTGGTGGGAGTACCAATGAGTTTTTCAAAAACTTATGTACGAATTTCATCGTTTGCTTGGACATAAAGGCGGCGACGGGCTCACCACCTGTCACGTTGTCCCGAAAATATCTTCGGTGGAAGGTGGGTCAAAGGGACTTAATTGTCTAGACTTGACCTCTGTCTACCCCTGTATTGGGAATTGCGTGAAGATATTTATATTTATTTATTTATTTATAAAACATGTGAAGAGTTTTAAATTTGTAATATTAAAAGGAATAAGAAAGGATAACACTGTATGATAAGCAGAAGTTTTGTCGACACGGTTCGATCGATCACCATTGTGCCTGTAAAATTTATAGAGGAAAATTTCATGTAGTAAAATATAATTTATTTATTTATTTATTTATGGAAAACCAACAGCTTATTAAATACATAATTTAACAAACAAAATAACCACTTAAAAGCCAATAACAAGTTTTCACTAATAGCAACTAAATAAAAACAATGATTCGTCATTATAAACACTAAAACACACATCTAATAAGAAAATGAAAAACAATAAAATGTATATATGTAACTGCAAAAAAGCGAGACAAGGACAGATAATATTGCTTACACTAATTATTCATTAAAAAAAATTTTTGGCTTAATAATCGTCTTGCCGAGGTGCAACTAGTATTGAAGAGATCTAAATCATATTTTTGCATAAATTATAAAAACTGTTACAAGTTCGCCATATAAATGTATTTTTCCTATAATTAGTTGATACAGTCGGTAAATAAATTAGAGTATTCTTTCTGAGATTCAAAGGAGGAGTTCTTAGTGAAATTAGTCAGAGTAGCTCAGGACAGTCTACGCTACTTGTAGCAATTTTATGCAAGAATAATATGTCAGCAATCTCACGACGCTTAGCTAGATGTAGCAGATGGTGTTGCTTGCATAAAGATAGGTAGTCTTCAGAACGATACCTTGTATGATTACGATAGCGAAGATAACGCAGGAATTTTTGTTGGACGTTCTCAATCCGTGAAACGTAGGTGTTGTATAACGGGTTCCAGATCTGCGAAGCATATTCAAGGGTACTGCGAACATAAGTGCAGTACAAAATTTTAATAGTTTTTATAGTCTTGAACTCTTTCGTAGTACCCATCACAAAACCTAATGCCTTGGATGCCCTTGCTATGATATTGTCAGCATATTCATTAAATATTAATTTTGAATCGTGAACAACACCTAAGTCCCGAACAGCATACTCTTTCTTTAGCTTTTAACCTCTCAGGTGATAGTCAAATAGAATCATGTTACGCTTTCGAGAATTTATTTATTTTATTTAATCTTTATTGCACCAAATTAAAAAAAAGTACAAAAGGCGAGCTTAATGTTACACTGCATTCTCTACCAGCTAACCCTAGGTAGAACAGAAAATATGGTAAGGGCAGTAAAGGTAGTTAACAGCGAGTGTGCGATACATACATTAATATACACATATCAGTAAATTAATATTAATACACAACATATATACTTACATAATACATAGCTCAGCATACAATACATACATACATATATACATATATATATATATATATATATATATATATATATATATATATATATATATATATATATATATATATATATATATATATATATATATATATATATATATATATATATATATATATATATATATATATATATATATATATATATATATATATATATATATATATATATATATATATATATATATATATATATATATATATATATATATATATATATAATATTTATATAAATTAATCAATATGTTATAGATGAGACCGAAACTTTATCAGCTAGGATATATTCATACAGTTTTCTTTTAAATAAATTTTTCGAAGGCGACTGACGCAGATCAAGCAGTAACCTGTTCCAGAGAGCGACAGAAGTGACAGTAAACGAATTAGACATAAAACTAGAGTGATGTGAGGGTACAGACAACAGTGAATTATGTGAAGAACGTAGATTAAGAGAGTGCGAGTCACCGAGAAACTGAAATTTTTGTTTTAGATAGAGAGGTGAGGAAGAGTCATATAGTATTGAAAATAGAGTAGACAGAACGCGAAAATCTCTACGCTGACGTATCGTCAACCACTTTAATTGAAGTCGGAAGTTTGATACGTGGTCATATTTGCGCAGACTAAAGACAAATCGTATACAGTTATTAAGTAATCTCTCTAACTTGTTCAGTACCTCCTGGGAGATATAAGTGAGACAGACATCAGCATAATCGAATAATGGAAAAATAAGAGACCGAACAAGAAGGAGTTTAGTGAAAGAAGGCAGAAAGGCTTTAAGACGATAGATGGAACGAAGTATGCCTGTCACCCTGTGACATATATCTGTTACATGCGGAGTCCAGGTAAAAGATTGGTCAATTATCAAACCCAAGTCCTTGACACTAGCACAGAATGGAATTACACAGTCTTCATACTGAATCGGTGGTAATTCACACATGCTGAGTCGAGATAATAGCCGACGGCCACCGATGATGATGGCTTGGCATTTATTGGGATTTACCATTAGCCCAAAACGCTTCGACCATAGTGAGATACGACTCAGATCAGCATTTACGCTTGAAATTGCAGTGCTAACATCACCCTAGGTGGCTTGCGAGTATAACTGAAGATCGTCCGCGTAAAGGTGGTAAGAACATTGAAGATGATTGGTGAGAAGATTAATAAACAGTGAAAAGAGGAGATAGAATGCCACCCACATTTAAGTCAGACCATACAGACATGTCTTGACCTGTTCTGACAGCCTGTTGGCGTCCGCGAAGGTAGGAGGAAAACCAGTCCAGTGACGAAGAAGAGAAATTAAGCCGTGAAAGTAAACTAAGTAAAAGGTCATGGTCGACACAATTAAATGCGTTGGAAAAATCTATAAGGACAAGTACAGTCAGATGCGACTGGTCCATGCCCTCTCTTGAGTCTTTAATTATTTTCAGTAAGGCTGTAGTAGTGCTGTGGCCTGGACGAAAGCCAGACTGAAATGTGCTTAGGAAGTTGCAATCAGAGATGAAAGAAGAGACTTGTTTATGTACTATTGACTCAAGAGCTTTAGAAAGATACGGCAGTATAGAAATAGGTCTAAAATGAGAAGGTAGCGATGGATTTGTAACTTTGGCTAGTGGTAGAACAAGTGCTTTGAGCCATGATTTTGGAAAAACACCAGAAAACAGTGAGAAGTTGATGGTGTGAGTGAGAGCTGGAGTAATTTGGTCGAGTATGAGAAGTATCATAGCTCTACTCACTTCGTCATGGCCGACTGCAGTAGAATTTATGGATATAACAGCTTTTCGGGTATCCTCTTCTGTCACTGGACAAAGGTTAAAAGATTTACTGGATAACAATGGCATGGAGTTAAGTTCCTGTAGAGTTGAAGTTTTGATCGAAAGACAAAGATGAAGTGGAGGAGAAGTGACTGTTGAGGTCATTGGACGAAATACTTGAATTCTGAGAATTTGTATGTGATTTTCCAAATCCCAGAGAGTTAAGGAACTTCCATGCGTTTGCCGAAGAAGAGTTTGAAATACTGACGTGAAAATAACGGCGTTTAGCTGTTCTTACTACCTGGTTACATCGATTTCTTGCCCGCTTATAATGCTGAAAATTCAAAATGCTGCGATCATTCTTGTAGACACGAAAAGCTCTGTCCCTCCTAGCCATCGCTCTTCGCACTTCCTCGGTTATCCATGGTGCAGGTGGTCGACGTAATCTCACTGCTCGTACTGGTGCGTGCTTGTTGAATAGATCAAGAATTTGTGTTATAAAATAAGAAATTTTTGTATTAATGTCATTTACGGCCAGAAGAGGGCCCCACTCGATAACCTTGGCATCGTTACAAAGAGCAACGGTGTCGAGCTTATTAAAATTACGCGCATACACAATAGTGGATACGGGCTTAGAAGGCTTTAATCCATATGATAACAGTAGCAAATCGTGTCTAGAAAACGCAGGAGCAGTTATTTGATCATAGTGTATAATATGATCCTTCAAACTGGCACAGATTATATCTAGCCAGGAATCTTCAGTGTCCACATTATGGTGTGTAGCGTTAAGTGGCAAAATAGAGAGATCTGCCGAGTCCATAATCGTTTTAAGCCTGCGAACCTGAGGGGTATCCTTGAGTAGGTTAGTCACCTCTAGTCACCTCTAGTTAAAGATACTCGGCAGATTCTCTATACTCTGATGGTGATACGGCTATTATATTATAGGAGAAATCCGTGCGCAAGTAAATGGCGACACCACCCCTACCCTTTCCAGTGCGGTCGCAGCGTACGAGTACAAAACCAGGAAGACTATATAGCGTAGAAGAAAGAGAAGGTTTAAGCCAAGATTCTGATATAAGTAATGCGTGAATGTAATCAGTGGAAAAAGTGTCAAGAAGATCTGAGTAGTGAGAAGGAATACTCTGCGCATTTATGTGGCATACATTTAACGATTTTGAATGAAAAAGTTTGCACCGCAAATGGTCATCTAAAGTTTCGCCAAAGGAGTTATCAATGGCCGAAGTAATATCAAAAGAGGAGTCTCCATCACAAGCTGAATAAAATGAGTCTTCATCTGAAGTCATTTATACAATGTGTATAATAAATACAATAAATAATAGTAAAATACGTATATAATTTATAGAATAAGTTATAAAATTTAAATAATAATTATAATAATTTAAAGAAAATAAATACCGAATATTAAAACAAATTATACATTTGTTTACCCGCTAGACTGCCTTAATAAACTATTTAAAAACGGTTTAAAATAAAACTGTTTAAATACTTGAACAAAAGAACAAGATACAAATTTTATAAGTAAGCACTACTACTTTTGCTACTAGCTAATTTTGAGCACTAAGTTAAACAAATAAAAGAACATAATAACTGAAAAATATTGCTACATAAATAAATTATCATACAAATTACCAGCTACACAATAATTAATCAGTGTCAAAGGTAAAATTATATTGTCACATCCACGAATTAATGAATATGAAGCCAAGATGTAAAATGTGTAGTGCTTTTTTAGTCTATGACAAGATTTACACTACCAGTTCTCGTTATACGACATTGATAACAATGTCCACTCAGTAACAGTTATTTAATCTCTGCATATTGACAAATTGCAATGACATAAGATAATCTTTTGACTTTTGTTTTTAATAGATTGGCGGTGAATATAAAAATTTGTGTGAATTACCCTCAGTTACATAAATATTATCTATGTCAATAACAAAACAATAACAACCTTGATAGACAGTGTAAAAAAAGTGATTTATAATGTTTTTTAAAAAATACCACAAAACGCCGTAGAATTAACGCATAATTATAAATAAAGATCAAACAATGAAAGAAATTATTAAGATATCAAGTGTCCTACGGCGACTTAAAGACAAATTTATTCACGATTTCTTACTGATCGTACGTTTGGAAGTAGCTGTAGACCTGGCCTTGGAGGCATCTCTTCTGGAGCTGATTCCCGAGACTGGCAGTGTGGAGATCGTTTCTACTTCAGCCTTATGTTGGGCGGTCAACTTTTCCAAGTCACTGGATTAGAGAACTTTGGCACGGGAACCTCCTGGAAGCTTGTTATTAACCACTCCATCTAGAGTCCACACACTTCGAATTCCAAAGTGCCTACGAGCCCCTAGGAAAAGTGATTGTCTCGTACGTGTTAAGTATTCAGACAACACGTATGGGCAACCTTTGAGTAATGTCTTTTTAGACCACACATCTCGACGAAGTGCAATATTTATAAATTTGATGAGAATGGGACGAGGACGATTGTTTGTTACGGTGCCAAGACGGTGACATACCAGTATTGACTGATTGGTGCAGTTGTTGATGCCGAGATTCTTCGTAAGGACAGAAAGCACTAAGTCTCGAACATTCTCGTTAGAATCTTCAGCAACTCCTCCAATTAACAGATACTTTCTTCGGTGTCGGCTCTCAATAGAATCTACACTAGCCATGAGTTGGTTTATTTGCTGACGCAGGAATGTAAACGTTGAACATACAAAATTCTTGAAACTGTTATAGTCGACAATCAATTCTTTCAGACTCAATTCTTTCGGAGACCCTTTCAGTCTTGCCTCAAATTCATCAAAGCGTTGTTTGAATGTCTTCTCCAGTGCTTCTTGCGATTTAAGGACTTGATCTATGTTCTCCATTTTGAAATTGTAAATAGGTGTTATGTGCTCAAGTTAACATTGGTGGGAAAAGCAGTAGCAGCTTGTAGCAGGTAATTATTTTATTACATATATTATAGTGCTTGATATATAACAGAAAAAGGTGTTTTAAATGTAAACAATTGAATAAAACAAATATTAAAAGCAGAGAAATGTAAAACACAGCTGTTACTTTTGCAAGCCTACCCCCGAAAAACACTGAGAATGTGTAACTACGGCGCATTTACATGGGTTAAAATCAAGATTGTTAATCGTACAATACTCCTCCAATCTCAAGAGATCATTCTGAAGTGATATAGCGTCCTCTTGTGACGAAATATTAACGAATATCTTCATGTCATTAGCAAAACGTAATAAACGAGATGATTTAAAGCAAGTTTCAATATCATTTACAAATATGATTGAAAATGTAAGAGCTTGCACCTCACTCTTTAAGTTTAAAGCTGTTAGTTCAAAAGATATTGTGAGAATGTTTAACACTATTGAATGTAAGAAAACGGCGGATCTATGGGGACTGTCCGGTGAAGTAATTGCTTCTATAATAGATTTTATTGCACCTCATTTGTCCATAATATTTAATAGTAGTATAGAGTGTGGTGTATTTCCTGATCTCATGAAGCAAACTAAAGTAATACCTTTATTTAAATCTGGTAGTACTTCGGACCCCACTAATTTTAGACCAATTTCGGTACTACCAACACTTTGTGATCTCTCTAAGGCTTTTGATTGCGTTCATCATGAAACACTTGGCAGGAAATTACACCATTACGGTATCAGAAATACGGCTCTTGACCTTATTAAGTCTTATTTATCTAATAGAATTCAGAGAGTGGCAATCAACGGTGCGTATTCCTCTGGATCGACGGTAGCTATGGGCGTACCGCAGGGCTCGATTCTCGGTCCATTTTTTTTCTCATTTATATTAATGATTTACCTTCCTTATTAGGGAATAAACACGATATAGTATTATTTGCTGATGATACCTATATAATATTTAAAATCAAACGACATATTGTTACACTTGATGAGGTAAATGATGCTATGTCAAAAATAGTCCATTGGTTCAATGCTAATAATTTACATTTAAATAGCAATAAGACAAAATGTATAAAATTTTCAACACCTAATTAAACATTTGGGTGATACCAATGTACTAATAAATGGGGAAGAGTTGAGCTTTGTGGATACAGCTGTTTTTCTCGGAATAACACTTGATGCGAGGCTTCAATGGGGCCCCCATATATCCCAACTTGCGAGTAGGTTAAGCTCTGCAGCATACGCTGTAAGAAAAATAAGGCTCTTAACTGATGTACAAACGGCTAGACTTGTTTATTTTAGTTACTTCCAAAGCATAATGTTATATGCTATTCTGCTATGGGGTCATGCAACTGACGTAGAAACAGTATTTGTTTTACAAAAGAGAGTCATACGATCTGTATATGGTCTAAATTCCTGAGCAACTCTTAGAGAGAAATTTAAAGAAATTAATATTTTAACATTGGCCTCTCAATACATATATGAAAATTTAATGTATGTGCATAAAAACATTAATACTTTTAGCAAGACTTCTGATGTACATAATGTAAATACTAGGAACAAACACAAGCTTTTAACACCGGTTACTAGACTCCATAGAGTAAGTAACTCGTTCTTAAGGCGGTGTATACGCTTCTACAACAAAGTCCCGGTAAATGTGCAAAGCCTGTATACTAACAGGTTTAAGAAATTTATTAAAGAAAACCTTTATAGGAAGGGTTATTATAAGATAAATGAATATATTAATGACAGTAACCCCTGGGAATGAGATGATCGCTCCCAAGCTATTTCTATAAAATATCACATTATATTTGTATAATGTATTACATTTTTAAAAATATTGACCAAAAAAGATATCTACGGAGTTAAGAACTAAGTTAAGAACTACGGAGTTGAGATTAAAAATGACTATCGATAAACGAATGTATGATAGTTAATTGACTCAGGCGTTACTTTGCGGAAATTCATTGTAAAGTTGTTATTGAAAAAATTACTTCGCAACCCTCCGCATGCAAATATAAAAAGGTATATGTTACCTGGTCCGAAGAGAAGAAGAGCACCACCCTCCCTCCCACAGATGCATGCACTAATTCCACTGTATGCACCACCACCACCACTACACTCAAACCAGGTAACCTATACCACCACCGAAAACGCGACACGTCTTTCGCCTCAAAACGAGGCATTCTCAAGCAAATAGACTCTACGATGAGCGACCGCAGCGGTCGCTTATCGTAGAGTCTAGCTCATCGTAGATCGCATGCGGAGGGTTGCGAAGTTATTTTTCAATAACAACTTTAAAACGAATTTATGATCTTATGTCGATGAATAAATGATTTGATTTGATTTGATTTGACAAACAACATTGCACCGAGCAAGGATCCTTGAGGTACGCCGCTGGGTATTGAGACCCAGCTAGAAATATAGTTGTTAATAACTACAGCTCGTGAACGGTTATCAACATAAGAGGAAAACCATCTTGGTAAATCTCCACAGAATCCAACATACCTTAACGTATTTAAAAGCAATTAATGTTCAATTCTATCAAAAGCCTTACTATAATCAGTATATTGTCGTCAACTTGATGGCCGTCGTCCATGGCTTTAGTCAGAATTGAATTAATAATTTGTAAGTATTTTAGTTTATAACACATTAGTTAAACTTTTGGTTTAAAACAAAAAAAGAAATTAGATATGTCGATAGAATTAGTCACTAGAACTGATACCTTCTGAAATGATGCCTTCTCCTTATTTTAGTAATTAATTGAAAATATGTTTTGCTGTGTTTATTTTTCCAGGCGCTTATTATTAAATAATGGTTCTTTTTTTTTGTTTGACACTATTTTATTGATTTAATACGATTAGATAACTGACTTTTATAATACTTTTATTAACGGATATGTAAATATGTTAAAATATTAACTGGCGGATTGCTTTTTTAAATTCGGCATATTTTGGATGTTTTATCGACATTTTCCTGAATAAATGAACATATCGATAGAATTAATGCATGTTTTAAGTACTATTCCATATTAGTTTTATCCCGTGCATTGTAAGTATAATATTTGGAGTAACAAGGCAATTAAATAATATGAAATAGAGATTCAAGCAGGAAAACGCCATACACACGCATCCTGTGCAGTCGTGATTTGACGGATGAAAAGTAATATTTCAGTTAATTATTATGCCTCTGGCAAGCACTTTTTTTACAATGTTTTCCATCGATAAATAATTTATAGTAATTTTAGCACATAAAATTAATCGCTGTAAGATTTTTGCTCCGCCAGTACGGTACACAAATCAGGGTCGTCTGTGTACTATGACTGCTGTAAAAAGCTAGAAAATTTGGTCCAAAATCAATTACATAATGAAAAATCATTCTACAAAAACGAGTCATGCCAATCGTATGCCCTCTTCCTTCCCTTTAATTGTATGCCCAGAGCAAATTTCAATTTTTTATGTAAGTTATTGTGATATTTTTTGTTCTTACATATTCCTTGAATGTATGAGACATTTATAATAATACATTCTCATTATTTCTAATAATTTTTCTATCATAATATTGCCAAAACTATATATGTAGGAAAACATGTATCGTTTTAGCAATATTGCTGATTCTTTACCTTACAAAATTTTTTGCTCAAAGAAAGTGCATGCTTAGATAAATAAGTATTTTATACTTAAAATTTTAATATTGTAAATTTAAAATATATAAATAGCTAAATACATAAATATATAAGTAGCTAAAGAACTTATGTCTTGTTATGTTATCAGAAACAATGAAGGTACTAGCCGTATGAAGAAAAGCGGTTTTTGTCGCCTGCCGGGTTTAATTGAAGGACGTCTAAAATCCTGGCCTTCACTAAAAAATAGCGGCATTTACGCCATTCTACTAATGAGGTCGTCATTCAAAATAAAAATAATTAAATAAGTTTTATTTAATTAGTTTTATGACCATTGAAATTTTATTAAAACTATTAATATTTAAGTCGATATATTTTCAAACTACTCTACTCTAGCATCACTAGAGCTGTGATTAACCAATCAGAGTCTTCTGTTCCTTGCCACATGGTAAAAGGAGGGGAGGAGTCGCAACGAATCAACGTTCAGCGGATGACGTTTTCTAAACGGTGAATGTAACGTCAACAGAACGACGAGTAAGCCAGCACATCTGGTGTTGGTGTGTAACGATATTCTTTTCGCTAAATACAAACAAGAATCACCGTACAGCCGGCTAGTACAACAAAGCTGTGAAAGTGTTGTGTTGTGAAATAAAATGGATTGTACTCTTTAGTTTATTTACTTTTTAATCAGAGTGTCAAAACAACAGAACTTTTGTGTAAAAAAGTATCGTGGTAAGTTTTATAGTACTATAATTTATCGAAATGGTATCGTGATCTTTCTGTTTGATAGTTGATACTTGCATACCTGAGTTGCTTATCATAGTTTTATCACACTACTGAGTTACAAAACTGTTATACGTATACAATGTCGTCTTAAGTGTTTCAGACATTCGATTATTGAAATTTTGAATTTAGATGTTTAGGTCACAAGTTGGCATTGTTTTTGTAACTAAGTATAACATAATAAGTTGGGATACCAGGCTATAAAGTCTAAAAAAAAAATATAATAAGTTGTAATATTTGTTTCTACAGTTATTTCAACTTCACGTATTATTTTCCTTTGCTTTATGTCGTTTGAAAATCACGTGTTTTAGTTATGGGTATATCGAAATGAACAGAGCTACACTATGATTTATTATTATAGGGTAATTTTATTTTGTAAAAATTGTAGTCTACCTAACATTTATATATTTACAATAACATTTAAATGTCTATTTTTGACATTTCGGCACTCGAGCGGTTAATACATATTGCCTATATCATATTTAACATATCTTTTTTATCGTTATAATTTAGTACTGAGCTTATAGTATGAAAAGTTTCACAAGAGTATAATGAAACAGAGCTATGTTACATAAATTTACAGATAACATTAATGAAATTTCTGGACTACTCCTTTATTACCAAACTTAGTCAGGTGGAGAACTTAGGTATCCTGCAAACATCACAATATAATTCATCAACAGCTCAAAATTCTTCATACACACTCCCAGCACTGCATTGATCCTTTTTAAGAGATATAGCTATCTGACACAAACTGTTAATATTTATAGCCTTACATTATGTCTATCAGCTTTGTAAACCCCTAGAGTGAATACTGAATGCTAGGGCCATATAGTGGCTTCTATATATTTATGGAATTTAAGTACTTGCACTTTAGTTTCACATTGGGATTGAACAATAGTGTGATACTTATGGACCACACACCTCTACAAAACATGTATGAATAGCATATGCATGCATTTTCATAATGTTGCCAGCTCTGAGGACCCTGGTTCTATTCCTGGACAATTCAATTAGAAAACTACTTTTTCTACATTGTCTTGGGAGTGGATGTTTGTGTTACCATTATGTTTCCAATTCTATAACACTCGTGCTTTAGGTACATACTTTGGGATCAGAGCAATAAATGTGATGTTCCTATCTATGTATAAATTTATTTATACAACATATAATTGTATCATTAGAATAGCTGAGTATGATGGGTTTACTTCAGAGCAAGTATTTTTCAGAAAAAAATAGTCCACATAAAAAGAGTCCACAGGGACTGACAGCCAAGTTACTTCATTTTGAAACTGTGGTACCCAGATGAAGTTCGACAAGTGAAGTATGATTATCAATAATAAAGAGGGGCCTCTAAAAAAGGTTCCTAAATAAATAATAAAGGAGAATAATTTTAATTTAAGGAACTCACAATACAACAAAATAACAATTTTTCTCCAAGTTTTCTCCAAATATTGTCAAAATAGAATTAAGTATTCCAAGAAGCTCTTTTGGTCAATACCACACTTTTATTTATAGCTGATGCCTGCCAGCAATGAAACTACTATGTTTCAGTTTTTAAGGTATTCATATAATGCCCCATAGCCAGTGTTACTACTGGCTATAAGGCATTCCATCTTAAACTTTAAGGGCAATGTTACAATGTATTTAACCGTCTATGCTTTTGTTAAAGTTATTTGTTGGTGGTGTCCATAGGCTGCAGTAGACACTTACCATTCATCAGGTGAACTGTTAATTTCTTCTTTCACCTTTATCCTATAGTAAAACGTTTTTTTTTTTTTTGTGTTATTTGAGTTATTTTATCAAATACTAGATTAAGAGGCAAAAGAAAAAATGGAGTTCTGCCAATCTTTTTTATTTTTAATTCTATCATTGGCTCGTTTTATCAGTTGGAATTGTGATAGTGTTCTTTTGTTCCAAACAATCTGCTCGCGCCATTGTTTCGCTCTCTGATTAAACACAATGAAATTTTGCGGATCCATGCCGTGGCTACAAGGCTATTTGGCGCAACACTGTTTTGCACAATTTTGAAAACTGTTGTTATAAATATTATTCGATTATTCGATATACTTGCGCTTGGATGAAAAAAAAAATTAAAGTCAGCTAAGGATTGACTATTCAATCATCAGATTTACACAATTTAAACTATAACTAAGCCCCAAGAGAAATTGTTATTTCGTACTCCGAATAAAAGTGCTAAATATTTTTATTCATTGCAGTAGATTATACATGCTCTTAGTTTCTACGAGTCTGTTTAATTTTTCGCAATTTTACCCAATAACAAATTTATATTATAAGTTTACACAATATTCAAATAATATAATACGAATTTTAAAAATACGAAGGCAAAAAATGTTAAAAAAGGTGGTAAAAATAAGACGACAGCGAATTGAAGCATTGCTCTTTAAAAAAAATCTGTGACACAGATTAGATAACAGTTACTACCTCACGTCTTTCACTAACCTGGCCAGTATTTTTTTAAACTATTTAGTTACGACTTAGCTAAATAGCAACAGTGCATTACTTATAAGCTGCGTTTAGAATTTCTGGTATATATTGCATTAGGGTGTCGCATCTTATGTATATTCATTCGCATTAGGATTCAAGTCTCTCCTGCAAGGGAAGTATATCGTCATAATTAAAATGAATAAATATCTTCACACAATTCCCAATACAGGGGAACACAGAGATCTAGTCTAGACAATTAAGTCCCTTCGACCCACCTTCCACCTAAGATATTTTCGGGACAACGTGACAGGTGGTGAGCCCGTCGCCGTCTTTATGTCCAAGCCAGCGATAAAATTCGTGCATAAGTTTTTGAAAAACCCATTGATATGAGCCTGCCCCCTGTGGATCGAACTCGGGTCTCCCTACTCGCCTAACGCGTTTTAATTCCTTATTCTTAGATTGTTATATTATGTTAAATTTATGAGAAATTTAATATCATTTGACACGAACGGGATTCGAACCCGCGATCATGCCGTATCGTGGCAAGTATATCGTTATATACCTTTATAATATTTCTACATTACTACGGATTAGCCATTAGAGAACAGAACGTCAAGCTTCAAAATCCTAACATACCCGTTTCGTTTCTACCAGGCTCATCATTTTCTTCTTACACGGCACACATAGATTACATCCTTTTATTATACTAGCAAAAATGCTCTTTAATAATATCAACGTACTATAGTTTTTGAAAGCGATCGACTTTGAGAATTCTTATCCAATCGCTACCGTTCCCGCGATAGCATCTAAAATTTCTATTGTACCGACAATACCAATACAATCATATCTCTAGAATGTTCTTTAATATAATTTTAAACAGTACTTGATAATGATTATACTAGGTACTTGAATGTTTCATACTTAATATATTTTATTAGAGGTCAAACATGCACTAAGCTCACGTAGATTATATCGGCGTGTATTTTTATGCGTCTTTATGTTGCCTCATGCCTTTTAATTGCCTCAAAAAGAAAGTCGCGATAGCCGAGTGGTTGACTTTACTTCACTTTACTTTACTTATCTTTACGCACAATCCGTGTCGGGGTAGCCAGAGAGAACAGATCGCCAAGTGTCACAATCCTTACATACCTCTTGAGCGCAAGTCAGCACCCCTACGACATAATTGTAGGTGATGGCTGCAAGTAATCGAGCCTTGAGCGCGTCTCGTTTGACATCCAGCTCATTCACATGTAGTCCCTCATACTAAATAAGCTCCGAATGGAATGTCAGTCGAAAGGATTAAATTGTATTTATTGATCTTTTTTAATTTTTTATTTACGTTTAAATGCAGCTTCAAAGTACAGCCGTGTGGTATTGGCGTAAAAGCATACCGGCCCTTTCATCAAGCGTGGGTTATAAGACTTAGAGGAAACAAAAACAGGTACATGTAGTTACGATAGCCAAGTGGTTGGGTGATCGGAATTCAATAGAACCGAAATCGATCCCCAGGTGGTAGGCTCGTGCCAATAGATAAATATTTTTTCAAAAATTATGTACGATTTGTATTGTTGGCTTGGACATAAATACCGCAATAGGCTAACCACTAGTCACGTTGTCCCAAATAAAGGTTTAAGCTGAAACGTGCGTCGAAAATACTTAATTATCTGGATGCTAAAAGTCACGATAGCTGAGTTGTTGGGTGGTCGGAATTTCGAGTCGAGAGACCCGAGTTCGATCCCCAGGTGGCAGTACCAATGAGTTTTTTCAAAAAACTTATGTACGAATTTCATCGTTGGCTTGGACATAAAGGCGGCGACGGGCTCACCACCTGTCACGTTGTCCCGAAAATATCTTCGGTGGAAGGTGGGTCAAAGGGACTTAATTGTCTAGACTTGACCTCTGTCTACCCCTGTATTGGGAATTGCGTGAAGATATTATATTTTTTATTTTTTTTTTCTTAGTGCTCACGGTGCGCCTCCACAGTGATTATTATTTTATAACTATATCAAAAAAATGTAGTCAAAGCCATATATGACGCACAGCAAATTTTAGCACACTGGATACATTAGCAAATAAACTTCACAGTCATTCATTAGATGCCAGTGGGATATGGGTTCGGTAAATTTGGACGATGTTCCACCAACATTGGCGCTTTCTTAAAAAAGTTAAAAAAAGTAATGGTTTTATTTCCTTTTTACATCCTGGTTAATTTTCCATATATCTTTTCAAAATATAACAAAATTAAAAGACTGTTTTGATCAAGTTCCGAAAAATTCCACTATCATAGTAAATATTCCATACTGTACATTAAAATTTCTGTTTTATAGACGTCGTGTAGATAAAAGGTTTGAATCATCGAATATTAATTAGATACAGATATAGACTAGATTTTACCCGCAACTTCGCCTGCGGGGAAGTTCAATATCGTGTTTGCTTTTTAGTGCATTCCACAGAATTCAATCTCACCAAAAATCTACAACCTTATCAAAATCGGTTTAGCTGTGAAAGCGTAACAGACAGACAGAACATAACAGACATTAATGTGTTAGTGGACGCATATGGTGCACACCGGTTTTCAATGTATCGTTATCTCTGAGGTCGCAGGTTCAATTCCCGGACGGGTCAAAATATAAAAATCACTTTAAATTTTTCTCGAGTCTGGGTGTTTGTGGCGCCTTTGTGTTTCCGCTTATATAATACAAGTGTTTAAGCTTTTTTATTTGGGATAAGGACAATGTACGAGTTTGTGACGTTGTCCTTTTGTATGTATGTATGTATTAGTATAGATTACTATAGTGCATTAGCTCCTCCGAGAGGCCTTTTTACTTGTTTTAAGAAAATGAAAATGGAAGTATTTTGATGACCTCGAAGTAATTTCTCGTGAAGGCCGAACTCAGGATTAATAAGCATACAAATAATGAGTCATCAAATGAATTTATACTGTCAAAATTAATTATAAAGTAATCAATAAATTATTCCGACAACTTTAATTAGTTTTAAAAATTCTATTACAAAATGCATAATTATTACCGAGCTATAAATAAATATTTACTTAAACTGCGAACACGTAATCGCATGACGTAATGTGTGACGCGGAAGTAGTTAAATAAAATGGACGCTCTGACTTTACGGATTTTATCAGTGAAAATTGTGACACATTTCATAGATTTCGGTGCTCAAAGTATTCGTTCGACCATAACTCACAGCTCACAATGACATCTTAATTTCTAAGTCATCTTTCTATCTTTAAAAAGTATCTAAAAAAAATACATTTTATTGTACACCACAATAAACAGGACAAAAAAAAACTGAAGAAATTAAGTACAATAAGGCAGTCTTATCGCTAAAGAGCGATCTCTTTTTTTTTTAACATTATAAGCTAGCGTTTAACTACAATCCCACCTGATGGTAAGTGGCGATGTAGTTTTTGTTGGTAGGCACACTAGCTTAGAAAGAGCCTATTCACTCTTCTCTTGAAGACACCCACATTGTAATCGGACGGAAAGACTGATGCAGGCAAATTATTCCAGTCCTTTACTGTACGCATTATGAACGACGAAGCAAAACGCTTCGTCCGAATGCAGGGTATATCGACAACAAAAGGATGGAGACCCGCCGTGCGTCTTGTTGTTCGATGATGGAAAGGGGAAGGGGGAATTAACTCATGTAATTCCTTCGCACACTCTCCAAAACGTAACCTGTAGAACACCATTAACGTACAATACATTAAGTAACTTCCAGACAACATTAGGCTAAGAAAAGACTTAGGACAGTTCGAGTAGTAAGATATATAGGTTTCTCACCAAAAGGTATTTATGTAATAGGCATATATGTACAATAGGTTTCCCAAAAAGATTTAAAAAAGAAGTAGTTGTCTTTGAAGCGGCTACGGAACCTGCTTTATGTCGTCTAAACGTGAACTCTAGCGACTTATTAATTTCGACCAACTTGACCTCTACGATCCCCTGCCTAAGCAGGAGCCGTTGCTCACCCCCTCAGTCAGTTAAGGACGAAGGAGAGCGATCTTGCTTCGACTACAACACATAACTTTGTCTTATGTATCTTTTTCTTTCAGATTATCTATATGATTCATTTTGTTATTGTGAAATAGTAATATACCACGATAATCTGTTTTTTTTTTTTTTTTTTTTAAAATAGTAAATGTATTTGATCTCTGAGTCACTAACTGCGTACGTGTACAACAATGCATTATTCGATAAAAAAAAGAGCAATTACAATAACAATTACAAATTCACTAATCCATATCATATCGTACAGTCAGCGTTTCAATTTTAAATTGTTTCAATAATCATAAAATGCGGTAAGATAATGCGAACGATAAACCGATGCGGTAACTTTCTTGGAACAAAAGATAATAGATAACGGGCGTATCGACGACCCGATTGATGTTGAGAAGTCCCTTATCGCTGGCAACTCAGTGACTACGTGTCAGTACAGCAGGCAACACAGAACATGGCCGAATATCGTGCTGGTAAAGCCGGGATCAACGCTGAGGCCCAGGAGAGGATCAACAGCAAGTACAACAATGAGATCGCTCAAGAAACATTAGAATGGATCAAGAAACTGACCGGTGCGCCAGTAGATACCTCGGGAGATGCGGACAATCTATACGAGGTGCTGAAAGACGGTACGCTGCTATGCAAACTGGTCAACGCCATACAAGAGGGATCCGTTAAAAAGGTCAACCAATCCACCATGGCTTTCAAGTGCATGGAGAACATTAACGCGTTCCTCGAGGCGGCTAAGAAGTTGGGCGTGCCCCCGCAGGAAACTTTCCAGACTATTGATCTGTGGGAGAGACAAAATCTTTATTCGGTCGTGACATGCTTACAATCGTTAGGCAGGAAAGCCGGGAATTACGGTAAGCCATCGATCGGACCTAAGGAAGCCGAGAAGAACGTTCGGGAATTCAGTGAGGAGCAGCTCAAAGCCGGACAAAATGTTATATCCCTGCAGTATGGAACTAACAAGGGACAGCAATCCGGCATTTCGTTCGGAAACAGACGTCAGATGTGATATAAATATTTATTGATTATTTTTTTATTCGTGTAATGTTTTAATGAATAAATATTTTTTTTTTATTTTCTTAAAAAGACATATCTCATTGCTATTACATTCATAAAATGTGGTCAAGGTTTTAATTAATTTGCAGGAATGCGTAACGAGCGTTGATTAGATAAAACCCGGGTGCGCGCAGGTAGTTTTTAAAAATGCAATCATATTAAAATACACTTGCTTCTAAATTCTTGTAGCATCGAAACAAAGTAACCGTAGTTTTTAACTAGGCAGTTTGTAACAGATGTTATTTGTCATCAATTATGTATCTTTTTAAATTCATAAAAATAAAATTGAAATGTCGGTTTGTTATTCCAAATTAACAGCTTTTTACTGAATGCACATCAAATTATATTAGGTACTGACAAAAAATATTAATAGACAATTTTTTTTTTATTTTTGTCTGTTCCGACAAATCTCTGAAACGATTAACGACTATACTAGGTAGGTAGATCTTGCGAAGTACGAAGTAAAACTCACGGTATTTTTATTTCTAAATTGTATTTATTACTCGTTGTTTAGTTGTACAATACTATAATTTACTCATGTAACCAAATTAGTTAGGTTGTCGCATTGTTGTAGTAAATATAATGTTACATACACATTGGAAAATAAAAAAAAACTTTCCTTGCTTTTAGTGACATTTAAAGAAATGTCGGGGGCAGAGTAGAGGCCCCTGTAGCAACCTGCGTCAATATTACCTCGCTCCTATATCGATCCAACAACCGTAAAATTCTTTCGTGTAACACAATAATCAGTGTGTCTGCAACGATGACTTATGTAATCAAACGCTTTATTGAGTTCAGTCATGAAATAAATTCGTAAAAGTTTGGTATAGAATCGTAAAACTGACATTTATACATACATACAAAAAGATAGGACATATACATAACATCACATACACTGCTCTGACCCTAAAGGAAGTATCTAAAGAACTTGTAGTATGGAATATGAAACTTGGAAGGCACCTCAAATACCCCGACCCGAGACAATCTATTCGAACCCGGGACTATAGAGCTCGCGACACCATGAAAACCGTTGCGTTAGTCACTCGCCTAATGAGGTCGTCAAAACATCCACAAATACATAAAAGTCCACTGCGGGACTGTCAAAGTGTCAGATGCTACGGTCGGCGATCGGCTTGCCGAGCGTGGTAATAATAGTTACGAATAGAAAATCCATGTAAAGGTCCTAAAATATACATTTGATATGATTTTAAGCTATCGGAATGCATTAAAAGAGAGCAATATCGGTATAACAAAGGAAGTAAGCTACAGATTAACTGGGATGACTCACGCACTATTAACGTGCTCACCTACCTGTTACTATCACATTATATTTGTATTTCATTGGATTTAAAAAGAAAAAAAGAATACTGGAAACTCCTATCATCACTTTTCCTGTTTACCACTCTAACCAAGCTGCTAGTGTGTCTGAAAGTGGTTTACGTCAATTGTCTGAATGTTGGGACCGAACCTGCGACGTCATGTAATAGTGTTCGCAGTCTGCACGCTAAACCATATGGCTATTGCCGCCTCCGTAATAAAAGGCGATAATAGTCACGAAAGCTAAATGGTTGGGTGATCGGAATCCGAGTAAAGAGATCCAAGTTCGATCCCTGGGTGGTAGGCTCTGAAAAATAAGTTTGTTTATAATGTCATGTACGATTTATATGGCTTAATTATTATGGCTTGGATAGAAAGACGACGACAGGCTCACCATCTCACGTTGCCCCCAAAAATTTAGCTGCCATTTCCTTTTTCAAAGGACCTTAGTCGCGTAGAAATGTGTTAAATTATTACACCGGTACCAATGGCGACACTTAATTGCTAAATATATGGTAATTTAGGATGACTAGCCGCCATAATATCACGTCGGAGCCCAGGAAGCCACGGTCACGCCTCGGTAACGGCGGAAGCGCGGATGTCCGACCCCTGTTACTTTTAAATACATCTCTCTCGTTTACACCTATTTATTTTTACGTAAGTATGTAGAAGAAAGAAACTTACCACAAGCTGCACTAATGCTGCTGTAAATAGTTAACACCGTAATATTCTTTAGGATAACATATTACAGGTTTAACGAACCTTTTTGTTTACATAATTATACAACGTTGCTTACATACGTGATGTATCTCTGACGAGGCAATGAATAAATTGCTAGAGCACGTCATACGTTAGCAATAAAAAAAAATTAAACTAAATAAAACTAAGTAAGCTTAATACTTATGACAAAGTAAGCTTAATAATACTTACAATTATTATTATTATATTTTCACGCATAGTCTCTAGGGTACACAAACCTCCCATATTGCGTAGCTCTTCCTTTCGTGTTCGGTCGGCTAAGGCAACGCTGCACAATTTATTTAGAGTACGCATTTCAGTTTATTCTTCTTTTAGCAGATCTGGAGGACTTATAAGAATACTAGGCTATATATAATGATTTCTATAAATAAAAATCAGTTACTATTTATTTCGTTCAAGCCAACGATATAATTCGTACATAAGTTTTTGTAAAACCCATTGGTACGAGCCTCCTCCTGGGGATGGAACTCGGCTATCGTGACGTTTTGTTATGTGTGTTGTTTTGTCGGCGGCGACGGGCTCACCACCTGTCACGTTTTCGCGAAAATATCTTCGGTTCTGTCTAAACTAGACCTCTGTCAACCCCTGTAAACCCCTGTATTGGAAATTGCGTGAAGATATTTATTTTATTTATTTCGTCTCATTATTTTATACCCAGAGTCGGATACAGTTTTAGTACACATACTGCATTATAAAGCAATATTTTAAATCACTATTATATTTAGTCGCGAGTTATAATAAGTCAGTTACAATGTATAAACTTTTTATATCATTCTTTTATTTGCAATTTTTAAGTTAAGTAATACGTATTACTCCATAAAAATGATAGAGAGATTTAACCAAAAGAAGACAATGTTACAAATGCAAGTTTGTCAGTTTGTTGTTATTTAGATGCTGTAATCAATTCGCAATGCACATTAGCTTAAATTCTGGATTCACATAGTCATAGACTACCTTTGTCTCATTTATGTAATTCATTCAAATCTGTTCGAAGTTGTACAGAGTAGAGTTCGTTGGTAAATAATTTCAAAATGTTGCCATTTAATAATATATAAATTAAAACGCCATATGAATTAAAAAGCGATCGAATTTCGAACACTGAACGAGACACTAAAACTTATTATATTTTCTAAAAATATATTACCTAACTAATATCATCAAAAAAAAATTAAATATCTTCACGCAATTCCCAATACAGGGGTAGACAGAGGTCAAGTCTAGACAATTAAGTCCCTTTGACCCACCTTCCACCGAAGATATTTTCGGGACAACGTGACAGGTGGTGAGTCCGTCGCCGTCTTTATGTCTCAGCCAACGATGAAATTCGTACATAAGTTTTTGAAAAACTCATTGGTACTGCCACCTGGGGATCGAACTCGGGTCTCTCGACTCGAAATTCCGACCACCCAACAACTCGGCTATCGTGACTTATCTCACTAATATCACTTTAGTTATAACGAAGTGAAAGTGTGCATATAAGTTATATTAAATTTTAAAACTATGACATTGCATTTTAACGTATCATAATGAGGTGACGATAAAATATATAAGTTTGTTAACTTTCTTTTACGTATACGACGTATACAGTATTAAGTTAATATTCTTATTGTATAAACAAGCGATACATATAATTTACGATATATATATATATATATATATATATATATATATATATATATATATATATATATATATATATATATATATATATATATATATATATATATATATATATATATATATATATATATATATATAATTTTGCGCTAATAATATTTAAAAAACATATATGCTTGACAAGCGTGGCGATCATTTCAAATCCTCCAAAGTGAAAGGCTTATAAGTGCGGTTAGAAGATGTTAAATCAATATACTTATTCAATGACCTAGGTATCAGGCGACAATTCAGCGTACATACGTAATATTACATTTTAGATCATTGAAAACTATATTTTCTTTTACTTTTTTCCTTTACAGCCTCGAGAGTCCACTGCTGAACCTAGGCTTACCCTAAAAATTTCCAGAACGGAACTGAACAGTCCTTGGCCGTATTAAGCCTTAGTAAACTATATACATGTTTACTAAGGCTTGATACCAACAGCATGATAGATGTACTGTCATGACATGCAAACGTGTTCTTGCTTACGTCGAGAGACTAAGGAATTCAGGTTAAGCCGTTAATCCCAGCTTTTCCCCGGGGCCGGTGGTCATTTCATCAATTAAACATAGATAACTTTCACACAAACATAGAGTAATACTTAGAAAATGATAAAATTTATTAGTACGATTAAAAACAGCCTTGACATCCCATTTTGCGAGTACAGTTCAGTTAATAGTAGTAGGAAGTAGTTATTTTCTGCACGCGACTTTGCCGCATTTTTCCGAAATTCCTCCGGGATTCTTTTATTTTCGGAAGTCAAAATTTGCTTATCAGATAAAACTCTGTGAAGCAAAATAATATTTCACATTTTACCAATACATTATTTTCCGAAGAGCAATGCAAACATTGCTTGTGTCAGGTTTTCTATTGTTTCTAACAACACAATTTGAAAGGTTTATACTTACAGATTAAACTATTCTATACAAGTGACGAAGCAACTGTTACCAACTAAGTTGTTGTGTACCAACAAAAAAGTAATTATGTGTACGGTTTTCTATTATAGTTAAACTATTTGTACCTTCTAGTAGTCACGATAGCCGAGTTGTTGAGTGGTCGGAATTTCGAGTCGAGAGACCCGAGTTCGATCCCCAGGTGGCAGTACCAATGAGTATTTCAAAAAATTATGTACGAATTTCATCGCTGGCTTGGCCATAAAGACGGCGACGGGCTCCCCACCTGTCACGTTGTCCCGAAAATATCTTCAGTGGAAGGTGGGTCAAAGGGACTTAATTGTCTAGACTTGACCTCTGTCTACCCCTTTATTGGGGATTGCGTGAAGATATTTTTTAAACTATTTGGATTCCATCCCCTTCCACCCCTTAGGATGCCTCTACAGGAAAAGTCTTTCAAATGTCATTGGTTACTACCAGATGGCATGATAACCATCTCGTTAAATAATTAAAATACTCATACTCATAATAGCAGACCGGTGGTGGATAGCAGAGTTCCGTATCTGGTACTATGATCGCTAATCCGCTTTCCATTCGTGGCGATTAATAACAAACCTTTCCTCCTTAATGGGTGAGGATCGAAGTGTAGTCCTTCAATGGACTTTTACTGGCCTTTATATGTATAACATTCCGCGATAAAATCGCCTAACAAATCCCGAGCCAGATCATATGAAATATTCACTCGCGTGCTATTCCTATATAAATTCCTGTGCGTCCGCGTGTTTTCTACGCGTAATACGATATTGAGCGCGCTTGTGCGGCTTCCTTTGACCACCTCGCCGCAACGCATCGTGTCAGGGCTGTCAGTGAATAACTGAAGGGAATATTCCATTAGGGCTCTACCTGTGCGCGCAATACTCATCCTAATGTGGGCTTCAATTAAGCAAAGCCTCTGCGGTTGTTAGTAGCGTAATCATACAGCCCTGAAAATGTCATACGGTCACGATAGCCGAGTGGCTGGGTGATCACAATTCGAGTCAAGAGACCCGAATTATATCCTCAAGTGACAGACACGTGCCAATGGTTTTTTTTTTTTTCAATAACTTGTGTATGAATTATATCATTGGCTTGGATATAAAGACGGCGTAAGGCACACCACCTGTCACGTTGTCTCAAAAAATGTCTACAATCGTAGCTAATCGAAGTCACCAACTACCGGGTCGTCAAGTTTACAAAAATTTATTTGTACACTATCGGTGGTCAGCGGCCCTTGACGCTGCACTTAAAGTCTCGGCCGGGGCCCTACTTACCGTTAACCAATCGGAGATTATCTCTTAATAACGGGATGGTATCCGCTTTCGTCGGTAATTGTACTGTACTCGCGTATATCGGCAAGATGCGGCACATTAGTCGCATGTACGATAAAATTTTATTTTCTTATAAGTCACCTGTACCAAAAATTTTCACTTGCCCTACCTATTGTAGGTATAGTATAGTAGGTATTACATGTATACTTATATACTTTACGTTAACGTCCCTATCGGAGTAAATATTTACGCTGTGGTTTAAGAATCACCAACCCCTCGGTTGCCGTGGGTTGAGGCGACTGAAGGCAAAGCCTTGTAAACTGTTATGTGGTTACATGTAATTGTGTTATCGGTTGATAACCCTTGATTTTGTTTCTTGTTTCAGTACCTCATAAGAAAATTAATAACAATAAATAAATAAATACATCACATCACATCACAAACACACAGGCCTTGACAAAATGTAAGAAATGTAGTTTTCTATATTCACCCATCCGGGAGTCGAACCCGGGACACCAGAGCAGACGACACCCTTTTTTTATAGATAAGGGAGGCAAACGAGCAGGTGGCTCACGTGATGGTAAGTGATTACCGCCGCCCATGAACACCCGCAATACCAGAGACTTAGCAGATGCGTTGCCTCCCTTAGAGTGCCCCCCTCCCCCAGAATTGGGGGAGAGGGGTGTCTGGGCCACCGGTTACCTGCACTCACCAGACGAAACGCAGAAGTTTGTTAAACTTCTACTTCACGCCGGTATTCTGTGAGGTCGTGGTCCTTCCCCGGTCGAGCCGGCCCATTCATGCAACAACAAAAGCTGATGCGTGGCTCTACCACTTTTAAAATCCGCGATGCGTAAGTCCACGGAGGTCGTCTGAAAATAAGCATTGTATTTGTACAAAAAACTACTTTTTTAACTTTTTTGGAAATCGAAGTCATTTCGAACATTGGTCAGAACTCATAATGTTCTTTAGCGACACGTAAAAAAGTTTTAGCGTAATAATAAAATTAACATACATTTCTACAAGTGTCTTCTAATTTTAATCCGTTTTCTTTGTTAGAAACGCTACAATAAATAAAATAACAATACAGGTTAGTGAGCAATGGGCGGTTTTACTTCTGGTAGCAATGTCTTTCATACGAAAGGTAACAGACAGACGCCTTTATCTATCCGTCCCTAATATAAATTATATTTTACAATATTACATTATGTATTGCACAAATCCAAAAAAGTAACTAAAATGCGTAATACATATAATATTTATGTATTATGCAGCGATAACCTCACCTCTTGTCACTTCCCAAATAATGTTTAGTGAAAGGGTGTTCGAAAAGACTTAATGGTCTAAAACTCTGTCTATCCCCGTATTGGGAAAATTCATAAGGATAAAAGAATTTAATAAAATCGTGACTAAAACTAACGGTCCGAATAATCGCAAACGTCTACCAATCGTATATGTTTGAAAAAAAAAGGGTCATTTCTGTTCATTGATAATATTTGAGTGAAACCAAGTGGTTAAAAGTACTGTCTGTGCCCAAAAACATTAATTTTAGAACTCTTGTAATGTAATAAGTATGCATATAATTTAAATTCATGCTCATTTTAATATAGTCACGATAGCCGAGTGGTTAGGTGATTGGAAGTCGAGTCAAGAGACCCGAGTTGATCCCCAAAAAAATTTTGTACGATTTATATCGTTTGCTTGAACGTAAAGACGGCGACGGGCTCACTACGTCTCACGACGTCCCAATAAATGTCACTAAATGTGGATCAAAATGATTTCATTGTCCACACCCCTGTCTACCCTTGTATTGGGGATGGCGTGAACATATTTAATTTTATTAATTTCTGTGCTGTAAGGTTCTCTGCATTTTACAGTTGCTGGTTTTATAGGACCTATTAATTTTCTCTGAGCTGATCGATTTCCCCAGTGTACGCTAATGACAGCTGTTTATTGCATATATTACACATAATTGAGGTGGTGATTAAAGCAAGCCTGGAAATGGGGTAGAAAACTTTATAAGTGATTTCTCCTTCATACATGTTTATTCGTACATCTCCTTCATACATAACATGTTTAAAGTGCTAATCTTGACACGTTAGTAGATTGGTATCTCAAGTCTAAAACAACTGTAACTATAAGACAACGTTTTGCTTTGATAGTGTTTCATGTTAAGCTTATTTAAATAAATTTAATTTACATTAGAAAAAAATTCTAGACACGATTTTATTTTTGGTAACATCCTATTAAGTAACTACTTTTGGCAACATCCTATGGAATGAATACTCCCTATTATGGAAAAAATAAAACCATTTCGGGGTCATGAAAGTCTGTTAGAATCTTTCCAGGGTCAAAATCATTTCAGAAAACGATGTTTTGAATGCCCGATTATTTTGGATATTTATTTTTAAAAACATATATTTGCTCTCTGCTCTATGGTAGCGAACAAAGATTATGTACAGCCAGCAACTTTCGTATTTTACGCGAACATTTGAAAGTGATTTGACGATTTTGTATGCAATACTTGCGGGTCAGTTACTGACATGGAGAACAGAGACACTGCACTTTCTCCATTGATGCGAACTGTTCAATCTCGCGATGTATCATGCTTTCGTGAACGCCGTCAGCAAATTTAATGAAGCTTTCACCGTTCATCCGTTACCAGAGCTTTGCCTCAATTAGTAATGTCTTCGTATTTACGAAGGATCGAATGTTTGATAAAATATTTGTTTAATTATTATCCGCTTATATATAAGCTGTGGTAACATAGTCGACAGGGCGCTTAAGAAAGACAAAAAGGCAGGTTCAATACCCAATGCGGCCACGACTGAAGTTATTCATAGACATTTTAGGTGCTTTCATCACTTGCACGTCGGTGAAGAAGAACATGGAACTTAATAGTTTTTATATATTCACGCACTTTCCTACATTAGGTAGGCAGAGGTGTAGACAATGAAGCCCCTTCGACCCACTATTCACCGAAGTTTATTTGAGACAACGTGACAGGTGAACCAAATAACAAAAATAAAAAATATTTTGAAGATATGCGTAGTTCATATCGCAAGCACTGAAACAACCTGTCTAAAGTTTCCCTGCTCTGAATATACCCTGACGATTATATACTTTTACCAACTCTACACCACATATTTTTTTTTTTTTTTTACACCTCATATAACCTCTCGACGACCTCCGTGGATGAGTGGCGTACAAACCAGTTTTCACGGTGTCGCCAGCTCTAAAGTCCCGGGTTCGATATAGTGACAGACAAATGCAGAAAACAACTTTTTCTTCGTTGTCTCGCGTCTTGGTGTTTATGGCACGTGTTGTACCTTCGTTGTTTCTGATTCCGTAACCCGCGTGCTTTAGCATTGGGATGTGAGCTATGTATGTGATGTTGTACCTATCTATGTATTTAAACTGCGCGGCTGGGTGGCGTGCGTCACTCCAGGGGGGCTCCAATTGATACGGCCTCGCGCGTGCCCCCGCGATGATTTGCTAGTTAACCTGCCCATCGATACGGATTGACCCCATTGCACCCGGCCGTCGCGATCGACAATTGTTTGTTCACCTATTTAAATTAACACGTATCGAAGGCTCTTCTGAACCGGTGTATTCCTTTTTCAAAGTTTTTTTTTAATAATAATATTAATTACGTACATAGATGTGGACAGCATCTCATGCATAACTCTAATTACAAAGTACGCAGCGCTTGTTATGGAATCGGAAACAACGATGGTACTACAAACGTCGACCAGTGATAATGTACCAAATTACCCAACAACTCGTCTATCGTGACTTTTTTTGTGACTTGTGAAAATCATTAATAGCTTTGTTATTACATTCTCTGGAGCATACTTAAAGTTTCTCAATGCAATTCTACTCCAAAATGCTCATGCTTTTCAAACGGCTGAAGAATTTTTATTCAATTATTTATTATGTTAGTATATAACAACACTCTTGGTCAAGTCACACTTTCTGAACAAAATATCTGAACGAATTTGAATAAAACTTGGTGCATTGATCGCATATAATCTGAATCAACATGTATTATTCCTTCTATGCCGAGAACAGGAGCAGGCACAGTCCCTGTGGAAAAGCTCCCGGACTTGATGTTCCTAAATTGACTTTAATTAAGTTAAATATAACTTTATTGTACACCAAACATAAAATAACTAGATTTTAAATAGTTGTATTTGAAGTTCAGAGAGGGAAACAGTCTTTTAATAATATAATTAATATCACGAGAATTTCTAGATATGGCTCATACGGCGTCGCGTGCACAGTATCTTTTTTTTGGATTTTATGGCCATTATTATCATCAGCTTGCTTAGTCGTTCAAAAATCGAAAATTAAACCATTTAAAATTTATGGAATTGAAAATCTCATCTATTTAAAAATCAAAGAATAAACTGCGGATCACATCAAACCAAAGATTAAATAGCACTAGCTTTTTTTCAATATTAACACATTTTATTTGATACCGTATCGTATAGCAAATTACCAAACGCATTAGTTGTCTGTCGACGACTTGGTCCGTTGTAACGGTCGATGTCGTTCCTAATAATCCAGTTGGTATGCATTTTGTACGCGGCAGCTGCGTCGTCGGTTGCATTAGGACGTTTTACATCGCCCGCGCGGAAGCGGTGCGACAATCTGTTTGTGTAACGTATTATGAAATATGAAAACACTTAATAAAAACCTTACGTAACTGAATCAGAGAATTATTAAACCGAGAAACGAGGGCTACTGCAGATTTATTAATAATTACTATGTTAATCAATTATAATACGAAATTTTACAATAAAAAAACAATGTTGTAGTACGTAAAAGGATAAAGGTATCTTCAGAAGATTCGACATAATGTTCTCAAGTACTTTGGAGCATTTGTTGTGCTGCTCAAAATATATTCTATGATTTCACAGATGAGCAGATTCTTTACGTTCACCAGGAAATTCAGCGTTGAAATTTTAATTATTTGTAGTGATGCCAGAAGCATATTAAAGCAAAGTAGTAAATTAAGTTATAAACGGTAGTTTTCATTCTCTTTACCATTTAAAACTTATTCGCCGCTTCGATACTGTATCGTCTTAATCTGTAATAACCTTATTTGTGTCTACTGGGAGGATTGAACTGTGACCTACATTGGAAGGGTTGCCAGGCTTCCAAGTTGACTTGCGGACACAGTGTCCATTGGGTATGTTTGTGATTATTAGAATTATGAAAAAAGTAATAACTACGAATTGCAGATGTTTTATCGCGGAACGCAAACCGTGAGGAACCGGTTTTGATGTCCCGTTGAAATAAGTAGTGCGACTGTAATATTCACCATGTAACGGACCCATCTGAGTCTAGGCATATAGGTTTCAAAATAAATATTTACTTATATCACTTTTCTTACTGTGGTTGATTTAAGAAGGGACTTAGAGAAGTGAGTCGTTTGAGAAACAACTAAATTAAACCAGACCAGTGAAAGGCCGAAGGGTAAGGTATCTGGTGTTTGGTACTGCGATCACCAATAGTAAATCCTCTTGCCGGGAGAGGCCTACGTTCTGCAGAAAACTTGAACTGTTCGTTATGTATTTATGTATATGTACAATGTATATAGTTATGACATGATCAAGTCTAACTTTCCTTTTTTTATTAGTAAAGCGGACAAACTAGCGATTGGTTAACCTGGTATCTGACAATATACACCTGTCCCCTATGTATCTCATCTATCATTTTATCATATACACCATGTGAAAATGTTCGTTGCAACTCAAAAAGGAAGGAATTTGACAAAAGTAAGGATAAGAGGAGGGAAGGAAAGGTTCTTTCGGATACAATACTACAAACGAAACTCATAAGCACGAAATATTTTATTTTTTTATTTTGCAAAACCGTGACAAGAATTCGTGCACACTCCGCCATTTCAACAACCACAAAAATAAATTGCACTGTAAAATATTTTGTTAAATAACCAAATTACAGTTTACATATTACATTAAATATTATACACACTCATAAAAAACACGTTTACTTTCTAATTAAAAAAATAACTTAAAAAAATATTTATTTCAATTTAATTATTGCAAAGAATGTCCGAGTAAAATACAATTAAATTGGTAATCCCATTGACCAGTTATGCTGAGTGACCCTAAATGCGGTTCACATCGTGCCTTGGCATTGAGGCGACTCGATGACTAATGCGATCTTTTTCTTATTTAAATAGCCCTTGGTATTTTCGAAAGGTAGCGTCTTATGACAACGGATCTTCCAGAAACGTCTTAGCAAAATGTAATTTGGAAAGTGGAAAATTTGGCACACATAATTAGATTAGTCTTAGAAAGTGAATTTGATGTTATGAAAAATTTCCATCGATCCGCTCTACTTTGTTCTATTAGCACTTTCAAAATGGATAACCTAATAATTTCTTTGTAAATATTCGTTGAACAACAATGTTATAACTTGTAAGTCCATGCCCTACTGAATTTGTATGTATTTTGCGCCCACGGCAAAATATGAAATGCCAAGAAATAAAATTAAATGAGACTTAAATAAACTAATAAGTCACGATAGCAGAGTGTTTGGAAATTTCGAGTCAAGAGACCAGAATTCGATCCCCAGGTGGCAGGCTCGTACCAATGGGTTTTTCAAAAACTTATGTACGAATCATATCGTTGGCTTGGACATAAAGACGGCGACGGGCTCACCACCTGTCACGTAGTCCCGTACATATCTTCGGTGGAAGGTGGGTCAAAGGGACTTAATTGTCTAGACAAGACCTCTGTCTGCCCCTATAATGGGAATAGCGTGAAGATATTTATTTATCTTCATTTATTATTTTATTATTAAGAAACATAAAATAGACTACAGAATAATTTACAGGCTCATCTTTAAAAGTGATCTCTTAAAGGCAAGCTTTGGATGGATAGGAACTAGAGTATAATCACAAATTTATAATGTATGCCTGGTTAGTAGCGATCCTGCCTTCGAAAGAATAAATGAATGTCTATGATAAATTATGCCCATGATGATAATGTTTGCCCACAATATGTCGGCAGTAATTGTAATTTTTAGGGCCATTTATTTTTTGTCAAATTTAAGTATAAGATATCGATTAACTATCAAGTTTAAAAATAGCATCTTTCTTTTATGTGAGATTGTCACTGTTGCTAAGAGTCTAATTTTTGCAACTTTCTATAATCATAAAAAGTTTAAGTAACAATCTTTCGACCAGATTCATTTTTTGCTATTTTCTCGTACAATTTTTTCCTGTGTGCTTTCTGCTTGAAAATTACACTGAATGACGTGTTAGGCAATCGCGTGTCGGGACCAGACTAAGCAGTGAAGTTGAAGCTTTCTGTTTTTGTTTCTTTTCATTTCCATGACGGATATGTTCGTTTGTCTATTGTTATTCAACAACCAGCAATAACACGGTTTGCTTTGTCGTTTTCTTATTATTGCTTCGATTTCTGTTTGAGGTTACTTTAAATAGATTTAATATTTTGCGCAATTTCCGACATAAAAAAGACATAAAGCAGAGGTCTCGGCAATTAAGTGTTTTCGACCCACTTTCCACCGAAGACATTTTTTGGGACAACGTGACAAGTGGTGAGCCCGTCGTCGTCTTTTTGCCCAAGCCATATAAATCGTACATAAGTTTTAAAAAAGCCCATTGGTACGAGCCTTGGATCGAAGTTCTACGAAGGACTCGAATTCCGAGTCAACCACTCCGCTATCGTGACAAAATCCGATATAATTCCAGCTTTGTTTTCCGAAACGCTCAAACTACGTTTCTCGAACTGCGACACCTTTTAGGCGTGTGCTCTATACATTCTCTTTTCAACTTTTCTCATTTAAAATCAAATTTCTTTAAAATTTAATTATAATATAAAGTCTGTTAACAAGGGGTTAAGTCTGTTAACGTTCTCACGGTAAAAAGTGGCTATAAAACCTGCTCGCGCTGTATCCTGTTAGAGCTTGGCGCCTGTCTATTTATAACTGACGCTAACTCCCACACTGGTTTACGTGTAATCCGCATGTCCACTTGCCACTTATAATTGACATATATATACGCCATTCCTATATTACATATTTATACATATGTATGTGTGTATGGATTATATGTATCTGTTTCTTTTATATATGTTCGCAAATAAATATTTCGTGAAATAAACTGGTAATAAATAATAGTTTAAAAAAACTAAAAAACACGCTTTTAATGGAAAACCGAACTAAAAAATAGAAAATAAATTGTAATAAATTTAAATTAAGAATAGCCTTAAAAATTTCAATAAATATAAATTAATAATAGTGTGAATAAACGCTATTCTTAATTTATTTTCTATTTTTTAGTTCGGTTTTCTATAAAAAGCGTGTTTTTTTAGTTTTTTAAACTATTATTTATTTTTTACATTTTAGTTTTTTTTTATCAAATTAGTGTATTGTCATCGGACCTCGATAAAACAAGGTTTGAATGAAATCTGGCCGTTAATAAATGCTAAAATATTCATTTCAGCATTTATTAATGGGTTCTTATTGAGGAGCAGCATATTCTGATTATTATTATTATATATTATTATTATTATTAAATTAATATAATACAATATCAGTTGACACCCACACGATAAAATATTATAATCTTTAGTCTTAACACAGTATAATTAAAATAATAGTAAGAACCACTCATCTCTCCTCAATTAAAAAGCCACCTCGTTCATTACAGTATATAAAACTAAATAAAATAAAATATTGTTGACATTTATACTGGTAATGTCAAACACGTAATAATGCGTTGTTAAACGGGGTAAATTGTCGGTGAATAATTTCAAAATGTCGCCACTTAAAAATGTATTAAAATTACGATCGAATTTCGATAGGCTATTTTACGTCCTACGATTACTTGTTTCCTATCTTCCATGATAATAGAATCAATATAAGTATAAGTACAAGTACAGTTACGACACTGTACACACTCTTTTGGTTCAAGTAACGAGTGTCCGATACTGTTACAACAGCCACATAACAAAAGGCCTAGAGTTATTACTGATGTAGGGTTTCAAAAAGGTACATACATAGATAGAGACATCATCACATACGTTGCTCTCATCCCATCATCAAAGAATGCAGCATAAGCATGCGTATTATGCGACATGAAACAAGATGGCGGCATCACAATCACCCAGACCCGAGAAAATGTAGAAAAACTGGTTTCTCTACACTGACCCGACAGAATCGAACCCGGGACCTCGGAGATGAACACACCTTGAAAACCGATGTTTACGCCACTCGTCCACGGAGGTTGTCTAGTAAATTAACTCAAAGTAGAACAGAATTTAAAGCCTACGAAGAATCAAGTTGAAAATAAAATTTCAAGCTGACATTGAGCGTTCCCTGAAGCATTGTAGAAACGTGCACGTAATTGCATTCACGTGGCGACTCTCATTGAGAAACGAGCCCGGGATTCGCAACCCGACCCCGGAGGTCGCAGTGTCAATTCGGCCTCGTGACTCACAATCAGCCGGTGGCGACAATTGTTATACGGCGCGCAGATTACTGACATCCGAGGTTCCAAATTTAAACTTATTTAATGTATATATGATTTTTTGAGAAGAATAATGATTTTTTTTATCTTCACGCTTGTTCAATATACTGGGGAATCTTTCACCAAAGTCTATGTGGGACTACGTGTCAGGTTATCTTATTAATATCTTAGTCCAAGCCAACGCCACAATATACTTTCAATTATATTGGTAAATTGATTAATATTTATATATACATATAAACATTCAAGACTCAAGTAAAAACCTTCATAAAATAAATGTTTGTACCTAGCGGCAATCGAACTAGCACCCCTAAACTTCGAAGGTAGCGTCTGTGTAATATTTGTATGTTAATATAGGTCCACGTAAGTCTATCGTATCGTTGGCTCTAGACGACAGGAGGTTCACCACCGGTCACGTTGTTCCAAATCAATTAAAAAAAATATCTTCACGCAATTCCCAATACAGGGGTAGACAGAGGTCAAGTCTAGACAATTAAGTCCCTTTGACCCACCTTCAACCGAAGACAACGTGATTATTTTCGGGACAACGTGACAGGTGGTGAGCCCGTCGCCGTCTTTATGTCCAAGCCAACGATGAAATTCGTACATAAGTTTTTGAAAAACTCATTGGTACTGCCACCTGGGGATCGAACTCGGGTCTCTCGACTCGAAATTCAGACCACCCAACAACTCGGCTATCGTGACTTTTTATTGATGATTTTTGAGAAGAATAATGATTTTTTTATCCTATTCAAAGCAAATAAATACTTTGACTTTGACTTTATAAACATCCATGACTCAAGTAAAAACCTTCATATTCATCACATTGATATTTGCCCCTGGCAGGAATCGAACTAGCACCGCTAAACTTCGAAGGTAGCATCTATGTAACATTTATATGTAAACATAAGTCCATGTAAGTGTATTGTATCGTTGGCTCTAGACGACAGGAGGCTCACCACCTGTCACGTTGTCCCAAATCAGTGAAAATTAATGAAAGAACAATAGAGCGCAATTATCTAGACCTCTGCTACTCCTGTATCGAGAATAAGCGTGCAGGTAAAAAAAATCATTTCATAAACTTCGTGCCTCTGTCAATCGATTTAATAAGAGTACATACGGCTTGTGTATACAATAGTATACATAATAATGTATACAACGGTTTATTTGTTCATGAAACATCTGCCTCTAACACTCGTACGGGATGTTCTGTAGTGAATCATGGTCGTACTTTAAATCAATTAAGTACAGAGGGAGTTTGTCACTTTGTTGTGTTAGTTTAGTTTTTTTTTAATAATGTCTCGTTTGTGTCACGTGTATTTGAGACACGAACGACAATAATTGTATAATTAGTAAAATTACATAAATCTGTGAATCGATGCTTGGAAATATAATAAGAAAACAATGAATCTGTTCACGATGTGGTTTCGGCGCAATTTTAAACCACCTCCCTTTCTTCCCTTTGTCTTAAAAGGTGATTAGAAGTGAAACTTAATAAATACCATTGGCTACCGACAGATGGCGGAATAACCGTCTCGAAATGTACCAGTTGAAAGTTCAAACCACCAACCCTCTCTTCCCGTGGATGTCCAAAAAGGGAACTGATTGAAAATACTTTACAATAGTTTATTATAATTACTTTACGTTACCCTTAAAATACCTTAGGCTACTGACGAATAGCGGAATAACCGTTTCGAAATATCATTTAAGAGACCGGCCTTTACAGGCCTTTAAATATAAATAAATTATTTATTTATTATTTATTTATTTATATTTAAAGGCCTGTAAATGCCGGTCTGTTAAATTATAGTTAAATTATATAGTCTGTTAAGTCGTATATAAGTATTGCCTGTTAAATTATATATAATTATTTATTTAATAAACATTTACATTGCTCTGATACCAAAGTAGGCACATATGTTATTGAATCGGAAATCGGAAACATCGAATCGTAAGCACCACAAACACGCAATCCTATAAAAATGTAGAAAAACCGGTTTCTCTACATAAAAAATCGCACATCCAAAAAAAATAATTGAAATACTATTTTAACACATCAGGCCACTGGCAATGTTGTGGTTTGAGGGTATCATTCGAAAGGTAATTTCATTAGCTTTCAGCAATTTTAATTGAATTTTACTTTTAAAACGAGACGAAAGTGAAATAAAAAAAAGACTGGGTATGTATAAATTTGCAAATTAACAATTTAAAAGCCCCGGTACGTTTGGAACGTTGGTACGTTTTAAAAATTTAAAACGTACCAATGGGTATTTCTAAAAACCTATGTACAAATTATATCGTTGGCTTGGTCATAAAAATGGCGACGGGCTCACCACCTGTCGCATTGTCCCGAAAATATCTTCGGTGGAAGGTGGGTCGAAGGGACTTAATTGTCTAGACTCGCCCTCTGTCTACCCCTGTATTGGGAAGAGCGTGAAGATATATAATATATTATATTATTATTTTATATTATTTTATTTTTACGAAAGTATTCGCGCATGGAGACCAGGACGCAGCCTGTTACTAATATGTTACAGTCGGTTTAGCATATTTAGGGTCATTTGAGACCTAAATCTTAGACATAAAGGTGCGGCCACTTATTCTACCTAATTTCGCTGAAAAGAGCACAGATTGAGGTCGGGTCATGGTACAATGTTTCGCGTGACCGGAATAATAGTGTCCCTTGTTAACTAGCACCCTATTTATAAATTGTTATGGTCGAAAATATCTTAGCAAATTACATCGTCGTGCGAGATGGGCACACAACCATTGTCGTTTTTCACTAAAATGTCTCAGGTCACTGACCCGGTCGCCTCGGCTTTGTTGTGTTTTGGAACGTACAGGCTTGAAGGGCGAAATTAAAAAAAATTACATCTTCACGCCATTCGTAATACTGGGGTAGACAGATGTGTAGACAATTAAGTCGTTTTGACCAAGCTTTCACTAGACATTTTTTGTAATTACCTGCCAGGTGGTGAGCCGGAGCGACTATGTAAACGGTACATATGTTTTGAAAAAACCTATTGACACGAGCCACCACCTGGGCGATCGAACTCGGATCTTTTCACTCGAATGCCGATCACCGAACCACTCGGCTGTCGTGACTTTTTTGTCTTGAAGGGCGGTAGTGTGTTCACCTTTTGTAGACTGATAAGCTTAATCCTCTGTAGGTGCTTTCTTAAAAGGTATTTGTACGATTAATAGTTGAAGAGAAGTTATTTTATGTATAGGCAAGAAAACAATATTAATTAAATCTCAGAAAGATTGAGCGTATACCGCTTGCTTGCTCTGTCTCCTTGGTATAAAAATCTACTATTACATGACTGTGTGTGAACCTTGAAGTAAGCAATATAAAAACAAATATACATATATAGATAAGGACAACGACACATATTATTCTGATTAGAAATTGTCTCGTCCGAAAATCGAACCTAGGACATCAGAGCATAAACTGAGAGCCATGAAAGCCGATGTGTAACTCAACCGTGAGGGTCATGAGAAAATAAGCGTTATTTTTAACACAATATTCTGTAACACCAAACGACTGTTTGAAATAAAAGTCATTTTGAATTGATAATCTTCACGCCATTCCCAATAGACAGAGGTCCCAACAATGAATTCCTTTCGGCCCTCCTTTCACCGATGACATTTCTTGGGACAACCTGGCAGTTGGCCTGTCGCCATCTTCATGCCCAAGCCAACAATAAAAATTGTGCCTAAGTTTTGAAATAACTCATTAATACGAGCCTACCACATAAGCATATCGAACTATCTTGATTCGAATTCCGATCACCCAACTCCTCGGCTAACGTGATACTTGAAGTTCGCTCAGAAGTCATAATGTTCATAACACGTAAACAAGTTACACATAAACGTAATGTAAATACAAAAAATAGATTGTAATAACTTCGATGGTTTGGGCATGTTGAGCGAAAGAGTGAAGACCGAAAGGTGAAGAAAAAGAATAAGAAGCGGTCGAGGTAGGCCGAGACTAATTTTCGAAGACCATGTGAGCAAATTGCTCGCAGAGGGAAGGGTCTAGAGAAAGAGTCAAAGAAGCGAAAGAGGTATGTGAGGATCGTGACACTTGGCGATCTGTTCTCTCTGGCTACCCCGTCAGGGATTGTGCGTGAAGATAAGTAAATAAGTAAAAAATAATTAAAAACGCGATAAAATACGAAAATCGTTTTATTTAAAAAAAGTTGGAGGGTAACAATAAAATTTACATAAGTTTCCACTGATCTTTCACCGTGACCCGGTTTACCACTAGTTTTACAATAAGACTATTACAATAATCGTTAATTAGCTGTAAGGCGGTGTGAGACAACACGCTATATTTGATGCAGTGCATCTGAGCCATTGTAGTTTCTGCGACTAGAGTGGAGACCTTCACGCTTCATGTTTAGAAGTCACCGGATTTCTAATAGATAGATTAGATAGAAATACCGTTTCTTTGGTTATGGTGGTCATTAGATGACCTCGGTGGACGAGTGGCGTACTCGCCGGTTTTCAAGGTGTTCAATTCCTGGACGGATCAATGTAGAAACCCACTTTTTATACATTTTCTAGGGTCTGGGTATATATGGTGCGTTCCTTGTTTCCGATACCCATACCTCAAGTGCTTTAGCTTCTTACATTAGGATCGGAGTAATGTGTGTAACGTTCTCCCTACCTATCTACACAGTCAGGTCATAAGTATTGTCACACAGTAAAAACTTATCTTTTAGAATACTGGCCACAAAAAAGTTTATTGAATTCGAATTTCGAATTGTTCATGAAAATAAAACTGCATACTTTTTAGAATTTTACTCATTTTTAAATATGGAGTGGACGCTTAAAGAAGACCGTTTTGCAGTTATTGCGTTGCATCGTTGCGGTTACGCGCCAAAAAATTTGAATATAACCAAAAAATTCGTTTATCGTACAATCAAACGATACAATAAAGACTCTAGTGTAGATGACAGGTCAAGAGGTGGTCGCCCTCGGTCTGTTAGGACTCCAGCTGTGATAAAAGCTGTGAAAGCTCGAATTCAAAGAAATCCCAAACGTAAGCAGAAACTGTTGGCCCTTCAGATGGGGTTAACCATACGATGTTCCATAACAGGCACTGGGTATTCCAACAAGATTCGGCGCCAGCTCATAGAGCGAAGAGCACACAAGACTGGCTGGCGGTGCGAAAATCGACTTCATCGGGCACGAAGACTGGCCTTCCTCCAGTTCAGATTTGAATCCGTTAGATTACAAGATATGGCAAAACTTGGGGAAAAGGCGTGCTCAAAGCCTTATCCCAATTTGGAGTCACTCAAGGCTCAAGTGATTCAAGAATCAAGTGATTAAGCCAGCCGCTGATATTGACATGGACCTCGTTCGTGCTGCGATAGGCGACTGGCCGCACAGATATAAGGCCTGTATTCAAAACCACGGAGGTCTTTATTATGTTAAGTTCATTTTGGTGTATAAATAGTTACATAATGAATAAACTTGTTTTAATTATTTTCGGTTAAACATGTGACAGAATTTAGACTAGATATTTATTATTTATTTATCTACTACAGCTTACATACAATTAGCAATATAAAAATATCATTACCTTTAACAATTTACCTTACCTTTAATAATTTGTACAAACTTTTTGTACAAATATTTTGTACAAACTCATGTCGTTATGCATATAATATTATGGTCATATACATATCCTTTTTCTACATAATGATTATAAGATTTTTATTAATCATATTGTACTATGAACAATCGTCAGCTATTCTGTCTATAGTTATATTCTCAGTTGAAATCTTAAATTTTTTTTTTATAACAATAAATATAACAAAAAGTACTGCCAAATTTATATGCTCTAAAAATTCTATAAAAATTACGTAATAAACGTGTAGATGGCGTTTTCGTATTAATGTTTCATGGCAGTAAAGTTACGGACATTGAGCTGGATGTTGGAATATTTTCCGGGAGATATCGCCAACGCCATAACAGGCGTAAATAGAAAGAGAGAAATTTAAAAGTTCTACTGATGCGTGTGGCTCGGCGTTAAGAGCTTTTACACTTATACTATTTCCACATATAATTTTATAAAGTGTAGAATTAGTATAAGTGAATTACTAGTTAATATTCTTGAAGAAAAACATGCAAAAGTGTTAATACGCCACTGCCAGTGACATGGTTAATAAATTTCATAATTCTCATCATGCTCAAGTTTGTTATTTCTCAGTTTTGTTATTTCAAAATTTGGCGTACAGATAAGCAGCCAAACTACTTCTAATAATAATTACATAAAGCTATTGTAATATGGAATATTTCACAAGGTTTATGATAAACAAAAGTTTATCGTTATCCAAAACAGTGCGTTCAATAAATTTCAATGTATTTACTCAGGCTTTATCATGGAACACTTTATCAATAGATTATCCTTTATTATTTATTTTATATGTGTTATTTAAATTCTCGGCATATTTATATTTATAAATTAAACTAGGTATATATACGACTAAGCGTCGATAGCCGAGTGGGTTGGGTCGTTGGAATTATAATCAGGGGACTCCAGTTCATGCAGATTTAATATCACAAAGGTAAAATAATATCCGTTGAAAGTTGAGTTGAAAGGAACAAAAATTGTCTAGTCCTCCTATGACCTAGATATGTTCATTATATAAATCGGGTGGACTGATCTTGAGCCATATCTCATAAAAAATGGAAGCCCCGAAAACTAACTTTTACAAATATAGTTAACATTGCTTCTATTAATATAGATTGTTTGAAAGTGTATCAATCTTGTAAAAAACACTCAGTCGGCTTATCTTTCATTCATCCTAATCTTAATATAAAAATTAGTATATAACGTTACTCATGAAAAAAAAAAAGACAATTTAAAACCCATCATACCCCTATTAGCCTTTCTCGTTCGATTCTTGTGACCGAGCCGTGTAATTTGCGTAGCTACGTTTATTTACGCTACAGTGTAGTTTTGTAGCTTTCGTAGTTTTGAATGAATAACTTAAATCCACGATTATCTGTTATGTATCGGTTTATCAAATAGTTGTAGTTTCTCCATCTATTTAATTGAGGGAAGGAAACTAAGGCAATATTAGATTCTATGGAAACTATTACTTATTAAAAAAATATCTTCACGCCTGTCCCAATACTGGGGAAAACAGAGGTCTAGATCATTATGTCCTATCGACCCACGAAATTCTATGTAATCACACGAAAACGGTCAAAGTTGCTAAAAGACTGTAAAATTCATATTAAATTTGTCCATTAGTTACTGAATAAGTGTGTAACCTTCGTACCAACTCATTATATTTATATAGATAGTTAACCCGTTACCTTCTCATTCTTGAGAATTTAAACACTAAAAAAACAATTATAAATATAGTAAACGAAGTATATTTTACTATTTTAAAATATACTAAATAAAACTCGTAAATATTCAAAAATGGAACACAATACTTTCGGCTCACACTTACCCGGTTATTGTTTATTCACTTAGTAACATCACCAGACGCTTGACCTGGTGCAACATTATATAAAAATTTCAAATCAGACCTTGAGTTACGCTTCCTGTTATACATTACAGTCTTTTTTTTATGTTCACGCGTTTGTAACGGGCAATTAAGAGTTATAACTCCGTATTTTTTTTAGTACGGTCATCGCAGAACTTTTGCTTTTATTTCATAAAGATAATTTAACGGTACGTGACAGCAGTTTGTAATTTTAGGTAACCGCGTCTATTACGTTTTACTTTTTTGATAAAGTTTTTTGGACACTTTCACTTAATGTTTTAAGTTTATTATTGCGATTGTTGCCTCGTGGTTTAGTTTAGTTTTGTTACAATGAAATTTTTTTAAATATGTTTACTTCACACATTTTCCAATATATCTGTATGGGTAGACAGACAGAGGACAATTAAGTCCTTTCGATCCACCTTTCACCGGAGTCTATTTGGGATAACGTGACAGGTGGTGAGCATACCGCCGCCATCATCGTCATTGAGAATTCACAATGAAATAGACACAATTCACCGACTTGTACTACTATGTCTAAGTCTGTGAGCCTAGTCCAATTGTTTATTGTTTCTAACAACACTAGTACATCTTTGTAGCTCAATAATAAGAATGCGTAAATAACATGGTGGCTCAGAGGTAAGAGCATCAACAACTACGAACAATTCGCGGGTTCATATCCCGCCCGTGTCAGTTGATTTTTAAATGTCTCATTTATTTAGTAACAAAAAGCATATGCTAAATATGCTTTATATCAACAAAGAGCATTATTTCTGGCATAAGAAATTTAACTGTATTTGACGACCTCCATGGACGAGTTGCGTAAACAACGGTTTTCAAAGTGTCGAAGTCCCAGGTTCGATTCCCGGACGGGTCAATGTAGAGAAAAAAAAACACTTTCTACATTTTCATGGGTCTGGGTTTTTGTGGTGCTTTCGCGTTTCCGATTCCCATACCTCAAGTGCTTTAGCTTCTTACACTGGCATCGGAACAATGTATGTGATGTTTTCCTTATCTATATCTATACATATGTATTTATGCGTGCTTGGTTGATTCGTTCCTACTTCTGCGAAACTTCAATATCGATAACTGCGATTGAACTGTCTTCTCTCCTTGGTTCGTCGATATTTAGAATGCGTCACTCCAGCTGTCACGGCTACATGCAATATCACTATAAATTATAACAGTCGCTAACGATCCGTGCGCTTGTGCCCCCTATTTATTATTCCGCTTCCGCTCGCTCACCCACCGTAACACACTACTGCTCCATAACCCAACGGTTACACAACTAGCGCGAGATGAGATACACTCCGCCGTCACGAAAGTGAGTTTACGATACGAGCATGCGTTTTGTAACATAGAAGCGCTGCGTTTAATTACATGTTACCGGTTGTAATAACAGCTTTAATGTTTTTACAATTTATAGCGTTTTGTTTATTGGGCCGTTCGTCGTGCGTGGCTGTGTCGAATGTCTTTATGGTATGATACCAAAAGGCGAGTTCCGGTGAAGGCAACTGTGCAAGATAAGTATCGTCACTGATATATAAACTCTAACATAGGTGCTCCTCATTTAGCAGAACACGGGGCATCAGCTATCTCACCTCTTTATTCTATTATTAAGTGGAATTAGTGCACGCATCTTTGGGAGGGAGAGTGGTGCTCTTCTTCTCTTCGGACCAGGTAACATATACCTTTTTATGTTTACTTGCGGAATGGTGCGAAGTAATTATTCAATAACAACTTTACAATGAATTTTCGCAAAGTAACGCCAGAGTCAAATAACACCGTATGTAATCAGTAAAGACTAAACAAAGTATTAGTGTTTTAAGACTTACTCCTACTTCTAAATGACCCATAAAAATATAATGCAGAAGAGGCCATTGCTCTCCCGTAAGAAGGATTTGGCCATATCGCCTTTGTAATATCGTCGTCAGAGATAGTAATCCTATCATTTAACATGCGTCAGTTTTCAATTAACTTGATGTCTGGAACTTGTGTTGAGTCGGCCGTGATTTGAATTAATAACCGTTACGTATGAAAACGTCTGGCATATCCGTGATACAACTATTATTTTTACTGAGTTGTTTGTATATTTGTGTTGCAGAATGTCATATGCGAAGACAAATGGCATATGTTACCAGGTACTCTTTTACATACTGTGGTAATACATGTGTTAATTGTTTTCACATGCGACATTGTGTAGCATGAAGAAATAAATAAATAAATACACAGATAAGGACAACATCACTTACATTGCTCTGGTCCCAAAGTAAGTAGCTTAAGCACTTGTGATATGGAATCGGAAACAACGAAGGTACACAAACACTCAGACTAAAGAAAACAATTTTTCTACATTGTCCAGACCCGGAATCGAATCCGGGACCTTAGAGCTGGCGACACCTTGAAAACCGGCGTGTACGCCGTTCGTCCACAAAGGTCGTCTGAAGCATAATTTTATACTAATGTAATCTATATCTATGATAATGAATACGACCAAAGTACTGCCTGTGTCTATTTGTACGTCTATTTTGTTATATCGCTACAGCAAATGTTTCAGTGTAAAAGGTTACACGAAGGTCATTTGATCTCTTCAGTATTATGTGTTCAGTTTTATGTTTTACGTGCATATGAAAGATATTTCGTCATATACACTGATGCGATTTTATGCGAAATTCAGTGAATTTTATATCATTCTTTGAAGGATCTTCAGAAACATTTTAAGTCCACCCTTTCTTAACCATATTTTACAAGAAAGAATAAATATATAAATTCCTCACTTATATTATGTTTATATCCAATTTGAATAGGTACTTACATCCTTGTTATTATAGCCCTCAGCATACTATCGCCTACATATTACTATTTGATATTGTCCCTATTTCAACTTAAACATAATCGGTATTAAGTGGACACGGAGAAAATTTAATCTGACGGACAGACAGATATACGCATGGATGATGAAACACAAAATGACTGTCTCCGTTTGTACATTGTAACAATATGCATATGTATCACATAGTCTCTTGAATAATTTATAACGCTGTGACGTCGTGACTGATGTACCTATAGTGTGATAATTTCATGCGTGGTGATTTTAAATATTGTTATGTAGTCTTCTTAAATTATTTGTTTCTTTGGATTAGCAGTACCGCGTGGAGCATGCTTTGTAGTCTTTGAGATAAGCGTACCTTAAAGATAATGGAATAGCATACTACTCATATAAATTCTACTCATATATATATATATATATATATATATATATATATATATATATATATATATATATATATATATATATATATATATATATATATATATATATATATATATATATATATATATATATATATATATATATATATATATATATATAACAGAATATGACAGAGGTATCGACAATTAAGTCTTCGACCCACCTTCCACCGAAGATATTTTTTGGGACAACGTGACCGGTGGTGAGCCCGTGGCCGTCTCTATGTCCAAACCAACGATATGAATCGTTCATAGGTTTTTTCAAAAAACCCATTGGCAACAGCCTGCCATCTGAAGATCGAACTCGGTTCTCTCGACTCGATTCCCGATCACCCAACCACTCGTCTATCGTGAAAGAAAGTAGGAGTAGATCTCCAGAATACCTATTAAAGTTGAGTAACAAATGTCCGTTTCCAGGGCGCAATGACGCTGGACAAGCAGCTGGTGTGGGTCCGCGAGCCGGCCGAGGGGTTCGTGCTGGCGCGGCTGCACGAGCTGCTCGGCGAGGAGGCGGACGTGGTGCCGGTGGACAACAAGCACCAGCGGAGGACGGTCAGCTTCGACGACATCCTGCCCGCGGGAGACCCGGACAAGGAGTGCGATGACAACTGTACGTAGGGACGTTAGAGAGAGCACTAACGTCACAGATCTATATATATGACCTTCGTGGACGACCGGCGTACACACCAGTTGTATGGTGTCGCCAGCTCTGAGGTCCCGGGTTCGGTTCCCGGTCCGATCAAGGTAGAAAACACTACATTTTCTTGGTGGTGTTTGTGGTATCTTCGTTGTTTCTGATTCCATAATACAATTGCTGCTTACTTTGGGATCAGAGCAATGTATGTGATCTTGTTCTTATCTATAAAATATCTACGCAATTACCAATACAGGGGTAAACAGCGGTCTAGTCTAGACAATTAAGCCCCTTTGACCCACCTTCCACCGAAGATATTTTCGGGAGAACGTGACAGGTGGTGCGCCCGCCGCCGTCTTTATGTCCAAGCCAACGATGTAATTCGAACATAAGTTTTTGAAAAACCCATTGGTACGTGCCTGCCACCTGGGGATCGAATTCGGGTCTCTTGACTCGGAATTCCGACCACCCAACCACTCGGCAATCTATGTATTTATTTATTTATTTAAAAACTTATATACGAATTTTATCGTTGCCTTGGACTTACAGGCGGCGACGGGCTCACCACCGATCACGTTGTCCCAAAAATATCTTCCGTGGAAGGTGGGACGAAACGACTAAACTGTCTAGTCCTCTGTCTACTGTATTGGAAATGGCGTGATGTTTCGAGGAGTAACTTAGCGTTCCGCGTAAAATGTTAAACCGCGAGCATAGCCGTGTGGGCAGCAATTTACTAATAAGTTAGTACCTATGATGACATAGGTACTAACTGAACTTATGTATGGTAAATACTGCCTTTAATTTTATCCAAATTCATCCAGCCATTTAGTCGTGAAAGCGGGTCAGACTTCTTCACTTCTTCTCTTCTTTAAAATGAATAGAGTAAATTTTTATATGTTCCAAAAACAATGTAAAATCCTGCACACAAATTACAAAATTGGTTACGAACAAGTCAAGCTACTGGCTTAGTAGATTTGTTACAAAGACGAAGTAATTAGTGCTTACGTCAGTAAATCGGATCTGTAACAATCTTGTAGACAGACAGATACAAGCCTAGCATATAATATAAATGAATTTATGAAGCCGAATTGTGTTTATTACCTTTGCCTAATTTGTCTTTTGTTTTAGTAAATTTTTCAAACTAAAGTCAATTATTCTTCTTTTATAATAAATGTTCTTAACAATGTTTCAGGTGAATTAATGTTCCTGAACGAGGCGACGCTTCTAAACAACATACTATGTCGGTACAAGAAGAAAAAGATTTACGTAAGTAATGATAGCGCGCCACAGAGTAGGATAATTTTAAGAGTTTGTACTGTTATTATTTGTAGACCTAAAATGAGTCCCGGTGCAATGTGGGTCGAAAGGATTTAAAATTTTCTGACTACTGCACTACTTAGTCTCTACTTGTCTTTCTTCAAATACACATATTTGCGCCACTTATCCGATTCAACAACAAAAACACCTTATATCCTCGAATAAGCTTGTGTGTGAACTCAATAGCTTCCTAGCTAGCACAGTACCTTCAGACACAAAGACACGACTTACAGACAACAAGTCAGTATTTGTAAATTGTGGATAGAAATTTGTTTTATTCTTAGATTGAGAATATGATTAATAAGTATTGAACAACATCTACACAAAAGCCTTTACTCAAATATTAGAGATTATTTCTCAGACATACAATTTTCCGCCAGCCCCGAGTTCCTGGTAAATTCATTTTAAATTTGCAAGTAACAACATAAAGGAAGTTCCTTGACCGTAAGCCTAATACGGTACTCTACTAGTACATAATAAAAAAATAATACATTACATTCAACTTCTCCAATTTAGCCCTTGCGACTGAAGAATGAATTTTATATTTGAGCGAATGAGTGAAGACAGAAAGGCGAAGAAAATATTCAGCGCGAAAGTTAACGATAAAAGGGGTGGAAGTAGGCTGAGACTAACTTTTAAGACCATATGAGCAAACTGCTCGAAGAAGAAATCGACAAGATTACTAACTCCTCCCTAGATACCAATAAGAGCCCACATGAAGATTAATTATAAATTTAAAGGTAAAGTAGTATTTAAGTATCCTTACACTTGACGGTCTGCTCTCTCTAGCGACCCCATCAGAGACTTATCAGTATATATAAAATAATAGTTCTGTTTGTAACTACTCTGTCGGAATGAGTCACGCGCGTCGGCTTTACCTTGAGAAGTTGAGGACGCGACGCCTTGCTTTGATATCGATTTACCCACACACACACACACACACACACACACACACACTCCTGCAACATCTCCATTGTTACACAAAATGTAAGTGGTGATAAGTTGCTTGCTTTTTATTACACTGTAATAAAAATATTTACATTAACGAAGCACAAGAAACCTAGAGCGTGTAATATGTTCAAGATTTTTGGTAAAGACTGTTGTAGATGTTTTGAATGATTTTCGTCCTTAGTGGGACTAGATTAGATCCCATTCAAGGCGTCTTTTGCTTCTTAAAAAATAAATAAATCTTATATCTTCACGCTATTATCAATACAGGGGTAGACAGAGGTCTACCCCTGTATTGATAATACAACTAACTCCTGTCGACTATAACTAACTCCTGTCGACCCACCTTCTACCGAAGACATGTTTTGGGACAACGTGCCAGATAGTGAGCCCCCCGTTGTTTTTATGTTCAAGCCAACTATATAAATCTTACTAAAAATTTTGAAAAAAACCCCTGCCACCTGAGGATCGAACTCGGGTCTCTTGACTCCGAATCTCGATCACCCAGCTACACGGCTATAATGAGTCTTTAATTTTTAAGTCAAAGAAATGTCAAAAGAACTTGAATGTTAAAGGATAGAATAATCGTCGGATAAATTAATTCTAACAATATGTTTTCGGACATGTCATGAGAAATCCTTACAAAGCAAAAATTGTTTCCATCGCACAAAATAATCTTACTGTGTGTGAAATAAGAACAATAGATTGCGTCGTTGCCTATTCAATGTTTCACAGTAATGGCCTTTACCCTTCACTGCATAGCCAAGTGTTCTGTGAATTATTATTATCTTCACGCTCTTTACCATACCTAGGTAGGTAGAGACCTAGACTATGAAGTCCTTTCGACCTACCGCAATTTTCAATACAGGGGTAGACAGTGGTCTAGTCTAGACAATTAAGTCCCTTTGACCCGCCTACCACCGATGATATTTTCGACCTACCATTCACTAAAGTTTATTTTTGGACAACGTGACAGGGGGTAAGCCTATTGCCGTCTTTGTGTGGTGCAATATTATTACCTACATTATTTACATATAAATATCTAATAAACCACTTAATAATAAATCACTATCGTGACTTGACCTGGTTTGGCTGGTGAATCGCCCGACCACCCAACGACCACCCAACCAGGTGGTCGGGATTTTGAGTCGAGAGACGCGAGTTCGATCCTCTGGTGAAATTTATGTACACAATTATATCGTTGGCTTGGACATAAAGACGGCGACGGGCTCACCAACTGTCACGTTGGTCCGAATATTTCTTCGTTGATAGGTAGGTAGAAGGGACTTATTTGTCTAGACTAGACTTTTGTTTACCCCTGTACTGGGAATTGCGTGAAGATATTTCATTTCATTTCAGATAAATATACATATAAGTGCAACTCGAGTAAAACCATTCACATTCATGCCACTACCATTCGCTTTCGGGTCGTGTGTATTATTAAATAAATTTATTACAAAAAACTTAAAAAATAAATATCAAGAGTTCTACTTTTTTCTCTCTTCAGGGTTAAATCTAACCATTCAGCGTAATTTACAACATTATTATAATTGAATACATACAATACTACATAATGGTTCATAAAAGTGTCCTGCGCGACGTAGGCCTCTCCTCCCATATTGCCGTAATCGCAACGCATGGAAAGCGAATATGTAAAGGCTGTACCAGACGCCTCGAAACGAATTTTTAAAGACATTACACCTATCAAGATAAACTTGTAACAGTATCAAAATACAAATCCATCTTGCTTGTTTGTTACTTACATGTTATGAATTCATATTTTATCCTTATTAAAAAAAATCATTCATCATCACTCCATTCTTAATGCTGGGGTAGAGAGAGGTCTAGACAATGAAGTCCTTTCGACTAACCTTCCACCGAAGTCATTAGTTAGGACAACGTTAGCATAAAATACAAGATGATATATTGACTTTTAGAGACTTTAGGTTGACTGGTAGAGAATGCCACTTGGCATTACGTCCGCCATATGTACTACACTGTGCATTGAAGCTTAAATAAATAAATAAATAGATATATTATATTAGGTCCACAGGTAATTTAGAAACGTTTATATTATTTCCTATCGTTTAACCGGCTTTGAACGTCTTACTAAGTTGTTACGACTTGTGTAAAAACGTCTTACACAAGTCACAATAGGCGAGTGGTTGGGTGGTCGGAATTTCGAGTCAATAGACCCGAGTTCGATTCCCGGTTGGCAGGTTCGTACCAATGGGTTTTTCAAAAACTTATGTACGAATTATATCGTTGACTTGGATATAAAGACGGCGACGGGCTCACCACCTGACACGTTGTCCCGAAAATATCTTCGGTGGAAGGTGGGTCGAAGGGACTTAATTGTCTAGACTCTGTCTAGACCTCTGTCTACCCCTGAATTGAAAATTGCGTGAAGATATTTATTTATTTTACTAATTTGTTAATTGGATCAGTATTAGGCTATGAGCAAGTCAGTATAAATTAAGGTGAAGTAACTTTTGTAAAGAGATTAAATAATGCGACCTTGTATTGCTATTGACAACTTCATTAGACCCTGAATTAAGCATTAACATAGTTTTGGTTAAAATAATATTTTTTGTGAATTAATATCTTAACGCCATTCCCGATACTGGAGTAGACAGATTTTCTGTCTGGATAATTGAGCCCTTTCGACCCACCTTTCTCCGAAAATATTTTTGGGTCAACGTGACAGGTGGTTAGCCCGACGCCGTCTTTATGTCCATGCTAACGATATAAATCGTACATGACTTGAAAAAACTTAGGCATCGAACTCGGGTCTGTTGACTCGAATTCCGATCACTCAACCACTCGGCCATCGTGATTTTATAATAATAGTTTTTAATATCACAATATGCTTTTAAATACAATGAACATTAAGTACTAAGAACTAGTAATTTTTGCAGTCATATATATATTGGTATGATTGTTCAGCAAAATTCATTTGTTTCATTATTATATTCCAGACGTATGTGGCTAATATTTTGCTGGCGGTGAACCCGTATGAAGATATTCCAGATCTATATTCGTCCAGCACCATAAAGAAGTACCAGGGTCGGTCGCTGGGCGAACTTCCGCCTCATGTGTTCGCTATAGGTAAAGTTTTTCCCTTTTTTATATTTGACCATGGACCTAATGTACGTCCACCTTCAATGGGACAAAGAGTAGTAGTGACTTCACCGTATGTTGTCCGTATTTTGATATCTGGGTAGAATACAATCTCTCTCTCTCTCTCTCTCTCTCTCACTCCTGGTAAGACAGAGAGAGGAAATTAAAATCCCATGCGGCATCTCGCGGCGGATCTGGTCTATGGCTCCACCGCGAACTACATTCCAGTCCTTGATGGGCATTCCTTTCCCCTGCGGCCGCATCTCGTCATATGAGCCGTGTGGTCATATGTCGAGTGGTGGATGGTGTGATGAGGTCGCTGAAGTCGCAAAGGTAGAATGGAGAATAATTCGGAATTGTAATACTAAAGAAACGTCGGTGCAAAGACAACGTCGCAAACATTCCTTAATAGTAGCTGTAATAGCAAGTGGGTGTACCATTTACGCAACTTTCTCCAGCTTAATTGACAACTGCTGGAACTATGGTTGTGGTTGAGGTGGAAACACGTTAAGGGAAGACATTATCATTGTAACAATACGTTTTTTTCTTTTTCTAATAACTTTTGGTTTTTTTTTTAGCGGACAAAGCATTCCGCGACATGAAGTCATTCAAACAGTCACAATCGATCATCGTGTCCGGAGAGTCCGGCGCGGGCAAAACCGAGTCCACAAAATACATTCTGAAGTATCTGTGCGACCTGTGGGCGAAAGGAGCGGGCCCGGTCGAGCAGAAGATATTGGACGGTAAGGAATACGAATACGAACAAGCACACACACAAACACACACACGCCCGCACGCACGCACACACACTCTTGAAGACATGCCCGTAAACACGTGTACACCACACATACGTATCACGCATACGGATACGGATATGGAATCAAGCTAGAAAAATAACGTACATTCCAACTCATTTGTGCAAAAAGTTTAATTTCGTTCGTATCAGAGAACGGAAGAAAATGCTTCGGTGGTTTGACACGTTGAGCGAATGAGTGTAGACTGAATGGAATGGAAGAATGAATAAAATATATACCGCGAAAGTTAACATGAAAAGGGGTCGAGGTAGGCCGATACTAACTATCAAAGATTACGTGAGCAAAGTGCTCAAAGTTCAAGAGTTCTCGAATATCTAGACATGGGTGTATGAAGATAACGATGGAATTGAAGGAAGCGGACGAGGTGCGTAAGGATCGTGACACTTGGCTATCTTTCTTACCGGCTACCCCTTAAACAAAAATTTTCACGTCAAATTTTCACCTCAAACAAGACACTTCATAGTTCTAGTATCGTCACGACTAATAACGATAACTCCGACGGGCTGAAGAAGAAGTTGTCTCGAATAACACTGCTCTCTTTTTAACAACCGTCTATAAATTGACACGCCGACGTCGGCATAACGTTCCAGCGAACCCCATTCTTGAGGCGTTCGGCAACGCGAAGACCACGCGCAACAACAACAGCTCGCGCTTCGGCAAGTTCATGGAGGTGCACTTCAGCGACAGGTGGCAGGTGGTGGGCGGGCACATCTCGCACTACCTGCTTGAGAAGTCGCGCATCTGCACGCAGGCCGGCGAGGAGCGCAACTACCACGTTTTCTACTTGCTGTGCGCCGGCGCGCCGCCCGCTCTGCGCGCGCGGCTCGACCTCACGCAGCCCGACGACTACCAGGTGATACAGCTTTAAAAAAAATCTTCAGACCTCTGTCTACCCCTGTATAGGGAAAGGACTTAATTGTCTAGACCTCTGTCTAGATAATTAAGTCCTTTCGACCCGCTTTCCACTGAAGATATTTTCGCTACAACGTGACTGGTGGAGACCCGTCGCCGTCTTTATGCTCCAGCCAACGATATATAAATCGAAGATAAGTTTTTTGAGATAAATCCATTGGTACGAGCCTGTAAATTGAATTCGAGTCTCTTAACTCGAATTCCGACCGGTGGTCTTTTTTTTTATAGAAAAAGGAGGCAAATGCGCAAGTGGCTCACGTGATGGTAAGTGATTACCGCCGCCCATGAACAACCGCTATACCAGAGGCATAGCCGTTGCGTTGCCAACCCCCCCGCCCTCCTCCCGCAGAATTGGGGGAGGGGGGTGTGTGGGCTCCGGTTACCTGCACTCACCAGACGAAACGCAGAAGTTTGTTAGACTTCTACTTCACGTCGGTATTCTGTGAGGTCGTGGTACTTCCCCGGTCGAGCCGGCCCATTCATGCAACAGCAAAAGCTGATGCGTGGCTCTACCACTGTACGGTGAGCCCGTCTCCGTCTTTATGTCCAAACCAACGATATAATTCGTACTTAACTTTTTTATTCGAAAAAACTTATTGGTACTAGCCTGCCACCTGAGCATCGAATTCGGGTCGCTAGATTTAAAGATTTATTTCGCTTTTTTTTTAAATAAAAGACATTTTAATAAACATGTTAAAAACCAAACAGTCACGATAGCAGAGTGGTTGGGCGATCAAAATTCGAGTCAACTTGTGTTTTTCAAAACTTATGTACGTTTTATGTCGTTAGACGTTAAATAATTAATAAGTCGGCGTAGAGTTTGTCTCATGCGGCAAATCGTGTCAGATCCGTCCTGAAACATATCGTAGAATTAAAATAAAAGTTAGATCACATAGCATGTAGTTCATTTGCTCGATCACAAGAAATAATTTCAAAAATAACAATTAATCACTACGATGAAAATGGATGGAAATGTAGCAAGTTAGCACCGCCTTCCGTGTGCAGTGCATTTTTGTTCACCAAATTATCATCCAGTTTCAAGTGTCCAATTTAAAATAATAAAACAAAAAAAAATATAAATAACTTCACGCGATTCTCAATACAGGGGTAAACAGAGTTCTAGTCTAGACAATTGAGTCCATTCGACCCTCTTTCCACAGAAAGGTAGTGAGCCCGTCGCCGTCTTTATGTCCAAGCCAAAGATATAATTCGTACATAAGTTTTTGAAAAACCCATTGGTACGAGCCTGCTTCCTGTGGATAGAACTCGGGTCTCTTGACTCGAAATTCCGACCACCCAACCACTTGGCTATCGTGACTTAATGTGAATAATTTCATCAGCCGACATAAATTGTTAATTTATTTAACATTAATGAAATTTGACTAACTAAGGTATTAGGATCTCTTTGCGTATTAAATAAAATTACTTCACCACAGCTGATTTTGTTTTAACGATGTACATTTGGTACATTATAAAGAAAGCAACAAACATGGTAGGTACTTCAATAAAACCGCAATGATTTTTATTTCAACATACCGTCACCTTTTTTGTAACTACAATTACAGATTCAAGTCTTCTGAATCTACATTGTACAGCTAATATTATTTTTCTATTACTTTCTTTTTATCACCTTTAACAGGACACAAACACACATATGAAGGCTTTATAGTTTAAGTGTGCATACGTGATTTTTATCAAACCAAACTCGAGATGGCAGCACTTTCCATGGATGCAATTTTTTCTCTTTGAAGTGAAGTGTCCGAACACATTCCGAAAACATCGGTCAGATGACAAATGACATTGACAACTCTTAGCCGACCAATACGTTCTGTCACTTCCAGTATCGACCTCACTCAAGACCACTTGACTTTTCTGAGGACTTTAAATAGATGGCGTTGTAATCAAAGTATGTCGCCTTATCCTGATGCTGCGTCAAATATATAAGATATATGATATATGTATAAATTTTTATTGACAAGTACAAGATTTGTTAGTACTAATATAATGCAGTTCATAATTTCTAAATCTCATTATTTTTTTTTCAGTACTTAAAGAATGGTTGCACACAGTACTTTACAACACCGGAGTCGGAGAAGAAAATCAGCGCAAGTCAGAAGAGCAAGCAGCAGCAAGCCAAGGGCGGACTCAGAGATCCAATATTGGATGATGTGGAAGACTTTCAGAGACTGCATCAGGTATAACCATACCATATAAATAAGTTCATTTATTACATTTATTAACCGTAAAGTTATCAGAAAAACAAAACAACACCCAGTGTCTATTTGTTTTATTTGTTCAACAATAGATTTCTTCCATTATTTCTAAGTTTAAAAATAAGCATATAAATATGGTACAGATAAATTGTTCTTGGCACTTCAGACATCGACTTCAACTAATATTTTGGTATCATCGCTCTTTGGTTAATGCAGCTCCTAGATGGATGTCTGTGACCGTCATAAAGTCGTATATTTTAAAAAGAAAAACTTGTTAGATTAGTCACGGTAGCCGAGTGGTTGGGTGGTTGGAATTTCGAGTCGAGAGACCCGAGTTCGATCCCCAGGTGGCAGGCTCGTACCAATGGGTTTTTCATAAACTTATATACGTATATCGTTGGCTTGGACGTGAAGACGGCGACGGACTCACCACCTGTCACGTTGTCCCGAAAAAATCTTCGGTGGAAGGTGGATCGAAGGGACTTAATTCTCTAGACTAGACCTCTGTCTACCCCTGTATTGGTAAAGGCGTTAAGATTTTTTTTTAATTTGTTATGAGCTTTCCTCAGATACATTCTCTCAGAGGCCCAGTCTTTGACCGTATCATTTCCTTTACAATATGTACCGTATTTTTTTATTATTATTATTATTTTATTTATTTATCTTCACGCACAATCCCTGACGGGGTAGCCAGAGAGAACAGATCGCCTAGTGTCACGATCCCTACATACTTCTTTCAGATTCATCATCTTCGCCATACATGCACGTCTAGGTATCCGAGTACTGCTGACCCTCCCTCTTCGAGCAATTTGCTCACATGGTCTTCGAAAGTTAGTCTCGGTCTACCTCGACAGTCACCATTCAGTCTTCACTCGGTCACCATTCGGTCTTCACTCATTCGCTCAACGTGCCCAAACCATCGAAGCACGCCCTTATAAATTTTTGTCACAAGGTCATCTTACAAACATGCCATATTGCGAATCTCTTCGTTTCGCTTTCGGTCGACCATGGAAAGGTCGCACATTTTACGAAGAGATCGCATCTCCACTGCATTCAACCTTCTTTTATGCTTCTTCTGGCATACCCAGGTTTCGCTGCCATATAACAAAGTTGGTATCAACACTGCGTTATATATTGCAAGGCGTGCACTTTTCAATACGCCTTGCGTTTTGACTAACGCAGTCAGGGCACCATTGACTTTGTTCCCGGCAGCGACACGCCTGTCCACATCTAAATAACATCTTCCATCCCGGCTACACGCACTCCCCAAGTATACAATTTCATTCACCTGTTCTAGACATTCCTGATCTACCGAAATTTCGCACTTCGTTCTTTCTTCGTCCCTTTCAAATACCAGAATCTTAGTTTTATTAGGATTCAAACGGAGACCATTAATTTCACATTCTTGTTTCATACACGTGACTAATGCCTGCAGTTCTGCCTCTGATGGTGCAATAAGCACTGCATCATCAGCATACAGCAGACAATTTATATTTATGTCACCCAATTTCACACCTAAACAGCTATCTTTCAGCTTCTGTAAACAGCTGTCGAGATACAGTATGAACAGCCAGGAAGACATGACACAACCCTGTTTTACGCCCGTTTGGACGCTAAACATGGGTGACAGGTCATGCCCTACCCGCACACAGGCTTTACAGTCTCAGTAAAGTGACTGCACAGCCCTTAGCAATCGACCATCCACACCATACTCCGGCAACAGTTCCCACATTTTCTTCCTTACAACCTTATCAAATGCTTTCTCAAGATCCACAAAAGCGTTACCTTTATATAAAGGCACAATGACCGCGGATCGCCAATCATCCGGAACAGCCCCCGTTCGCCAGCACAAATTGCACAGCAGATGAAAGCTGTTCCAGACGAGTGGCCCACCATACTTGACCATTTCAGCAGTAACTCTGTCTAGTCCCGCAGCCTTACCAAATTTGAAACTTCTAATCGCACATTCAATCTCTTTCATACGGATGACCTCAGTGTCATCGAGGTCCGAGTCTGGCGTACCAGTCACGGCGTCACCCCCGGATCCCTCACTAAGATCATCACACGCATACATCTCTCTATAAAATTCGCTCCATCGCTGCATGACGTCCGATTTTTCTGAGAGGACGTCATTGATGCCCGAAAGCACTTTATTCATTCTTAAGGCTGTCGCACTACTCCGGGTCCTTCCAACCTCTTACCAGAAGAGTTTGGAGTTCTCCTTGAAGTTGTGTTTCGTCCGCTTCCATTCTACTCCTTTCACGCACTTCCTCAATCAATGGTTTCGTGTGAACTTTCTGGAGCTTATATCTTTCTTTCCTCTTATCATTACTAGAGGCCAAGTAGTCTAACCATGCTTTCTTCTTCTTATTTACTGCTTCTTTCACTTCGTCATTCCACCATGCATCACCCTTTTTACTACTACCTCTTTTCACAGTTCCATACACGTCTTCCGCTGCACTAACCATTCCTTCTCTAAGGCTCTGCCATATTTCTTCCACACATTCTTTCCTGACATCAATGCTGTCCAGGTTTTCGGCTACCCTTGCTTGATATTTATCCCTAGTGTCCGCTTCCTCAAGCTTCCAGCTTCGGATACTACCGACCGGCTGTGGTTCTGCTATCTCCGTCCGGTGGCGCCAACCCGCGAACAGACCCCTAAATCTAGTAGTCACTAGATAGTGATCCGTTCCTGGGCCAGCACCCCGGAACACCCGCGTATCCATCACCTATTTTCGCAGTCGGTCATCCACCAGGAATAAATCGATCATACTTCTCTCATTCTCTCTTGTTCTAGTATACATATGGATTTTCTTGCGACTAAACATAGTGTTTGTTACAAGAAGACCCTTTTCCTTGTATACAGCCAGTATAAGCTTGCCAGCATCGTTAACCCTTTTATCACCAAATATTCCAAGCACCGACTCGTACCCTGGCCGGGCGGTACCAACCCATCCATTCAAATCAGCACATACAACAATTCTTTCGTTTCCTACAACCAAGTCTAGAACGTCTCTTACATTCTCCCAAAACTCATCCAGCTCAGCTCTGGACGACGAAGCTATCGGCGCATAAACAGCCAAAAGGAATAACTTCGTCAGTCCCAATTTAAAGCGAACCCAGAGAAGTCTCGAGTTCACAGCCTTATATTCATTCATAACATCGACCAACCGAGACGACAGCAGCACCCCCGCTCCCTGGCAGGCGCTCTCGTTCTCCGGGACTCCGGACCATAGAGCTAACGCACCGCCAGGGAGCAGGACGCCCTAACCCACGTTGGCATGGGTGCGCAGCTGTGTAGAATTGCAGCCCTGAAAAGGGCTGGCAGGAGTCGCGATGAGCATGCTTCTACAATGACCCCCTATTTACCTTTTTTAAATTTTTATTTCAGGCGCTTTCTCGAGTAGGGCTCACCGAGGTGGAGAAGCAGTCGGTGTACAGTGTGGTGGCGGCGGTGCTGCACCTGGGCAACGTGCAGTTCGAGGAGGAGGGCGGCGCGCGCGGCGGCTGCGCGGTGGCGGCGCGCAGCGAGCCCGCGCTGGCCGCCGCCGCCGCGCTGCTGGGCGTGGCCGCGCCCGAGCTGCGCATGGCGCTAGTGTCGCGCCTCATGCAGAGCTCCCGCGGCGGGCTCAAGGGCACCGCCATCATGTGAGTGTGCACTGCGCCCGAGCTGCGCACGGCGCTAGTGTCGCGCCTCATGCAGAGCTCCCGCGGCGGGCTCAAGGGCACCGCCATCATGTGAGTGTGCACTGCGCCCGAGCTGCGCACGGCGCTAGTGTCGCGCCTCATGCAGAGCTCCCGCGGCGGGCTCAAGGGCACCGCCATCATGTGAGTGTGCACTGCGCCCGAGCTGCGCACGGCGCTAGTGTCGCGCCTCATGCAGAGCTCCCGCGGCGGGCTCAAGGGCACCGCCATCATGTGAGTGTGCACTGCGCCCGGCTGCGCACGGCGCTAGTGTCGCGCAGAGCTCCTAGATTATTTGCAGTCAAAGATTACATCATTGATCGGAGCCTTGCGAAGATCGTCACGGTGCATCCCTCCATAAGTTCGTGCACTTATAACTCACTAGCCAAGCCCTCACTGTAGAAGTGAACAATGTTCTAATAGGAAAATAAAATTCTCTCTAAAACCTAACCAACCCAGTATATTGTTGGCAGGGTACCACTGAAGCCGTACGAAGCGACGAACGCCCGTGACGCATTAGCAAAGGCAGTCTACAGCCGGTTGTTCGACTACATAGTGCACAGGATCAATTCCAGCATACCGTTCCAGGCATCTGCATATTATATCGGCGTGCTGGATATTGCTGGTTTTGGTGAGTCAAGACATTATATTAATATTAACAATAGAAGTATTTTGATGCTGGTTTCTTGTAATCCGGCTCGAAGGACCACAAAATATTGGTATCGTGGTTGAATTTAGGTAATGGCTTAGAGAAAGGTATACCATCATTGACGCATAGCGGATTAGAGCTAACGAAATTCTAAATGTTTGTTCCAGAATACTTCCAAATGAACAGTTTCGAACAGTTCTGCATCAACTACTGCAATGAGAAATTGCAGCAGTTCTTCAACGAGCGCATCCTCAAGAACGAGCAGGATCTGTACCGGAAGGAGGGGCTCAACGTGCCAGAGATCAGATTCGTCGACAACCAGGACTGCATAGGTGAACAGATTCTATTTCGAGGAGAAAATAAAACTTCATCAAATAGCAATTGACAAAGTGAAGTATAAATAGGCGGTGGTTACAACTTATAAAACTAAGTAATGCGTATTTAACTCAATTCGCGTGTACAAACATCAGGCGTCTGCGTAGAGAATAAGTCTGTTTACTTATCTGTTGCACCCCCTATGTAGTAAACTTTTCCTTTACGCAGTGGTTGCCTTGAAGTGATCACTATGAAGCGATAAGAGAATAAAAGTATATTCATTCATTTATTCATTCATTCATAAGTCAGAAGTTCACAATCACGTCCGTCTAAAAGGCAGACTGTGAATTAAAATTCTTTTACTGCCGTCTAAAGGTTGACGTTTACGTATTTTGGTCAACCACAAAAAAGGAGGAGGTTCGGTCAAGATTTCTAAGATATCAGGCGTCCGAAAATATTTAATAGAAATTTATTGTTTTCCACTACAGTAACAGTGCTCCCCATGGATAAAGAAAATGACTCACTATTTAGTCCCTCGATAAGTTACCAAAGTGAGGAGTACAGTGACATGTTCTCCTCGAGATACTCTTGAAATTTTCATGGCGTTTCCTTTTAGCCTCTTACGAGTTACAAGGAAAACGGGGCGACAACAAGGTAATTTCTTTTTATTTGATCTTTAATTAATAATTTATTTCTCTTTCTTTAGATTTAATTGAAAGCAAGAACCACGGCATATTCCATCTTTTAGACGAAGAGTCCAAACTGCCCAAGCCTGAATTTAGTCATTTCACACACTCTGTGCACAAACAACTTGGTGGAAACAATCAAAGGTATGTTTGTAGAACAAATAGAAATTTTAGCTATATCTTATTAGATAATAATTTGTATTTTTTTAATTATAATTATTCAATAATTATCAATCATAAGGTGCTTATGCAGTCACTGTTGTTTTATATAACCTTAAACCTACCAATGTCGAGATTGCCTAGGAAGTTTATGTTATTTCCTGTACATTGCATTGTAAAGTACATTGAGTGACATTATTGTTTATTATTGTTATTTACTTTCTTATAAACCGTACACCCCTGGCTCAACAATTACATCTCTAAAAAAAAGAAGTTTTTCGCCGCGAGAGGGCATCCATCAAGTGAACAACCACTTATTGAACTGTGCTTACCAAACGTACCTTTGTATGTACACTAAGTACCATAAAACATTTTCAGTTCTCGTTTACAAGTCCCACGGGCATCTCGTCTGAAGGCGCACAGGACTCTCCGAGACGATGAGGGTTTCCTACTGAGGCATTTTGCTGGCGCAGTTTGTTACAATACGGTATGTACATTTTCATAAATTTTACTCCTTTTATTATTTTTTCTTTTAAATCTATCTCCATATCTTACTTTATCAAAGTCGGAAATTATTAGAGATGTTTTCACTTTCATCAAAACTCAGATTTTGTAGCCATTTCACAAGCACAGCTCTTTGTTGGTGATGTGAAAATTCCTAGGTATTTTACAGATGATACTTTTGCTATGATCGGGCACGTACAGTCCGCAGGTCTATTTATTTCAGTACAGTAGTGGATTTTAATATGTGAGTGTGCACTGCGCCCGAGCTGCGCACGGCGCTAGTGTCGCGCCTCATGCAGAGCTCCCGCGGCGGGCTCAAGGGCACCGCCATCATGTGAGTGTGCACTGCGCCCGAGCTGCGCATGGCGCTAGTGTCGCGCCTCATGCAGAGCTCCCGCGGCGGGCTCAAGGGCACCGCCATCATGTGAGTGTGCACTGCGCCCGAGCTGCGCATGGCGCTAGTGTCGCGCCTCATGCAGAGCTCCCGCGGCGGGCTCAAGGGCACCGCCATCATGTGAGTGTGCACTGCGCCCGAGCTGCGCATGGCGCTAGTGTCGCGCCTCATGCAGAGCTCCCGCGGCGGGCTCAAGGGCACCGCCATCATGTGAGTGTGCACTGCGCCCGAGCTGCGCATGGCGCTAGTGTCGCGCCTCATGCAGAGCTCCCGCGGCGGGCTCAAGGGCACCGCCATCATGTGAGTGTGCACTGCGCCCGAGCTGCGCACGGCGCTAGTGTCGCGCCTCATGCAGAGCTCCCGCGGCGGGCTCAAGGGCACCGCCATCATGTGAGTGTGCACTGCGCCCGAGCTGCGCATGGCGCTAGTGTCGCGCCTCATGCAGAGCTCCCGCGGCGGGCTCAAGGGCACCGCCATCATGTGAGTGTGCACTGCGCCCGAGCTGCGCATGGCGCTAGTGTCGCGCCTCATGCAGAGCTCCCGCGGCGGGCTCAAGGGCACCGCCATCATGTGAGTGTGCACTGCGCCCGAGCTGCGCACGGCGCTAGTGTCGCGCCTCATGCAGAGCTCCCGCGGCGGGCTCAAGGGCACCGCCATCATGTGAGTGTGCACTGCGCCCGAGCTGCGCACGGCGCTAGTGTCGCGCCTCATGCAGAGCTCCCGCGGCGGGCTCAAGGGCACCGCCATCATGTGAGTGTGCACTGCGCCCGAGCTGCGCACGGCGCCAGTGTCGCGCCTCATGCAGAGCTCCCGCGGCGGGCTCAAGGGCACCGCCATCATGTGAGTGTGCACTGCGCCCGAGCTGCGCACGGCGCCAGTGTCGCGCCTCATGCAGAGCTCCCGCGGCGGGCTCAAGGGCACCGCCATCATGTGAGTGTGCACTGCGCCCGAGCTGCGCACGGCGCCAGTGTCGCGCCTCATGCAGAGCTCCCGCGGCGGGCTCAAGGGCACCGCCATCATGTGAGTGTGCACTGCGCCCGAGCTGCGCACGGCGCCAGTGTCGCGCCTCATGCAGAGCTCCCGCGGCGGGCTCAAGGGCACCGCCATCATGTGAGTGTGCACTGCGCCCGAGCTGCGCACGGCGCCAGTGTCGCGCCTCATGCAGAGCTCCCGCGGCGGGCTCAAGGGCACCGCCATCATGTGAGTGTGCACTGCGCCCGAGCTGCGCACGGCGCCAGTGTCGCGCCTCATGCAGAGCTCCCGCGGCGGGCTCAAGGGCACCGCCATCATGTGAGTGTGCACTGCGCCCGAGCTGCGCACGGCGCCAGTGTCGCGCCTCATGCAGAGCTCCCGCGGCGGGCTCAAGGGCACCGCCATCATGTGAGTGTGCACTGCGCCCGAGCTGCGCATGGCGCTAGTGTCGCGCCTCATGCAGAGCTCCCGCGGCGGGCTCAAGGGCACCGCCATCATGTGAGTGTGCACTGCGCCCGAGCTGCGCATGGCGCTAGTGTCGCGCCTCATGCAGAGCTCCCGCGGCGAGCTCAAGGGCACCGCCATCATGTGAGTGTGCACTGCGCCCGAGCTACGCACGGCGCTAGTGTCGCGCAGAGCTCCTAGATTATTTGCAGTCAAAGATTACATCATTGATCGGAGCCTTGCGAAGATCGTCACGGTGCATCCCTCCATAAGTTCGTGCACTTATAACTCACTAGCCAAGCCCTCACTGTAGAAGTGAACAATGTTCTAATAGGAAAATAAAATTCTCTCTAAAACCTAACCAACCCAGTATATTGTTGGCAGGGTACCACTGAAGCCGTACGAAGCGACGAACGCCCGTGACGCATTAGCAAAGGCAGTCTACAGCCGGTTGTTCGACTACATAGTGCACAGGATCAATTCCAGCATACCGTTCCAGGCATCTGCATATTATATCGGCGTGCTGGATATTGCTGGTTTTGGTGAGTCAAGACATTATATTAATATTAACAATAGAAGTATTTTGATGCTGGTTTCTTGTAATCCGGCTCGAAGGACCACAAAATATTGGTATCGTGGTTGAATTTAGGTAATGGCTTAGAGAAAGGTATACCATCATTGACGCATAGCGGATTAGAGCTAACGAAATTCTAAATGTTTGTTCCAGAATACTTCCAAATGAACAGTTTCGAACAGTTCTGCATCAACTACTGCAATGAGAAATTGCAGCAGTTCTTCAACGAGCGCATCCTCAAGAACGAGCAGGATCTGTACCGGAAGGAGGGGCTCAACGTGCCAGAGATCAGATTCGTCGACAACCAGGACTGCATAGGTGAATAGATTCTATTTCGAGGAGAAAATAAAACTTCATCAAATAGCAATTGACAAAGTGAAGTATAAATAGGCGGTGGTTACAACTTATAAAACTAAGTAATGCGTATTTAACTCAATTCGCGTGTACAAACATCAGGCGTCTGCGTAGAGAATAAGTCTGTTTACTTATCTGTTGCACCCCCTATGTAGTAAACTTTTCCTTTACGCAGTGGTTGCCTTGAAGTGATCACTATGAAGCGATAAGAGAATAAAAGTATATTCATTCATTTATTCATTCATTCATAAGTCAGAAGTTCACAATCACGTCCGTCTAAAAGGCAGACTGTGAATTAAAATTCTTTTACTGCCGTCTAAAGGTTGACGTTTACGTATTTTGGTCAACCACAAAAAAGGAGGAGGTTCGGTCAAGATTTCTAAGATATCAGGCGTCCGAAAATATTTAATAGAAATTTATTGTTTTCCACTACAGTAACAGTGCTCCCCATGGATAAAGAAAATCTGCGAGGTCGGTCCGCTCACTCACTCACTCACTCACTCACTCACTCACTCACTCACTCACTCACTCACTCACTCACTCACTCACTCACTCACTCACTCACTCACTCCTCACTCACTCACTCACTCCTCACTCACTCACTCACTCACTCACTCACTCGCACCGCGCGACCTGCGCGCCCTGTACGCCGCGCACCTGCCCGCGCCGCTGCGCCGCCTCGCGCCGCGCGTCCTCTGCGAGGTCGGTCCGCTCACTCACTCACTCACTCACTCACTCACTCACTCACTCACTCACTCACTCACTCACTCACTCACCACTCACTCACTCACTCACTCACTCACTCACTCACTCACTCACTCACTCACTCACTCACTCACTCACTCACTCACTCACTCGCACCGCGCGACCTGCGCGCCCTGTACGCCGCGCACCTGCCCGCGCCGCTGCGCCGCCTCGCGCCGCGCGTCCTCTGCGAGGTCGGTCCGCTCACTCACTCACTCACTCACTCACTCACTCACTCACTCACTCACTCACTCACTCGCACCGCGCGACCTGCGCGCCCTGTACGCCGCGCACCTGCCCGCGCCGCTGCGCCGCCTCGCGCCGCGCGTCCTCTGCGAGGTCGGTCCGCTCACTCACTCACTCACTCACTCACTCACTCACTCACTCACTCACTCACTCACTCACTCACTCACTCACTCACTCACTCACTCACTCACTCACTCACTCACTCACTCACTCACTCACTCACTCACTCACTCACTCACTCACTCACTCACTCACTCACTCACTCACTCACTCACTCACTCACTCACTCACTCACTCACTCACTCACTCACTCACTCACTCACTCACTCACTCACTCACTCACTCACTCACTCACTCACTCACTCACTCACTCACTCACTCACTCACTCACTCACTCACTCACTCACTCACTCACTCACTCCACTCACTCACTCACTCACTCACTCACTCACTCACTCACTCACTCACTCACTCACTCACTCACTCACTCACCACTCACTCACTCACTCACTCACTCACTCACTCACTCACTCACTCACTCACTCACTCACTCACTCACTCGCACCGCGCGACCTGCGCGCCCTGTACGCCGCGCACCTGCCCGCGCCGCTGCGCCGCCTCGCGCCGCGCGTCCTCTGCGAGGTCGGTCCGCTCACTCACTCACTCACTCACTCACTCACTCACTCACTCACTCACTCACTCACTCACTCACTCACTCACTCACTCACTCACTCACTCACTCACTCACTCACCACTCACTCACTCACTCACTCACTCACTCACTCACTCACTCACTCACTCACTCACTCACTCACTCACTCACTCACTCACTCACTCACTCACTCACTCACTCGCACCGCGCGACCTGCGCGCCCTGTACGCCGCGCACCTGCCCGCGCCGCTGCGCCGCCTCGCGCCGCGCGTCCTCTGCGAGGTCGGTCCGCTCACTCACTCACTCACTCACTCACTCACTCACTCACTCGCACCGCGCGACCTGCGCGCCCTGTACGCCGCGCACCTGCCCGCGCCGCTGCGCCGCCTCGCGCCGCGCGTCCTCTGCGAGGTCGGTCCGCTCACTCACTCACTCACCACTCACTCACTCACTCACTCACTCACTCACTCACTCACTCACTCACTCACTCACTCACTCACTCACTCACTCACTCACTCACTCACTCACTCACTCACTCACTCACTCACTCACTCGCACCGCGCGACCTGCGCGCCCTGTACGCCGCGCACCTGCCCGCGCCGCTGCGCCGCCTCGCGCCGCGCGTCCTCTGCGAGGTCGGTCCGCTCACTCACTCACTCACTCACTCACTCACTCACTCACTCCTCACTCACTCACTCACTCACTCACTCCTCACTCACTCACTCGCACCGCGCGACCTGCGCGCCCTGTACGCCGCGCACCTGCCCGCGCCGCTGCGCCGCCTCGCGCCGCGCGTCCTCTGCGAGGTCGGTCCGCTCACTCACTCACTCACTCACTCACTCACTCACTCACTCACTCACTCACTCACTCACTCACTCACTCACTCACTCACTCACTCACTCACTCACTCACTCACTCACTCACTCACTCACTCACTCACTCACTCACTCACTCACTCACTCACTCACTCACTCACTCACTCACTCACTCCTCACTCACTCACTCGCACCGCGCGACCTGCGCGCCCTGTACGCCGCGCACCTGCCCGCGCCGCTGCGCCGCCTCGCGCCGCGCGTCCTCTGCGAGGTCGGTCCGCTCACTCACTCACTCGCACCGCGCGACCTGCGCGCCCTGTACGCCGCGCACCTGCCCGCGCCGCTGCGCCGCCTCGCGCCGCGCGTCCTCTGCGAGGTCGGTCCGCTCACTCACTCACTCACTCACTCGCACCGCGCGACCTGCGCGCCCTGTACGCCGCGCACCTGCCCGCGCCGCTGCGCCGCCTCGCGCCGCGCGTCCTCTGCGAGGTCGGTCCGCTCACCACCACCACCACCACCACCACTCACTCACTCGCACCGCGCGACCTGCGCGCCCTGTACGCCGCGCGCACCTGCCCGCGCCGCTGCGCCGCCCGCGCCGCTGCGCCGCCCGCGCCGCTGCGCCGCCTCGCGCCGCGCGCGTCCTCTGCGAGGTCGGTCCGCCCACCACCACCACTCACTCACCACCACCACCGCACCGCGCGACCTGCGCGCCCTGTACGCCGCGCACCTGCCCGCGCCGCTGCGCCGCCCGCGCCGCTGCGCCGCCTCGCGCCGCGCGTCCTCTGCGAGGTCGGTCCGCCCACCACCACCACCACCACCACCACCACCACCGCACCGCGCGACCTGCGCGCCCTGTACGCCGCGCACCTGCCCGCGCCGCTGCGCCGCCTCGCGCCGCGCGTCCTCTGCGAGGTCGGTCCGCTCACCACCACCACCACCACCACCACCGCACCGCGCGACCTGCGCGCCCTGTACGCCGCGCACCTGCCCGCGCCGCTGCGCCGCCTCGCGCCGCGCGTCCTCTGCGAGGTCGGTCCGCTCACTCACTCACTCACTCACTCGCACCGCGCGACCTGCGCGCCCTGTACGCCGCGCACCTGCCCGCGCCGCTGCGCCGCCCGCGCCGCTGCGCCGCCCGCGCCGCTGCGCCGCCTCGCGCCGCGCGTCCTGCGAGGTCGGTCCGCCCACCACCACCACTCACTCACTCACTCACTCACTCGCACCGCGCGACCTGCGCGCCCTGTACGCCGCGCACCTGCCCGCGCCGCTGCGCCGCCTCGCGCCGCGCGTCCTCTGCGAGGTCGGTCCGCTCACTCACTCACTCACTCACTCACTCGCACCGCGCGACCTGCGCGCCCTGTACGCCGCGCACCTGCCCGCGCCGCTGCGCCGCCTCGCGCCGCGCGTCCTCTGCGAGGTCGGTCCGCTCACTCACTCACTCACTCACCACTCACTCACTCGCACCGCGCGACCTGCGCGCCCTGTACGCCGCGCACCTGCCCGCGCCGCTGCGCCGCCCGCGCCGCTGCGCCGCCTCGCGCCGCGCGTCCTCTGCGAGGTCGGTCCGCTCACTCACTCACTCACTCACCCACTCACTCGCACCGCGCGACCTGCGCGCCCTGTACGCCGCGCACCTGCCCGCGCCGCTGCGCCGCCTCGCGCCGCGCGTCCTCTGCGAGGTCGGTCCGCTCACTCACTCACTCACTCACTCACTCACTCACTCACTCGCACCGCGCGACCTGCGCGCCCTGTACGCCGCGCACCTGCCCGCGCCGCTGCGCCGCCTCGCGCCGCGCGCGTCCTCTGCGAGGTCGGTCCGCTCACTCACTCACTCACTCACTCCACTCACTCACTCACTCACTCGCACCGCGCGACCTGCGCGCCCTGTACGCCGCGCGCACCTGCCCGCGCCGCTGCGCCGCCTCGCGCCGCGCGTCCTCTGCGAGGTCGGTCCGCTCACTCACTCACTCACTCACTCACTCACTCACTCACTCACCCACTCACTCACTCGCACCGCGCGACCTGCGCGCCCTGTACGCCGCGCACCTGCCCGCGCGCCGCTGCGCCGCCTCGCGCCGCGCGTCCTCTGCGAGGTCGGTCCGCTCACTCACTCACTCACTCACTCACTCACTCACTCACTCACTCACTCACTCGCACCGCGCGACCTGTGCGCCCTGTACGCCGCGCACCTGCCCGCGCCGCTGCGCCGCCTCGCGCCGCGCGCGTCCTCTGCGAGGTCGGTCCGCTCACTCACTCACTCACTCACTCACTCACTCACTCGCACCGCGCGACCTGCGCGCCCTGTACGCCGCGCACCTGCCCGCGCCGCTGCGCCGCCTGCGCCGCGCGTCCTCTGCGAGGTCGGTCCGCTCACTCACTCACTCACTCACCACTCACTCACTCACTCACTCACTCACTCACTCGCACCGCGCGACCTGCGTGCCCTGTACGCCGCGCGCACCTGCCCGCGCCGCTGCGCCGCCCGCGCCGCTGCGCCGCCCGCGCCGCGCGTCCTCTGCGAGGTCGGTCCGCCCACCACCACCACCACCACCACTCGCACCGCGCGACCTGTGCGCCCTGTACGCCGCGCGCACCTGCCCGCGCCGCTGCGCCGCCTCGCGCCGCGCGTCCTCTGCGAGGTCGGTCCGCTCACCACTCACTCACCACCACTCACTCACCACCACTCACTCACTCGCACCGCGCGACCTGCGCGCCCTGTACGCCGCGCACCTGCCCGCGCCGCTGCGCCGCCCGCGCCGCGCGTCCTCTGCGAGGTCGGTCCGCCCACCACCACTCACTCGCACCGCGCGACCTGCGTGCCCTGTACGCCGCGCGCACCTGCCCGCGCCGCTGCGCCGCCTCGCGCCGCGCGTCCTCTGCGAGGTCGGTCCGCCCACCACCACTCACTCACCGCACCGCGCGACCTGCGCGCCCTGTACGCCGCGCACCTGCTCGCGCCGCTGCGCCGCCTCGCGCCGCGCGTCCTCTGCGAGGTCGGTCCGCTCACTCACTCACTCACTCCTCACTCACTCACTCACTCACTCGCACCGCGCGACCTGTGCGCCCTGTACGCCGCGCACCTGCCTGCGCCGCTGCGCCGCCCGCGCCGCTGCGCGCCGCCTCGCGCCGCGCGTCCTCTGCGAGGTCGGTCCGCTCACTCACTCACTCACTCACTCACTCGCACCGCGCGACCTGCGCGCCCTGTACGCCGCGCACCTGCCCGCGCCGCTGCGCCGCCTCGCGCCGCGCGTCCTCTGCGAGGTCGGTCCGCCCACCACCACTCACCACTCGCACCGCGCGACCTGTGCGCCCTGTACGCCGCGCACCTGCCCGCGCCGCTGCGCCGCCTCGCGCCGCGCGTCCTCTGCGAGGTCGGTCCGCTCACCACCACTCACTCACCACTCACTCACCGCACCGCGCGACCTGCGCGCCCTGCACGCCGCGCACCTGCCCGCGCGCCGCTGCGCCGCCTCGCGCCGCGCGTCCTCTGCGAGGTCGGTCCGCTCACCACTCACCACCACCACCACCACCACCGCACCGCGCGACCTGCGCGCCCCGTACGCCGCGCACCTGCCCGCGCCGCTGCGCCGCCTGCGCCGCGCGTCCTCCGCGAGGTCGGTCCGCCCACTCACTCACTCACTCACTCGCACCGCGCGACCTGCGCGCCCTGTACGCCGCGCACCTGCCCGCGCGCCGCTGCGCCGCCTGCGCCGCGCGCGTCCTCTGCGAGGTCGGTCCGCTCACCACCACCACCACCGCACCGCGCGACCTGCGCGCCCTGTACGCCGCGCACCTGCCCGCGCCGCTGCGCCGCCTCGCGCCGCGTCCTCTGCGAGGTCGGTCCGCCCACTCACTCACCACTCACCACTCACCACCGCACCGCGCGACCTGTGCGCCCTGTACGCCGCGCACCTGCCCGCGCTGCTGCGCCGCCTCGCGCCGCGCGTCCTCTGCGAGGTCGGTCCGCTCACCACCACCACCACCACCACCGCACCGCGCGACCTGCGCGCCCTGTACGCCGCGCACCTGCTCGCGCCGCTGCGCCGCCTGCGCCGCGCGTCCTCTGCGAGGTCGGTCCGCCCACCACCACCACTCACTCACCGCACCGCGCGACCTGCGCGCCCTGTACGCCGCGCACCTGCCCGCGCCGCTGCGCCGCCTCGCGCCGCGCGTCCTCTGCGAGGTCGGTCCGCCCACCACCACCACCACTCGCACCGCGCGACCTGCGCGCCCTGTACGCCGCGCACCTGCTCGCGCCGCTGCGCCGCCCGCGCCGCGCGTCCTCTGCGAGGTCGGTCCGCTCACTCACTCCTCACTCACTCACTCACCACTGCACCGCGCGACCTGCGCGCCCTGTACGCCGCGCACCTGCCTGCGCCGCTGCGCCGCCCGCGCCGCTGCGCCGCCTCGCGCCGCGCGTCCTGCGAGGTCGGTCCGCTCACTCACTCACTCACTCACTCACTCACTCACCGCACCGCGCGACCTGCGCGCCCTGTACGCCGCGCACCTGCCCGCGCGCCGCTGCGCCGCCCGCGCCGCGCGTCTTCTGCGAGGTCGGTCCGCCCACCACTCACTCACCACCACCACTCACTCACCACTCACCACCGCACCGCGCGACCTGCGCGCCCTGTACGCCGCGCGCACCTGCCCGCGCGCCGCTGCGCCGCCTCGCGCCGCGCGTCCTCTGGTGAGGTCGGTCCGCTCACCACTCACTCACTCACTCACCACTCACCACTCACCACCGCACCGCGCGACCTGCGCGCCCTGTACGCCGCGCACCTGCCCGCGCGCCGCTGCGCCGCCTGCGCCGCGCGTCCTCTGCGAGGTCGGTCCGCTCACTCACTCACCACCACCACTCACTCACTCGCACCGCGCGACCTGCGCGCCCTGTACGCCGCGCACCCGCCCGCGCCGCTGCGCCGCCCGCGCCGCTGCGCCGCCCGCGCCGCTGCGCCGCCTGCGCCGCGCGTCCTCTGCGAGGTCGGTCCGCTCACCACCACCACCACCACCACTCGCACCGCGCGACCCGCGCGCCCTGTACGCCGCGCACCTGCCTGCGCCGCTGCGCCGCCCGCGCCGCTGCGCCGCCCGCGCCGCTGCGCCGCCTCGCGCCGCGCGTCCTCTGCGAGGTCGGTCCGCTCACTCACTCACCACCACCACCACCACCACCACCGCACCGCGCGACCTGCGCGCCCTGTACGCCGCGCACCTGCCCGCGCCGCTGCGCCGCCCGCGCCGCGCGTCCTCTGCGAGGTCGGTCCGCCCACCACCACCACCACCACCACCACTCACTCACTCGCACCGCGCGACCTGCGCGCCCTGTACGCCGCGCACCTGCCCGCGCCGCTGCGCCGCCTCGCGCCGCGCGCGTCCTCTGCGAGGTCGGTCCGCCCACCACCACCACCACCACCGCACCGCGCGACCTGTGCGCCCTGTACGCCGCGCACCTGCCCGCGCCGCTGCGCCGCCTCGCGCCGCGCGTCCTCTGCGAGGTCGGTCCGCTCACTCACTCACCACCACTCACCACCACCACCGCACCGCGCGACCTGTGCGCCCTGTACGCCGCGCACCTGCCCGCGCCGCTGCGCCGCCTCGCGCCGCGCGTCCTCTGCGAGGTCGGTCCGCTCACCACCACCACCACCACCACTCACTCACTCACTCACTCACTCACTCACCACCACCACTCGCACCGCGCGACCTGCGCGCCCTGTACGCCGCGCACCTGCCCGCGCCGCTGCGCCGCCTCGCGCCGCGCGTCCTCTGCGAGGTCGGTCCGCTCACTCACTCACTCACCACCACTCACTCACTCACCACCACTCACTCACTCGCACCGCGCGACCTGTGCGCCCTGTACGCCGCGCACCTGCCCGCGCCGCTGCGCCGCCTCGCGCCGCGCGTCCTCTGCGAGGTCGGTCCGCTCACCACTCACCACCACTCACTCACTCGCACCGCGCGACCTGTGCGCCCTGTACGCCGCGCACCTGCCCGCGCCGCTGCGCCGCCTCGCGCCGCGCGTCCTCTGCGAGGTCGGTCCGCTCACCACTCACTCACTCACTCACTCACTCACTCGCACCGCGCGACCTGCGCGCCCTGTACGCCGCGCACCTGCCCGCGCCGCGCGTCTTCTGCGAGGTTGGTCCGCTCACTCACTCACTCACTTGCACCGCGCACCTGATCATTGATCGTCAACAAGTTCGTGAAACGGAGATTGACTTTTGGAGCAATAATCTTCATTTCATCCAACTATTACTACTGGTTCTTTTCTCGCTCAATGTTTAATTCTAGCCATCAAACGTGGAAATGCAGCCAGCGTTCTTGGTACCATGCCACGAGGAGTACGGCTCTACGATTATAATAGTTTTTAGTTAATAAGTATTGTAAATATTAACATAATTTGTTCTATAAATAAAGTATTACTAAATAAAAAAAACCATTACTATAATAACATATATGTTATTCAATTTTACTTTCTTTGTTCAGGCGATCGTGCACAGCTTCGGCCTCTCGGACAAGGACTACAAGTTCGGACTGACGCGGGTGTTCTTCCGGCCCGGGAAATACTCGGAGTTCGACACCATGATGCGCTCGGATCCGGAAAACTTGAAGGCGATCGTGGACTCTGTGCTCGCGTGGCTCGTCAAGTCCAGGTGGCGACGTTCAATATTCGCAGTCCTCTCTCTCATCAAATGTAAGTTGTGCTACTGAATATTGACTCTTATGTTGTAGGTAATAAGTGTCTTACTTTTTTCTTTCTTTCTTTCTAGTTATAGTATAATAAATTTTTGTTATAGTTTTAAAATGGCCTGTGTCTTGTAAGTTACAGTGTCCTAATGGGGTATCACAGGAACTATTTTTATTTAAGACGATAATTATGAGATCAACAATAAAAATATTTGGTTTGATACTTATGTTTTGACTTTAAAATAAATAGTAAATAAATATTTTTATAGAATCGTAGGGTACATTTCATGTATTGAACTGTAGTCATTGTAAAAAAAATCAAATATAAGAAAACATTTTTTAATAAAATTACTAAAGAACAAAATTGCCCGCTAAAACACTTTCTCATTTGACAAAAGGAGCTATACTTCCGCCATTTTAATATTTAAAAACAATAGCGAGTGCCACTTGGGATATCATGAGGATTCTAATGATCAATATTTTATATAACATACGTTTCGAGTAAAAAAAAGGAAATAATTTGTCTTAATAATATTTATTATTCACTTTATTATATCCTGACGGGATAGACAGAGAGAACAGATCGATAAGTGTCACGGCCACAGACTTAGATGAAAATAACCTCCTGAACTTCCAAACCTACTCTAAACAAAGCCATGACTTGCAGCTATCGCCAATACCTTACTGATTACCGTTTATCTGTGACAAATCTTTACAGAAAAGCTGTATTGTTTTAAGGAACTCTAAAGGAAAGACCTTTGAAGATATGTAAGCAGGTTTGTTGCTATAACAAAACGTTTTTGTCACTTTGCAGTAAAGAACAAAATTCTGTACCGGCGCGAATGCCTTATCCTACTACAGAAGACGATACGCGGCTATTTAGTTCGCCGCCAACACCAACCGAGGTACAGGGGTATCGTGAAGATCAAAACATTAGAGGAGAACCTGAAAGAGATGGACTCTGTGACGGCACAACTGAAGAAAGAGAAAGACACGGCGAAGAAGAATATAGAGAACCTTAGGAATTCTATCAGGAACGCTTGTGCTTCGATTAAGGTATAGTTTAACCTTTTTTTGGAGATTATAATGAATACATACAAAGAGGGACAACATCTCATATATTGCTGTAATCCCAAATTGAGAAAGTAGCTAAAGAACCTGTGTAATGGAATCGTAAACAACGAAAGTACTCGCAAGTACCCAGACCCGAGTAAATATAGAAAAAGTGGTTTTCTTGACTCATCGACCCGGCCGGAAATCGAACCCGGGACCTCAGAACTGTCGATAACTTGAAAATCGGCGTGAACGCCACTTGTATACGAAGGTCGTCGGAAATGTAGTCAAACAAGGCATGTAGAGTCAGTCATGAATTGGCTAGTAATGACTAACTCATTGCGGCAAGACTCATCGCTTTTCACGGAAGTTTATTTAGAACAACGTGGTAGGTGGTGAGCCTATCGCCGAACATAAAATATAGTCATGTAAATATTTTCCAAAAGATTAATAACCATTGTTATTTTACAACATTCTTTTTAAGTATAATGTGTGTAGTGTAATTAACAATACGCTTTATCTAACACACTATTCGATTCATATGAACAATGCAATCTTGTTGCAGAGTAACGAGAAGATAACTCGCGCGGAAATCGATCAGCTGTACACCAAACTGACCAGGGATGCGGAGTTGCAAATGACAGCTCTACAAAACGCCATGACCGATCAGAAGAACAGGTATAACTATTGTTTTTTATTATTCGTTAACTTTGAAATACATGTTATATTGTAAAAGTCTAAATATAAATATTTGATGTTATTTTCTACCTTTTGTGGAAGGTGGGTCAAAGGTATTTAATTGTCAAGACTAGACCTCTGTCTACCCTGTATTGGGATTTGCGTGGAGATGTTTTTTGTTTAATACAGCTTATTGTATAGTATAAGTTCCCATTAGTTGTGACAGAAGCCATAAAAGAGCAAAAAAGATTCTTGAATTTGAAGTGTCGAGTGTAGTACTTCAACTTCAGTACTTCTCAACTGCTTCGCAGTATGAGACATGCGTATAGGGAGGGAAAAAATCATTGATGTTTGCCAATTTCTAAGTCTGTATTATCATACCAATGACTCTAATTATCAGTTTGGATACAGAACTCAAGTCGCAGCTGTATTATTATTTTTTAAAATACTGGCAATGCCAAATATTATGCCAATATTATCAGTGTTCCTGTTAACCACTCCAACTAAGCTGCAAGGCTTGTATCTGGCGCTTGTAGTGGTACACGACAGTAGACCGAAGTCAGGCCAGAATCCGCTCACCAATCCATCACATTTTCATCCACTTTCATTGATCCCCACTAACGAGCTGGTGCGAGTTGCAGGGACGAGCAGGAGAGGCTGCGCAGGATCGAGGCGGAGCTGCGCGCGGCCGAGGAGCTGAAGCGGCAAGAGGAGCAGCAGCGCCGCCAGGAGGACGAGCACCGCCGTCTGTGTGTACACACTGCTTTATTCATTCACTCATTCGTTCATTCTTTCGTACATTCATTCATTCACTCTTTCGTTCAATCAACATTCACTCTGTAATAATTCCACCACATCAAACACAATGTTACCCACTTCTATTGCTATGCCGACTAGGATCTCTACATTGGGATACAAAGTAGAGATAGAGAGATTAGAGTTAAAAAGAACTCACAGTCCATACTGATGGTAAATGGCTTTTGCAGCACATTAAAATCGGCCAACAACTTCTATTGAAGAAGAGTTAGAGATATGTCACTCTGTTGCCTAAAGTGTGAATGCATTTGTCGATAGTCACTTTAAAACTCTTCACTATTTAATTTTACCAATTCTACAGGAAAGCAGAAATGGAGGCACGTCGCAAAGCGGAGGAGGCGGAGAGGATAAAGCAGGAGGAACGCGATCGTATCGCAGCCCTCAAGCTGCAGCAGCAGATGGAGGAAGCCGCCAAAGCCGACGAGGAAAACAGAGAGAGGTGAGTACATTGCAAAATCCAATGGTTTATATCGTTAGCTTGGACGAGAGACGGCGAAGTGGGCACCACTTGTCACGTGGTACCAAAGAATGTCTTCGGTCGAAGATGGGCCGTGTTACACACCACTTTTCTAGGTGACGCTAGCTCTGAGGTTTGATTTCCGGTCCGGTCAATGTAGAAAACACTTTTTTTTACATATGAGAATATGTAGGGTCTGGACGTTCGTGGTACCTTCGCTGTTTCCGACTCTACATCATCTTATTTCTATATACGTGCTTTACCTACTTAGTTTGGGATCTGAGCAGTGTATGTGATGTCCCTATCTATGTGTTAATCGATAAATAATAAAATAAATATCTTCACGCAGTTCCCAATACAGGGGTAGACAGAGGTCTGGTCTAGACAATTAGGTCCCTTTGACAACGTGACAGGTCGACGCCGATGCCGTCTTTATGTTCAAGCCAACGATATAATTCGTACATAAATTTTTGAAAACCCCATTGGTACGAGCCTGCCACCTGGGGATCGAACTCGGGTCTCTCGACTCGTAATTCCGACCACCCAACCATTCCGCTTTCGTGACTTTTAATCTATTTCTTTATAACAATATTTTCTAATTGCAGACTTGAACAGGAAAGAAGGGACCACGAGATGGCGATGCGGTTGGCTGAGGAGACCAACGGTCACGTTGAGGGCTCCCCACCACAATTGCGAAGGTATGGCATGTACCATTTTAAGGTCACATTTCACATCTACATATTCTTTTAGTAAAAAATTACTATTTCCAATTTTAAGAAATATCGTAATAATAAATTATAGAATAGTTCTGTAATGTTATTATTAAATTTAAAACTCAAAACTGTATCATCATTGTAAAACAATTATGTCAAAATTATTGAACAAAATTCACATGTTTAAAATATCGAACATATAAATTCAACAAATGTTCAAGACGAGATAAGCATATGTGAAATACATTAGCCAATATATTGCACGCCTGCTATCTCTCAATGGTTTGACAGACGTGTTTCACACATATCCACAGAATTTGTTTAAATTGCACCAATCTTTACGAGGAACACTGCTCTGCTATATTTACAAATTCTACGAGGTCCACACACCCACTCCCCCAATTCTGGGGGTCGGGGTTCATGGGCGGCGGTAATCACTTACCATCACGTGAGCCCACTGCTCGTTTGCGTCCCTTTTCTATCCATGTTCAAACAGAGAGGCAAATTTGTTTAAGATAAAAAAAAGGATTTTTCTGTAAGATTTATGGTTGATCCGTTACGGTGAGGTTAGAATTTGGTATGGGGTGTTTCCCCCTCAACACACCGTCTGTCTTTACGAAATCGCATGCATACTTCCTGTACATAGCCTGACTCCGTGCTACCCGATAAGTAATATTGTGATATGTTTGCACAGTTTCCCAACAATGGACACAGTGAACGGAGAGAATAAGTTGAACAGGTATAAACAGAGTGAGACAGAAACGCTGTTACCTCTTTCGCACGCAGCCTTCGTAGTTATTGTCCTCTTTCAAAATTATTTACGAAGTGTTGTCATATGTGAAAATTATTTTAACAGAATCAATTTCTTATTTATTAAAGTTTTTATTTTAAAAAATCATAATTTTACTTTTTTTCTGTATTGCTACTTAACTTTTTAGAGTAGTATTTATGACGAATACTTTTTATTACATACTAAATGATATAATCTACGTTTTTAATTTCATAATTCAATTGAAAGAGGACACTTGTAAATAACAAACTAATGAGCTAACTCTATTAGGCTTACGCTTTCTTTATTTCTTCTGTTTTGCACGTGGTTTTAGTTGGTATGAGTTTTTGTTAGTTGTAATTATTTAATATTACTCTGTTTTAAACTAACACATATCATTTATAGTAATAAATATATATACTTTTTGTAGTTTCTAAATAGTAGTACTATTTATATATTAGCTAACATGTAACATTTAGTAATATAAAGTAGCCTGTGAATACAAAAACAAAGACAATCTCTCAAATATTCTTTAAGAGGAGAGAATGGAGCTTGGGCACAGCATACACACTTCCCCAACGCGTGTTAGTTATGTTCACGTCTTTTAAAATAATTTATTATTAATATCCCTCAAAACAGATTTAATCCCAACAATTTTGCTTTTAAAACTGTTATTAATAACTATAGTAATCTGAGTCCGATGTTCAAATCTGGAAAAGTAGCAAAACTTCAGCATGTACACTAACCACTATGATACCTCATTCATTTAATTACCAAACACTTTTACTATAGAAATCTAACAGATTAGTGGAATTATTACGAATTCAAGTAATCTTTCCCTTATATACATTAATATATACATATGTATATATATAAGTATCTTGGCGCTTCACTAACACCACACACAGTTTAATAAACCTAAATCTTATATGTATTATCTAAGAGTGAAATTTGTATAACACATGGCATTTATAACAGTTAAAGTAAAACTAAATCCTATGCCCGTCAGATAAGAGTGAAATTTGTATAACACCACAAGTCATTTGTTAGATCGGAACGCGTGCGCATGCAGCAGGCGATGGCGGGCAAGCAGAAGTACGACCTGTCCAAGTGGAAGTATTCCGAGCTGCGGGACACGATCAACACCTCCTGCGACATAGAGCTACTGGAGGTCTGATATTTGTGTGTGTATATGTATATATATATATATATATATATATATATATATATATATATATATATATATATATATATATATATATATATATATATATATATATATATATATATATATATATATATATATATATATATATATATATATATGTAAGTCACGATAGCCGAGTGGTTGGGTGGTCGGAATTTCGAGTCAATAGACCCGAGTTCGATCCCCAGTTGGTAGGCTCGTACCAATGGGTTTTTCAAAACTTATGTACGAATATCGTTGGCTTGGACATAAAGGCGGCGACAGGCTCACCACCTGTCACGTTGTCCCGAAAATATCTTCGGTGAAAGGTGGGTCGAAGGGACTTAATTGTCTAGACTCGGCCTCTGTCTACCCCTGTATTGGGAATTGCGTGAAGATATTTTATTTTGTTTATATATATATATATATATATATATATATATATATATATATATATATATATATATATATATATATATATATATATATATATATATATATATATATATTTAAATATATATATATATATATATATATATATATATATATATATATATATATATATATATATATATACATATATATATATATTTAAATATAAAAAGTAAGAGGTCAAGTCTAGACAATTAAGTCCCTTTGACCCACCCTCCACCAAAGATATTTTCGGGACAACGTTACAGGTGATGAGCCCGTCGCCGTCTTTATGTCCCAGCCAACGATGAAATTCGTACATAAGTTTTTGAAAAACTCATTGGTACTGCCACCTGGGGATCGAACTCGGGTCTCTCGACTCGAAACTCCAACCACCCAACAACTGGGCTATCGTGACTTCAATATAAATGATATATAAAATATATAAATATATGTAATATATAATAAGTGTAAATTCATTTTCCAAGGTGTTAATATTGCATCTGTCACGATATAAGTCATATATACCAATGGGTTTTTCAAAAACTTATGTAAGAATTATATCGTTGGCTTGGACATAATGACGGCGACGGGCTCACCACCTGTCACGTTGTCCCGAAAATATCCTTGGTGGAAAGAGGGTTAACGGGACTTAATTGTCTAGACTAGACCTCTGTCTACCCCTGTATTGGGAATTGCGTGAAGATATTAATTTCTTTTATTTTTATTTATGAAAGTGAAATGAGGTGAAGTGGGTGGTTACTGTGGATGAATAGCTTGACTAAACAATATAAAAGTGGTATGTTGTCTGTATACAAAAAGATTGTAAGTCGTCATAATTAGGTTACTAAAATTTTTGACGGGATATTACAATTTTGTAGATACATTTCACAGACTTCAATAGTAACCATAGGGAATTTTTAATATTATATTATATAAACAGGAAAGAGAAGAGAGATATTGGTTACTTTAACTCAGAGATATCGTGGGTTACTACGAGACTGATAAGAAAATTTGTGAGTGAAGTCGCGGTCAGACTACCCAATAATATTAATGGTGATATTTATAGAAATATTTTCATATTTAACTAAAACTATACATACATGTAAACATAATGGCCAGTAAAAGTTCACTTTAGGATGTAGGTCTCCGGTATTTACCATAGTCGTCACACTTGTCAAGCTGATTAACGAACGCACTACCACAAATTTCACACTTTAGTTGATGCTGCATCGCCGGTCTTAATTTCAGTCTGGTACGTTTCGAGATAGATACCCGACATCTGTTAGTAACTAATGGTGGTTTGCCTCTTATGAGCCCACGAGAGAACGTTCAAAGGTGTACCGCAACTTGTACAGTAAATACAGCGTAAATCTATACATATAAATAAAATTGGAGTGTTTGTGTGTAACTTTACTATATGAATATATACAGTACATACATCAAAATGACATTCTTTTACAATTTTTGTCCGTCTGTCTATCTGTCTTTCTGTTTGTTCTGGCTAATCAAAACAGCTGGACCGATTTTAACAGGGCTTTAACTGACAGATGGCTAACGTTATAAAGAGTAACATATGCTGCTTTTATTTTTAGAAACATAATTAAGTGTTAAACTATGCGCAAATCAGCGGGGGGCAGCTAGTTCACAATAATTTCACTGTGTGCTCACCCTAGCAACTAACACCCTAACAACACGGGTGACACACAGTAAGTGTGCAATAAGTGTGTGTCAAGAGACTGAGCCGGTAAGAGTGAGTGCACGTGCGCAGGCCTGCCGGCACGAGTTCCACCGGCGGCTGAAGGTGTACCACGCGTGGAAGGCCAAGAACGCGCGCAAGTGCACGCTGGCCGAGCAGGAGCGCGCGCCGCAGTCCGTCATGGAGGCCGGTCAGTGCACTCCTCATAGATGCATCTTGAGGTTTCATCTTCTTCGTCGTCACACACGTCACCGTAGAGTGGTTGAGCCGAGAGATCTGAGTTTGACAGGTAGGCTCGTAACAGTGAGTTCATTCGAAAACTTATGTTGGATTTATATCTTCACGCAGTTCCCAATACAGGAGTAGACAGAGGTCTAGTCTAGACAATTAAGTCCCTTTGACCCACCTTCCACCGAAGATATTTTCGGGACGATTTATATCGTTCGCCTTTGGACTTAAAGATGGCGACTGGTTTACCACCTGTCTCGTAGTCCTAAAATTAATGTTGTAATGTGGTTCGAGAGGACTAAATTATCTAAACCTCTGCCTACCCGTCTGTATTGGGAAAGGTGTGAGGGTAAAAAATTATCATCATAACAGCCTATCAGAAGTCTACTGTCTAACATATGCCTTGTCTAAAGGTTTCCCTCAAAGTACAGTCTTGTCCCATCTGCTATATCGACTGCCCACAGTATTGTACGGTCACATGCTTCATCTTGTTAAGGGTCGACCCGCACTGCCTGTGTAAGGTTGCCACTCGAAAACTTTTCATCCCCATTTTTATTTATTTAATCATTTATTATATTTATTTCTCATCTAGAGAAAATTATATAATACAAAAGAGCAGAATTAACGCCAAGAGGCATTCTCTACTAGTTTAACAATTGTTTCAGCAAAGAGGTTATAAAGAGTGCAAAATGCAATATATAACGTTTGTAGAGGTTCAAGATTCTCACATAATTTATCAGTTTTTTTTTATATTTGTTATTATCATCATAACGGCTTGTACAAGGCGACCACAAGGATAGGCCTCTCACGTACGGGAGAGTTTGTTACAACAGCCACGCTTGGCGTTGGTGCTTGTAAAAAGTCTATTTAATTATGATCCTGTATTTTTTGAGATGATTATCTCGAAGAAGGGAGGGTACATGAGTACTAGATTGCTTAGGTGTGCATGTATGTATCTCTGGCTAAAAAATTTATGAAAAGGATTAAGATACGTTAAAGATTGTGCATGAAGATAAGTAAGTAATTAAGATGTTATTCCTGTTCATTTATATCAGTTTCGCTTTGCCTTTAACCTTTGTATTAATATATTTTTTTCGTGCATAACTGTAACAGTTCACATTCTTTATGTCAGTTTTATATATTACCGCTAGTATAATTGTAATAATAAATAGGTACATAGAGAGGGACAACATCACATACATTGCAGTGATCCCAAAGTGAGTTGCTTCATGACTTGAATTATGGAATCGGAAACAACGAAGGTACCGCAAACACCCAGATGGAATATGTAGAAAAAATGTTCGGGAATCGAACCCGGGAGCTCGGGGCCAGCGCCACTCGTCCGCGAGGTCGAGCTACAGCGTTGCACTCGCCCCCGGCGGGGCACGCCCGAGCGCGAGCACGGAGCGTGCAGCGGCGGCCGTTGCGTTGCAGCGCGGGCGCCGCGCGTGTGCGGGCGCGAGGTGCTGGGCGCGCGCCACCGCTACTTCCGCATCCCGTTCGTGCGGCCCGGCGCCGCCGAGCGCCGCGGCTGGTGGTACGCGCACTTCGACGGCCGCTACGTGGCGCGCCAGATGGAGCTGCACCCCGACAAGACGCCCGTGCTGCTGCAAGCCGGTGCGGTTTCTTATACTTGTATACCTCTCTTGCTCTAGTATAATTCTCCCTCTAGTTACTCCCTCTATTACACTTGTCCCACTAGTTCAATTATCCCACTAGTACACCTCTCGCTCTTGTACCTTCATCTCTCTAGTACATTTCTAACACGTACACGTCTCCAATACCACCTCTCTCTAATACACTTCTTTTTAATACACCTATCCTTTATATCCACTACAAGAAATGTCTTCGTATAATTATCTGCAATGCTATATCTCCCTTTTGCTGTCAATGAATCATTATTTTAAGTGATTTCATACACTAGCAATACTACACCTCTCCGATTATACCCGCTGCAACATAGCTGCACACGACTCGTCACACTGTACTAATACACCTTGTTATATTCAGTGTCAATGTAAATGTCAAATCAAATCATTTATTCATCGATATAAATAACATACATTACATCCATTTTTTAAAACTATCTACTAACTATATTACTAAACTTTTAAACTACTTAACTTTTAAACTATACATATAAGTCACGATAGCCGAGTGGTTGGTTGGTCGAGATTTCAAGTCGAGAGATCCGAGTTTGATCTCCAGGTGGCAGGCTCGTACCAATGGGTTTTTCAAAAACTTATGTACGATTTTAAATAAAACGATTTTCGGATTTAATCGCGTTTTTCAAACTATTTTTAATTTTTATTATTTCCCGACGTTGCGGATGTTTTACAGCATCCGTGCTAACTTATGTACGAATTATATCGTTGGCTTGGACATAAAGACGGCGACGGGCTCACCACTTGTCACGTTGTCCCGAAAATATCTTCGGTGGAAGGTGGGTCGAAGGGGCTTAATTGTCTAGATTAGACCTGCGTCTATCCCTGTATTGAGAATTGCTTGAGGATATTTATTTATTTCTATTATTTCTATTACACCTCACAACAATACACCTTTACATCCACTACAAAAATATGTTTTCGTATAATTATCTGGAATACTATAACTCCCGTTTGCTATCAATATCCTCTCCAAATACCGTTCAATACTTACCGTCAAATCCAATTACCCGTTTCAACATTACTCCACACGACTCGTCGCATTGTAATAATACACCTCTCTATTCAGTTCAACTTATCAAATCAATTCAATTCATTTATTCATCGATATAAGTAACAAATTAAAAATGACTAATGATAAACGAATGTTCATTCTTATGTCGATAAATAAATTGGTTTGATTTGAACAAATTTGGGTAAATCAGGAATGTCTAGAACAGGTGAATGAAATTGTATACTTGGGGAGTGCGTGTAGCCGGGATGGAAGATGTTATTTAGATGTGGACAGGCGTGTCGCTGCCGGGAACAAAGTCAACGGTGCCCTGACTGCGTTAGTCAAAACGCAAGGCGTTGTGAAAAGTGCACGCCTTGCAATACATAACGCAGTGTTGGTACCAACTTTGTTATATGGCAGCGAAACCTGGGTATGCCAGAAGAAGCATAAAAGCAGGTTGAATGCAGTGGAGATGCGGTCTCTTCGTAAAATGTGCGACCTTTCCATGGTCGACCGAAAGCGAAACGAAGAGATTCGCAATATGGCAGGTTTGTAAGATGACCTTGTGACAAAAATGTATAAGGGCGTGCTTCGATGGTTTGGGCACGTTGAGCGAATGAGTGAAGACCGAATGGTGACTGTCGAGGTAGACCGAGACTAACTTTCGAAGACCATGTGAGCAAATTGCTCGAAGAGGGGAGGGTCAGCAGTACTCGGATACCTAGACGTGCATGTATGGAGAAGATGATGAATCTGAAAGAAGCGAAAGAAGTATGTAGGGATCGTGACACTTGGCGCGCGTACGGAACGGCAGTGACGGTGTGAGCGTGGCCCGCAGGAGTGGACGACATGCAGATGTGCGAGCTGAGCCTGGAGGAGACGGGGCTGACGCGCAAGCGCGGCGCCGAGATCCTGGAGCACGAGTTCGAGCGCGAGTGGACGCGCCACGGCGGCCCGCCCTACCGCGCGCTCGACCGGTGCGTTCGTGCTTCGCTTGAAACTATTCTCCGCTTTCACATATTTTTTTACTTACAGGATTTCGAACTTTTATATGTTCGATCTTTTGGGTGTAGCGAGTGGTTGGATGACCAGAGTTCAATCCTCAGGAGGTAGGCCAATGAAGTTTTCTAAACTTATGTACGATTTACGACGTTGACTTGGCAACTGTCACGTTTTCCTAAACTAATCGAAAGATAGGACTAAATAGTCTACACCTCTCGCTACTTCTTTGTTGAAAAATGTGAACTCGAGTCATTTATTCGAAATCCAATCACCCAATCATTGGATTGTCATGGCTTACTTAATTAGTGTAACGAACTTTAATAATAATGTATCTCATAGTAAAGTATATTTTCTTATGAGAAATTAAATTCTATAAATCTCATAGCCTTAATTCATTTTACATCGAACTCGACGAACTCTTACTTCTTTCTTTCTTTTTACTTCTGAGCTTTTGAATCCTTATGAATGTAAAATAATATCAATTTGACAATAAATTTCACCTCAAATCTTTATATGAAATTCCTGGGTTATAACTTCGATACTTAACTAATTATTGTTCTTTTCCAGAATGCAACAATCTTAGCGGAGATGGAGAATAATGAAGAGTATATTGATATCAGAGTTTTAACTCTATTTATTTACATTAAATATATTAAAAATACTTAGTGCTTTCAAATGTGCCTTCAGAGTTTTGCGGGTGTATTAGTGCAATGTATGTACTTTATATTAAATGTGTCGCCGCAGACAAATATCGACTTTATGTGATCACGTATTCAGTACACAATGTAGTTTAATATAGAGCGAAATTATAATAAAAACCAACACCAGAGAACTTAGTACAGATCGGTGATGGACAGAAGAGAAAATATAAAAAAAATATATTTTATCATTTATACATTTTACTTTTAAATTAATTCCTTTTCGGTATATGAACTGTGATGTTTTAGTGGTCTTAGTTTAATTTGTATGACCACAATGAAATATTTATCTTAATGCATTCCTATATACAGTACAGACTGAAAATTTGTCCTTGTCATTTTGACATGTAACTTTCAGTATTTCAAGTATTTTCTATTTCACAGTATTCTACAACACATTCCTTCTTCCATATTTATACCTTCTTTCATTTTTGCTGTGGGTATTGTTGAAGTAGATGTAGATTGTTTGCGAAAGTACAATGTAATAAATAATACGTTGAGTGCCTTGATAATGCCTTATAGTACATGACCATTTTAATAGTTATGCTTTACCAAATAAATATATGATTAAATCAATGCGGAGTTTTATTTTCATTTCTTTCTTGTGTCATGTCAGATTAAATGTTTTTGACTTATTTGTAGCAATCTATAAGGAATATTCTATAAAAGCAAGTAAGTATATCAATACTTATACAGTGTACATACCAACAACTACATATATATAGTATCCCGACCGATTTCGGCCACAGACACTTGGACGACTGCGCGCATCATTCGTGTGCTCGCAGGTTACTGACGTAACCTTTTTGTGCTGAACTTGTGAGCACATTAAGCGCAAGTCATCACTCCCTATGTGCTATACCCTATGTTCAATTCAATAAACTTTTTTAATCCAACTTAAAGCAACGAAACCCCAACAGACCAGCACTTCGCAACAACTATCTGTAGATTTTGCGAGAAGTGGTTGTTTGGCTGGTTGGAATTCCTTTTACTATGACCTTGGAAGTCTCGGGTAGCAATCAAACAAATAGGATAAGGATAAAAAGTCGAAGCAAATCATCGTAGAGATTATAAAGGCTGTGAAGGCTAAGTAAACATAAAAAAAAACTTTTAAAATGTTAATTATAGCTAATTCATACTTACTCCCCTCCGGATGATTGATCATTCCAGCGAGCGATACTAGACTAAATCAAATATCGTAGCTCAATAAGAACCGGAGATATAAAAAATAAGCTATAAAAAGGTATGCGCTTAAAGATAACACGTGACTTCAATCAAATACATGAAAATGATAGTTTAACCCATATTCATTTATAAAATCATGTAATATATAGTTTGGCAAGTTTCACGGAAGATGAGGATCATAAATTGGTTGCTGAAAATCCACGAAAATTCTTCACGTATTTCCCAAATACTGGGGTAGGCAGAGATCTAGATAATTTAGTATTTCGACTCAAAATGCACCAGAGCTTTCTTTGATACAACGTGACAGGTGGTGAGCCAATAAAAGAGGTAGTACATTTATTTATTAGCATTTTTATTTATTAATTTGTAAAGTCAGTACCAGCCTACCTCTTGGAGATTGAACTCGGGTCTCTTCATTTGAATTCCGATTACCGAACCACTCGGCTATCGTGTAGGTTTATTTATTACCATAATTACGTACCATCTCCAGTTCTTTTTTTATACACTACAGAGTACATACACCTAATATTTTTTATGTCTTTATGTAGTATGTAGGGCAAACTAGGAGAACTCGATCAGGATATGTTGTACTCTTTTACGTAACAAATCGATAAATTGCATCGAAACATTGCAGCTTAATTGGAGTGGTTAACAGGAATACTAGTAATGTTATTCGGCATTGCTAGTATTCTTTTTAAAAAAAATAAATAAAGTTCTATGAAAAATCGACAATATCTTAATCATTATATACTCTCTGGAGACGAGTTCTAACCTCATATTACCTATGGTTGGAAGTAACCCTCATGTTGTCAATGTCAGCTGTCATTAGCGTTTTGCTGAAGATTCTTCTGCGCTTGTTGCAAAACAATTTGTTTTATTTGTTTATTTACTCTCCTTTGGCTTCCCAATTTGCACATAAAATAATTTATTTCATACGATATTCTAGTTGACCTTTTTAAATAAGCTTATGATTTACTATGTCTAAGTTTTAATTCACTATTATACTTAACATGGAACATTTCCTATGTTATCAAACTATCTCACTATTATTTGTTTTTATAAGCAGTGTGAACTCGTTAGCATATGATGGTGAGTTGTTAGACATATTTTTCGCAAACATTATTTGTTATTATTATCTAAAAATTACGTTGTCAACTAATGTTATATTAAATGAAAAATCTAGATATTATCTATAAAGCATTTAGTAGAAAAGTAACATTAATTTTAAAGTCCTTTGCATAATTTCCATACAGTCCTGCTCAAGTTCAATAACCAACACGACACACAAAGCAGTGGGCAGTATATGTGTTGTTACTTGTAATATGTTTTTTCAGTGCATTGGTTGGGTGGCCCTACAGTAATTGAACGAGATGTTCAACCAACAAAGCAAGCATTGGACATCTATTGTTACAGCGGAAATGCAAAAAATCTGTTTAGTTTGTGGCAAACTGTAAAAGTAAGTTTTATAAAGTTATGTAACCTTATTGATAAAGAATGCCGGTTGCTGGAGAATTTGAAAGTGATAACCTGAGAAAAATAAGTATATCATCTCTCTTTCATCTGTCTTTTAAAGTATATAAACCTAACTAAATCAAATAGAAGTAACTTGTTAACACATGTATTGTAAACAGCATGATTTTTTTATTTACATCTAATATGTTCTGTGCAATTGTCCTATAACATAATAGGCCTGATATTATTATTTATATAAAAATTCTAATTCAAATCTATCCTTTGTTGCCAGTTCAATATAAAAATAAAGAATGAAGAATTTAGTCAGTATCTCGGGAGCAATCCTGAGGAGGTCTACAAGGACTACACGGAAAATAGTTATGGCTGGGCAGTTGTTAATCCGTTCCAGAGGAAATCGTACAAGACTGTTTCCATTGATCTCTTCTCTCCTACATGCATGGCAATCAACACTAAGCACCGTCACAGTATTGAACTACAAATACAGAGTAAGTACCAAATTATTTATGCTGCTCTTTATTGCTTACAAAGAATCCACTGCTAAACACTGTGTGAGAGCCACTTGTATCATTTTCGTATGGTATCATCAGGTCTGAGGTCTTAGGTTTCAATTCCCAATTGAGTCAAGGTAGAAAACAATTTTTCCTAATTGTCTCAAGTCTGGGTGTTTTTGTTACCTTCTTTGTTTATGATTCTATAACGCATGCTTTAGCCATTTGCTTCGGGATCAAATCAATGTTTGAGATGTTGTTTCTATTGTGATCTATGAATATATTTGCATATGACATAATATTGTTTATTTTTACATTTATTTCACAGGAGTCGACATCTGGCGTGTTATAATAATGACATTCGGTCTGGCATTTATATTTGCTTCAAAAACTCTAAGTGGAAACCCTGTGTTCTTCTACCTCTGCGGAATTATTGTCGGAGTGTCTGCTTCCTTTATGTTACTGGTTTATTATGTTAGTAAGCTATTGCCAAAGGTAAGCATATTAAAGAAAGAATATTTTTTGTTTTTTTTTTTGTTTACAAATTTTTGCTTAAAACTTGTCTGGCTGAAATCACTTTTAGCTATAAGACCGCCATTTGTGTCACCATAGACTTGCCAATTTTGCAAATGTTAATAAATTTTATGTTGTATTTTCGGTTGTTGGCCATAAGGAGTATTGTATTTATCTATCAACTTAACAACCTATTAAAGTCCACAGCCGGACGTAGGCCTTTCCTTTCACCATACTTGTGGTACTTACAAACTCTGAAATATTTTGAATAAATGTTTTGAACAACAACTAGTTACTGTGAGATCACAGCAATTCAAGTGCTGTTGTAGGGACAATGTTGAATAATGTTGTAGGGTCATTCCTTTTTTTATAATTATTTATTTAAATGAGTTACCTGCACTTAAGTATCATATCTGTCTGTTGATTTATAGGAAATATAATATCCTTAAAAAAAGTTGAGGTACAAAGTGATGCAACTTTCCTTACAGAAAACACTAACATATGGCCTTCTAGTCGGAGGCTGGACGGTGGGCGTGTACCTAATGCAGCAGATCTGGGAGAATGTACAGAGCATTCTGTTGTCGTACCGGACTTACATCTTCTGGTATACGCTGGTGGTCAGCTTCGTAAGCTTCGTCATTTGCTATAGGATCGGTCCGCCGAAAAACCAGCGGAGCAAAAATCTCGTAATGTGGACACTGCAGGTATATTATCTTATGCTTGTAGAAATAAATCTGGCTATGCTAAATAACATTACTATTATGATGTAAAAATAAAATATATAAATATCTTTACGCTATTCCCAATACAGCGGTAAACAGAGGTCTAGATTATAAAGTTGTTTCGATCCACCTTCTAAATCTAATAAAAAATCTAAATGTAAGTAATATGTGCACACAAACTAAGTAGCAATGCTTGTGTGAGGTGTGGTTGGGGACAATATTCGAATAGCGGGCTAAAGATTAAAAGGGTCGAAGTATGCAGGGACTAACTTTTGAAAACATTGTGAGCAAAGTCCTTCCGACCCATCGTCCACCTAAGACATTTTTGGGACAACGTAACAGGTGGCGAGCTCGCCGCCGTCTTTATGTCCAAGCCAACTATTTAAATCGTACCATACGTTTTGGAAAAAACCTATTGGTACGAGCCTCTCACCTGGGCTTCAGATTCGGGTCCCTTGACTCGAACCACACGATGCATTGTTTAATTTATGTACTATGACCAGTATAATGTAATAAATGTCTTATTTCTAATAGCCAATAGTTGGAATGTCGAGTCATGAGACCCGAGTTCGATCTCCAGGTGGCAGGCTCGTACCAATGGGTTTTTCAAAACTTATGTACGAATTACATCGTTGGCTTGGACGTAAAAGACGTCGACGGGCTCACCGTCTGTCGCGTTGTCCCGAAAATACCTTCGGTGGAAGGTGGGTCGAAGGGACTTAATTGTCTAGACTAGATCTGTGTCTACCCCTGTAGTAGTGACTATATTTACTATGTATTTGGAGACCTCCCTGGACAAATGGCGTAAGCACTGATTTTCAAAGGGTCGCCGTCTTGAGGTCCCGGGTTCGATCTCGGTCGGGTCAATGTAGAAAACCACTTTTTCAACATTTTCCCGGGTCTGAGAGTTTGTGGTGCCTTCGTTGTTTCCGATTCCCATACCACAAGTGCTTTAGCATCTTACATTGGTATCGGAGCAATGTATGTGATGTTGTCCCTATCTATATAGGTATTTATTTATTTATTTATTTATCTATTCCACGGCAGGCAGTGGGTGCTCTGCTGATATTCTTCAGCAGCCAGTACCAGGAGGCGTCTGCCGCCGTCGCGGTGGTCGCCATGTGCGCGAAGTACTTCCCGCAGTCCCTCATCTACAGGATACAGGGCTACTGGTAAGTTGGGCCTGCCTTCGTAGATCGGGGAGTTCGAATACCGTTATACGCAACGTCGAATACCGTTTGAGAACGTACAGAGTGTCTACCCTTGTATTGGGAATGGCTTGAAGATATTTGTTTATTTTATGTCCCTACAACATCACATGAATTGCTGAAGCACTTGTGTGATGGAATCCGAAAGAACGTAGATACCACAAACACCCCAGACGCGAGACAATGCAGGAAAAGTGGTTTTCTGTATGATGAATATACGAGTCATGGACGTTTATGTATTATGTTTCGTTTTGCTCTGTGGTATCAGCGGTAGAATATGTGGTACATTTTAAGCTGATACTACACGGCAAATTGAATCAGGACATACATACATTTTTAAGTTTGTGATAGTACTAAATAGGCGTCTTCTAACGAAATGAGCAGTTCACATGTAAAGAATTCAAGGCAAAACCACCATATTACCAAAGACTTATAGGGTACAAGTCATGCTGCTTAGATAGCTTGTGTAAATTCATGTAGATAGAAACATGAAAAAATCTTCATGCAATTCCCAATAAAGGGGTAGACAGATGTCTAGTCTAGACATTTAAGCCCACCGACCCACCTTCCACCGAAGATAATTTCGGGACAACGAGACAGGTGGTGCGCCCGTCGCCGTTTTTATTTCCAAGCCATCGATATAATTTGTAAATAAGTTTTTAGAAAACCCATTGGTACGGCCACTTGAGGATCGAACTCGAGTCTATTGACTAGAAATTCCGACCACCCAACCACTCGGCTATCGTGACATGTAGATAGTATACATAATAATAATAAAACGTACTAAATTCACAATTAGGAACAGCATCACATACATTGCTCTGATCTCAAAGTTACAAACTAAATCACTTGTGTTATGGAATCGGAAACTATGAAGCTACCACAAACATCTAAGACAATGCACATAAAGTGGTTTTCTGTATGATGAATGTACGAATCATGGACGTCTATGTATTATATTTCGTTTTGCTCTGTGGTATCAGCGTTAGAATATGTGGTATACCAACTATATTTTAAGCTGATACCACACGGCAAATTGAATCAGGATTTACATACATTTCTAAGTTTGTGATAGTACTAAATAGACGTCTTCTAACGAAATGAGCAATTCACATGTAAAGAATTCAAGGCAAAACCACCATATTACCAAAGACTTATAGGGTACAAGCCATGCTGCTTAGATAGCTTGTATGAATTCATGTAGATAGAAACATGAAAAAATCTTCATGCAATTCCCAATAAAGGGGTAGACAGATGTCTAGTCTAGACATTTAAGCCCACCGACCCACCTTCCACCGAAGATAATTTCGGGACAACGAGACAGGTGGTGCGCCCGTCGCCGTTTTTATTTCCAAGCCATCGATATAATTTGTAAATAAGTTTTTAGAAAACCCATTGGTACGGCCACTTGAGGATCGAACTCGAGTCTATTGACTAGAAATTCCGACCACCCAACCACTCGGCTATCGTGACATGTAGATAGTATACATAATAATAATAAAACGTACTAAATTCACAATTTAATAAAAGAACAGCATCACATACATTGCTCTGATCTCAAAGTTACAAACTAAATCACTTGTGTTATGGAATCGGAAACTATGAAGCTACCACAAACATCTAAGACAATGCAGATAAAGTGGTTTTCCATATTAACCTGTCCGGGAATCGAACCCGGGACGTCTGTGCTGGGGTACACCATGAAAACCGGTGTGTACACCACTGGACCACGGGGTTCGTTACTATAGTTAGTATCTAAGCATATGGGCTGGTGAACGTTGGTTGATGGAGAGACGTGTTACAGACGTGAATTACAGATAAAACACTTAACTTTTGTAATACTGAGTATTACTGCAAGTTTTCAGCATTTGTAGTAACAATATTCATGTCATATATGATATTTGATCAGCCTTATATTCTATATTAACATAACTATAGTAAATATTTCCATTAGCCCTAAGGTTGTTTATAAGGATCGCTCTTTAGCGATAAGATCGCATTATTGTGCATACAATTCTCTTAATAAGTCACGATAACCGAGTGGTTGAGTTGTCTGAATTTCGAGTCGAGACGCCTGAGTTCGATCAGGTGACAGGCACGTCCCAATGGGTTTTTCAAAACTATATACGAATCATGTCGTTAGCTTGGACATAAAGACGTCGACGGGCTCACCGTCTGTCGCGTTGTCCCGAAAATACCTTCGGTGGAAGGTGGGTCGAAGGGACTTAATTGTCTAGACTAGATCTGTGTCTACCCCTGTAGTAGTGACTATATTTACTATGTATTTGGAGACCTCCCTGGACAAATGGCGTAAGCACTGATTTTCAAAGGGTCGCCGTCTTGAGGTCCCGGGTTCCATTCCCGGTCGGGTCAATGTAAAAAAACCACATTTTCTACATTTTCTCGGGTCTAAGTGTTTGTGGTACCTTCGTTGTTTCCGATCCCCAAAGCACAAGTGCTTTAGCATCTTACATTGGTATCGGGGCAATATATGTGATGTTGTCCCTATCTATATATGTATTTATTTATTTATTTATTTATTTATCTATTCCACGGCAGGCAGTGGGTGCTCTGCTGATATTCTTCAGCAGCCAGTACCAGGAGGCGTCTGCCGCCGTCGCGGTGGTCGCCATGTGCGCGAAGTACTTCCGCAGTCCCTCATCTACAGGATACAGGGCTACTGGTAAGTTGGGCCTGCCTTCGTAGATCGGGGAGTTCGAATACCGTTATACGCAACGTCGAATACCGTTTGAGAACGTACAGAGTGTCTACCCCATGTACATGTTGAAGATATTTGTTTATTTTATGTCCCTACAACATCACATGAATTGCTGAAGCACTTGTGTGATGGAATCTGAAACAACGTAGATACCACAAACACCCCAGACGCGAGACAATGCAGGAAAAGTGGTTTTCTGTATGATGAATATACGAGTCATGGACGTTTATGTATTATGTTTCGTTTTGCTCTGTGGTATCAGCGGTAGAATATGTGGTACATTTTAAGCTGATACTACACGGCAAATTGAATCAGGACATACATACATTTCTAAGTTTGTGATAGTACTAAATAGGCGTCTTCTAACGAAATGAGCAGTTCACATGTAAAGAATTCAAGGCAAAACCACCATATTACCAAAGACTTATAGGGTACAAGTCATGCTGCTTAGATAGCTTGTGTAAATTCATGTAGATAGAAAAATGAAAAAATCTTCATGCAATTCCCAATAAAGGGGTAGACAGATGTCTAGTCTAGACATTTAAGCCCACCGACCCACCTTCCACCGAAGATAATTTCGGGACAACGAGACAGGTGGTGCGCCCGTCGCCGTTTTTATTTCCAAGCCATCGATATAATTTGTAAATAAGTTTTTAGAAAACCCATTGGTACGGCCACTTGAGGATCGAACTCGAGTCTATTGACTAGAAATTCCGACCACCCAACCACTCGGCTATCGTGACATGTAGATAGTATACATAATAATAATAAATACATACTAAATTCATATATAGATAGGGACAACATCACATACATTGCTCTGATCTCAAAGTTACAAACTAAATCACTTTTGTTATGGAATCGGAAACTACGAAGCTACCACAAACATCTAAGACAATGCACATAAAGTGGTTTTCCATATTAACCTGTCCGGGAATCGAACCCGGGACGTCTGTGCTGGGGTACACCATGAAAACCGGTGTGTACACCACTGGACCACGGGGTTCGTTACTATAGTTAGTATCTAAGCATATGGGCTGGTGAACGTTGGTTGATGGAGAGACGTGTTACAGACGTGAATTACAGATAAAACACTTAACTTTTGTAATACTGAGTATTACTGCAAGTTTTCAGCATTTGTAGTAACAATATTCATGTCATATATGATATTTGATCAGCCTTATATTCTATATTAACATAACTATAGTAAATATTTCCATTAGCCCTAAGGTTGTTTATAAGGGATCGCTCTTTAACGATAAGATCGCCTTATTGTGCATACAAATCTCTTAATAAGTCACGATAACCGAGTGGTTGAGTTGTCTGAATTTCGATTCGAGACGCCTGAGTTCGATGCCCAGGTGGCAGGCATGTTCCAATCCCCAAAAACTTATATACGAATTATGTCTTTGGCTTGGACATAAAGACGTCGGCGGGCTCACCGCCTGTCGCGTTGTCCCGAAAACATCTTCGTTGGAAGGTGGGTCCGAAACCTCTGTCCACCCCCCGCATTGGGAAGTGGCGCGAAGATATATTATTCGTGTCGCGGCCAGGCGGCGCAGGTTCCCGCCGCGGCCGCGGCTGCTGAGCAGCGAGGAGTACTACGAGCAGGGCGCGCGCGAGACGCAGCGCGCGCTGGACGAGCTGCGCCGCTACTGCAGCAGTCCCGACTGCCGGCAGTGGAGCGTCATGCTCAAGATCAACGACTCCAAGAGGTCCGACGGGCCGATGTACACCGCACGGCTTTAGCATTGTCCCGTATTCCGCATTTACACCTAACAACGAAACAACGACTTCAATGTACACTGCACGGCTTTAGCATGTCCCGCGTTCTACATTTACACATAACAACGACTTCAATGTACATTGTACGGCTTTAGCATGTCCCGCGTTCTACATTTACACATAACAACGACTTCAATGTACACTGCACGGCTTTAGCATGTCCCGCGTTCTACATTTACACATAACAACGACTTCAACACTTTTTTAGCTTGGTTATTTCCGAAACTTTATTTATAGAAACAAAATTACATTAAAACGTATGTATAACACTTACTTATCTTTTGATTTTCTATCGACGTATATTAATACGTATCAACACTTTAACTTATCTTCTGCAGATCTACTGAATCAATATTTTTGCTTATCTATTGACGTATATTAAAGCATATCAAAACATTTACTTATCTTTCAAATATCTTCTGAAGTAACATACTTTACTTATCTTTTGAATATCTATTGACGAATAGTAATATGTATAAGGTTTATTTATCTTTTGCATATCAACTGACTTACGATATCTGTATCTTTACTTACCTTTTAATTATCTAATGACGTATGACAATAACACCTAGCGTCACTTGTATTTCCAACTTATTTTATAAGTTAACATACTTTTTCTAATATTATTAACTTGTGTTCCAACTGTAATGAGGCACAAGCGAAGCGTGATCACTCAGTTACTTAATTTTAATTAGGTTTGCGAGTTTCGTTGAGGGAAACTCTCACCTTAGCGACGAAGAAGTTTTGGATTACGAGTCGTACGCGTTCTCAATGCAAAGAGACAAACCAGTGGCGAACTCAACCCGGAACAACTTGGAAATATCTGAAGACGACTCCTCCTCAGACGAAGACAATCAATATTTTTGACTTACAGTATCCCGAACGTGAATGTATGAAATCGCTGGTTTAGATATTGCATCACTGGTGTTTAGAGCTGTCTTTATAAGCAGAACCACGTCATAAGTTGATTTTAATGAATCTGAAAGTGTGAAATCTAGAGACATGAAAATGGAATTACGTTTTAGTACTAACAGATAGTAAACTAAGGTAGTATATATTTAGAAATTCACTGCCAAAAAGGAAATGTAGTATTTTTGATACAATTTCATGTTAAATTAATCTTCGTTATGATTATTTGCTCTATTTAGGAAAGTAATTTCAACAGTTTTTTTCTCATAATTGTGTGACCAATGTTTAGGCTTTCTATTGTAATTTTTGTGTGTTGTAAATATTTTGTGTGATTAATTAGTGTTGATTATTGTGATTAATTAGTACTTTTTTCTTATCCATGTCAATAAAACCGATGTTCTGAATGTAATTTTTAAGGTAATGTGTAAAAAAAGGCTAGGATTTCTTTGACTTTACATGCAATTCGGTAAAGTATACTAATATTAAATGTATGTAACTCTTTCAGTCTGTTACGCTTTCATATATTGATTCTTGATGCAATTCGGTACACATACATAGCTTGAACTTTGGAAAGGGACTTAGAATAATTTTATCTCGAAAAAAAAAACATGACCACTATGCTGTTTCCTCTTTTTCTTTATGCTTTTGGTTTGCGGTCGTACTAGTCACTAGTCTTGTAGCATCCTTGATTAAGCGTTCTCTCATCCCTAACGACTTCTTTTCTTGTGCATTTACGCAAGGACGCGTGTTTCGCTGCACTCACTTGGTCCGTCCATCTCATACCCACTCTGCCACTGTCCCCTCTAGTCCTCCTTAAACTACTAGTCTTTCAGTGGCTACTATTGCATCTAGACATGTGACCAAAGTACTGTGCTACGTCACATTAAAATTGGGCAAACGTAATACAATATTGCGTTGTAGTTAGTAAATGGGTGGGCTCAAAATGAAAAGCGTATTGTATTCAAAATGTGTGATATCTTTGATGTCAGTTACGTCTCTTTGATGTCAGTTACGTCTTTGATGTCAGTTACGTCTCTTTGATGTCAGTTACGTCTCTTTGATGTCAGTTACGTCTCTTGATGTCAGTTACGTCTCTTTGATGTCAGTTACGTCTCTTTGATGTCAGTTACGTCTCTTTGATGTCAGTTACGTCTCTTTGATGTCAGTTACGTCTCTTTGATGTCAGTTACGTCTGATAAAACTGATATGACTCATACGAAAGATTGTTCTTTCTTACATTTGAGGTATTTAGATTGTTATTATTGATATTTTATAATCGATGTTTTTGAAAGGTTTTTATGGATCTCAAAGAACGAACTTTAAACTACATGACTGAAGTAAAACTTCTTTAGCTCCGTCTATACACATGTTTATATATGTATAACAAATACATGTATGTACATATATTAATTTTCTACAAATATTTAAATTTACTATCAGCTTTCATTGATTAATTTTTTTTTCAATAGATTTTTCATTTTCCTTCATTATTTTCAGTATCGGATATGTAACTGGCTACGAGACAACGAGATACAGAATATGTGCTCGCACCTCTCTCTTGTCTCTTCAGTTATATACGAAACGCAATTCTCTCTCTCTCTCTTTCTATCTTCACTAACTTATATTTTCCTCTTAACTTCTGTTTGTCCCGACCACACTTTTCGTAACGCTTTCGTCAAACATGTCTAAAGAAGTTTTACTTCAAATAATTATAGTTTTGGAAATTTGGTGATCTACCACATTGAATTATCACTTTACACGAATATCGTTATTATTAACATAATCAAACAAAGGCTTGTATATTGATAGAATTAGTTGCGGATGGTTAATAAAAAAACTTATTTTGTAGTCTTTAATTTTAGAATTTGTTACAATTTAAGTGAGAGGATTTATTTTTCCTGATTTTTGTAGTTGATAGAAACTGGTAACAAGGAAATTGAAGACAGGGAAATAGCCCACTTCAGTTTCTAAGATTTAAAATCAAAAGCTGCTCATTTGAGACTTTCATTACTTTCTAAATATTATAATTGTATATTAAATTTAAATGGAACTTATTGGAGATTGATGGGACAGACTACTTTAAAGACATTTTAAAGATATTGAAATAAAAACAAAACTTCTTTTTAGTAAGATTATTATAATTTCGTCAACTTTAACTTACATAATACTATTAATGATTGATTAACACAAAAGAGTTACGTGTTTAATGGCAAGTAAACAAAGTAAGTGCACTTAATTGTATATTATAATTTTGTATGTGATCATTTGTATGTGTAATTTGTTTCCTTCGGTTTGAATAGAAATATTTTTCTACGGATGTATAAATGATTGTTTTATTTCACTGACGCCTAATAAATTCCTTTAAATGACATAAAAATTTAATTTGACAATAAACAATAATGATATACCTACCATCCTGATACCGTCATGGGTTATAAAGTTTCATATTCACCCCATGCTTGCAATAATACTGAGACTGTCAGAAACCAAAATATTTTCTTATGTAATACATAATAAATGTGAGTTATATGTGTAAAGCCAGATTTCTTTTGAGTCTCGCAAACTACACAAAAATGTATGATCTTATACATAAATAAAATACATACATACTACAAAAAGAAAATGGTCTGCAACATTGTAAAATATATTTTGTATTTGCGACATTGCCGGCTGCTTACACCTACATACGCGTTAGTAAATTAATTACATACTTAATTACGTAATTGACAATAGTTTTAGGAGTATAAATTTCAAGTTAGAAGAGTACACATCGATATTTTTCATCGAGTTTCAACACTTCCATTGTTATTTATCAATACTTAAAACTTTACTTAAATCTGTATATTAGCATACAAAGTGTATTTCGAGTTTAACTTGACTATTAGCTGGATATATAGTATGCTTAGCTTCACCAATCAATACTTTGCTTATTTTGTAAAGAAAAAAATTAAAAATATATTTTTTTATTATTGTATCTTCACGCAATTCCCAATCAGGGGAAGACAGAGGTCGTCTAGACAATTAAGTCCCTTCGACCTACCTTCCACCGAAAATATGGAAATATAAAAAAAAATTCTTTAATTTAATAAAATGAAAGTTCAGCATAAATATGCTTTAAAAATCAATAAAGTTGCATAATAAAAATATAAAAAATATCGATTTTTGAAAATTAAATAATAATTGAATCTCATAATTACATATTAAAATAAAAGTTTATTCTCTTAAATAGTTACAAATTATTAAAAAAAAAATTAATGTATCATTGCGAGTTGAAAATAGTCAAATTCAATAACAAACTAATTACAAATTAAATTATACATTTTGTTACTTAAATTACAAACATACATTAAGTTAAATAGCACGTACGCATGTCATTAAGTTTGTTAGAAGCGTTGACACTGAAGAGTTACAATAAGTCGTGGCACAAACACCAATCTTAACGGATTAGGATCTGGCCCGGCTCGCCTTCTTGCTCTTGTCCAGCGTCTGCGGCGGCGGTGGCGGCTTAGCGGACATATGCCGGCTGTACAGTCTGCAAATACATTTTATTGACAGTTTAAATTGCCACACTGACGAATATATTTAAAAAGTCACGATAGCCGAGTGGTTGGGTGGTCGGAATTTCGAGTCAATAGAACCGAGTTCGATCCCCAGTTGGTAGGCTCGTACCAATGGGTTTTTCAAAAACTTATGTACGAATATCGTTGGTTTGGACATAAAGATGGCGACGGGCTCACCACCTGTCACGTTGTGCCGAAAATATTTTCGGTGGAAGGTGGGTCAAAGGGACTTAATTGTCTAGACTCGGCCTCTGTCTACCCTTGTATTGGGAATTCCGTGACGAATATATTTGTATATCTTCACGCCATTCTCAATAACAGGGGCAGACAGAGGTCTAGTCTAGACAATTAAGTCCCTTCGACCCACCTTCCACCGAAGATATTTCGAGACAACGTGACAGGTGGTGAGTCTGTCACCGTCTTTTAAGTCCAAGCCAACGATCTGAATCGTACATAGGTTTTTGAAAACCCATTTTTTACATCCGAAGCTTAGTATGTAAGTACTCACACTCTATAGGTTTCCGAGCGCAGATAGTCCAGCACATGCGATGGACCCAACTTGAGCTGATCTTCAATCGGAGGCACCCAAAAGTTGCCCTCAAGCCTCAGCACCGATTTGTTGCTCGCCAAATCCAGGGAACCTGGGATATTTTGGTAGAAATAAAATATATTTATTTATGAGACGAAAACTAATCGACATGAATTAAAAATTAGCATAGAAACATAAACAACCAAATGTAGAAAATACATGAAAATAAGTAAACACTTGTAGCCATAAATCGTTTTCAACTGAGCATAAATGCTGATTTTTCAAGTATAAAAAAACAAGCACTGATCTTTCGTTGAGGTCGTACAGTAATGTCACGGAACAGATTTGCAATACGCTAACTATAACTAGATAAGTAGTGAAATATAACATAAAATATAGCATTACTATAAAAAGCAAAAGAAAACAATATACAAAAAAAATAAGTTTTAATTTTGTACCAATTTAATTACTGCTTTACTCATACACATAATATAAAATACAAAATAATAGGTTCTCTAACTACTACTCTACTTTATAAACTTCACAATAGTCGAGTGCTTAGGTGATCGGAATTCAAGTCAAGAGACCAGAGTTCGATCCCCGGGTGGTAGGTCAATTTGTACCTAATTGTGCCAATGAGTTTTTCCAACACTTAAGTGCGATTTATATCGTGGTCTTGTACATAACGAAGCCACCATTGTTCCAAGATAAGCTCTGATAAAATGTAGATTGAAAGGACTAAATTTTTTGCCTCCGATCGACCTATCCCACCCCTATATTTCGAAATGCTTGAAGATAAAAAAAAACTACTGTAAACTCACCAATCTCGGGCGGCAAAACGACGAGGCGATTGCCTTGCAAGTGCAGCTCCCTGAGACGCGACAGCTGACCCAACTCACGGGGCGCTTCTATTAGATCATTCTCCCGCATCGAAAGCTAAAAGGAACAAATTTATTTATTCACTGAGTGTATTGAAAAATCACACACGTTACCCAGTCCCAAATAAATATACGGTTTCACTTAGCAGTGGTAGAGCCACGCATCAGCTTTTGTTGTTGCATGAATGGGCCGGCTCGACCGGGGAAGTACCGCGACCTCACAGAATACCGGTGTGAAGTTGAAGTCTAACAAACTTCTGCGTTTCGTGTGGTGAGTGCAGGTAACCGGAGTCTATATAATAAAAGAATAAATATCTTCACGCCATTCCCAATACAGAGGTAGACAGAGATATATTCAATTAAGTCCTTTCAACCCACCTTTCACCGAAGATTTTTTTTGGGGCAACGTGACAGGTGGTGAGCCCGCCGCCATCGTTATGTCCAAGCCAACGCTATAAATCGTATTGAAAAAAAAAACCCTTGATACGGTCCTTGGGGATCTAGTCTATCGTGACTTTCTTTGTAATGTTATATTTATACGTGAATACATTTATGATAGTAACCCCTAAGAATGTTTAGTACAATTTTGTCTTTTTCTTTTAATATTACCTTAGTTAAAAAAAATAAAAAAGAGGATACATATAGTTTCTTTCGCCTCATTAACCTCAAAGGAACCTCATTACGGAACAGTGGTAAAAGGCAAAGCAAGCAAGATTTAACTTTAAAAGGCTCAAAAATAAATCTACCTAAACATTGAGACTTGCAACTGTCGTGGAGAGCGATTGATACCACAATTCATACCCAACTGAAATCTGTAAACACTACCACACCTATGGGCAAGATTGTCACGTTGTCCTGAAAAATGTCTTCAGTGGAAGGTGGATTGAGGGGACTTAATTGTCTAGAGTAGACCTCTGTCTACCTCTGTATTGGGAATGGCGTGAAGATATTTTTAATATTTTACAATACCAAATGATTATTTTATTTTGTTTTATTGGAAAAACAGACAGTGCATAAGTGACTAAATAATTTTAAAACTTTGTATGTTACACATACACTATTTACATGCTTTTGCATATGGGTTCTAATGATTGTTTTATCTCTGTTAGAGGAACCTCATTATGAAACGGTGGAAGATTAAAAAATGACGATCGATGGATGCAATGTATCGCGATAAATAAATGATTTGATTTGTTTGTTTAGTATATTTAAACATAGTACTTACAATTTGTAGATTTTTCAAATTTCCAATTTCCGGCGGTAAGTATTCGAAATCGTTGTCACCCAAATACAACGCCCTCAAGCTCTCTACAAAAAATGTTGTCATTAAGGCTTATAACTTAATTAAAAAAGTCACGATAGCCGAGTGGTTAGGTGGTCGGAATTTCGAGTCGAGAGACCCGAGTTCGATCCCCAGGTGGCAGGCTTGTACCAACGGGTTTTTCAAAAACTTATGTACGAATTAAATCATTGGCTTGGACATAAAGACGGCGACGGTCTCACCACCTGTCACGTTGTCCCGAAAATATCTTCGGTGGAAGGTGGGTCGAAGGGACTTAATTGTCTAGTCTAGACCTCTGTCTACGCCTGTATTGGGAATTGCGTGAAGATATTTATTTATTTTATTTAAGTAAGAAATTTAATTTTATGTTAAATAAATGTGTGGTCGTATGGTAATGGACATTCCCCCTCTGTCTCCTCATATGTGTTGTATGAGTAAGGAAAATGTCTTCAAAATGTCATAGGGGGTAAAAATACTCTGGATCAAGCCATTTTCAAAATTCTGCATAAAGATAGATGACAGGCAACAGAGTCTAAGGTGCAAGATGTCTGATACTGTGATCCTCAATGCTCTTGCCAATTGTGGTAATTATGACATAACTTTATTTATGTGAGAGTTAGAAATATGTGAGCGGGACTTGATAAAATTTTTAAGGAGGTACTCCGACAAGTCACATTGCTACACAAAAAAGATATTTTTAATATTTTACAATACCAAATGATTATTTTATTGGAAAACAGACAGTGCATAAGTGACTAAATAATTTTAAAACTTTGTATGTTACACATACACTATTTACATGCTTTTGCATATGGGTTCTAATGATTGTTTTATCTCTGTTAGAGGAACCTCATTACGGAACAGTGGTAAAAGGCAAAGCAAGCAAGATTTAACTTTAAAAGGCTCAAAAATAAATCTACCTAAACATTGAGACTTGCAACTGTCGTGGAGAGCGATTGATACCACAATTCATACCCAACTGAAATCTGTAAACACTACCACACCTATGGGCAAGATTGTCACGTTGTCCCGAAAATATCTTCGGTGGAAGGTGGGTCGAAGGGACTTAATTGTCTAGTCTAGACCTCTGTCTACCTCTGTATTGGGAATGGCGTGAAGATATTTTTAATATTTTACAATACCAAATGATTATTTTATTTTGTTTTATTGGAAAAACAGACAGTGCATAAGTGACTAAATAATTTTAAAACTTTGTATGTTACACATACACTATTTACATGCTTTTGCATATGGGTTCTAATGATTGTTTTATCTCTGTTAGAGGAACCTCATTACGGAACAGTGGTAAAAGGCAAAGCAAGCAAGATTTAACTTTAAAAGGCTCAAAAATAAATCTACCTAAACATTGAGACTTGCAACTGTCGTGGAGAGCGATTGATACCACAATTCATACCCAACTGAAATCTGTAAACACTACCACACCTATGGGCAAGATTGTCACGTTGTCCCGAAAATATCTTCGGAGGAAGGTGGGTCAAAGGGACTTAATTGTCTAGTCTAGACCTCTGTCTACCTCTGTATTGGGAATTGCGTGAAGATATTTTTAATATTTTACAATACCAAATGATTATTTTATTGGAAAACAGACAGTGCATAAGTGACTAAATAATTTTAAAACTTTGTATGTTACACATACACTATTTACATGCTTTTGCATATGGGTTCTAATGATTGTTTTATCTCTGTTAGAGGAACCTCATTACGGAACAGTGGTAAAAGGCAAAGCAAGCAAGATTTAACTTTAAAAGGCTCAAAAATAAATCTACCTAAACATTGAGACTTGCAACTGTCGTGGAGAGCGATTGATACCACAATTCATACCCAACTGAAATCTGTAAACACTACCACACCTATGGGCAAGATTGTCACGTTGTCCCGAAAATATCTTCGGAGGAAGGTGGGTCAAAGGGACTTAATTGTCTAGTCTAGACCTCTGTCTACCTCTGTATTGGGAATGGCGTGAAGATATTTTTAATATTTTACAATACCAAATGATTATTTTATTGGAAAACAGACAGTGCATAAGTGACTAAATAATTTTAAAACTTTGTATGTTACACATACACTATTTACATGCTTTTGCATATGGGTTCTAATGATTGTTTTATCTCTGTTAGAGGAACCTCATTACGGAACAGTGGTAAAAGGCAAAGCAAGCAAGATTTAACTTTAAAAGGCTCAAAAATAAATCTACCTAAACATTGAGACTTGCAACTGTCGTGGAGAGCGATTGATACCACAATTCATACCCAACTGAAATCTGTAAACACTACCACACCTATGGGCAAGATTGTCACGTTGTCCCGAAAATATCTTCGGAGGAAGGTGGGTCAAAGGGACTTAATTGTCTACAGTAGACCTCTGTCTACCTCTGTATTGGGAATGGCGTGAAGATATTTATTTTATTTTATTTTATTTTATTTTATTTTATTTATTTTATTTAAGTAAGAAATTTAATTTTATGTTAAATAAATGTGTGGTCGTATGGTAATGGACATTCCCCCTCTGTCTCCTCATATGTGTTGTATGAGTAAGGAAAATGTCTTCAAAATGTCATAGGCCACTGATAGTGGGGTAAAAATACTCTGGATCAAGCCATTTTCAAAATTCTGCATAAAGATAGATGACAGGCAACAGAGTCTAAGGTGCAAGATGTCTGATACTGTGATCCTCAATGCTCTTGCCAATTGTGGTAATTATGACATAACTTTATTTATGTGAGAGTTAGAAATATGTGAGCGGGACTTGATAAAATTTTTAAGGAGGTACTCCGACAAGTCACATTGCTACACAAAAAAAGATATTTTTATTGCTTAAATCTTTTTTTTGTCATGCAAAATTAAAATCTATTACTTTCCTGCTAACGATATTTGACCAGTTCTTATTTTGAGACAAATGGTGAGCCTATCAAATGAAAACACTAGTATTTAAATAAAATAAGTCACGATAGCCGAGTTGTTGGGTGGTCGGAATTTCGAGTCGAGATTACAGGCAGTACCAATGAGTTTTTCAAAAACTTATGTACGAATTTCATCGTTGGCTTGGACATAAAGGCGGCGACGGGCTCACCACCTGTCACGTTGTCCCGAAAATATCTTCGGTGGAAGGTGGGTCAAAGGGACTTAATTGTCTAGACTTGACCTCTGTCTACCCCTGTATTGGGAATTGCGTGAAGATATTTTATTTTTTATTTAAATAAAATAATTTTGGACTTTTTTTTTAAAGAATATCAAGTAAAATTACTAGTACTCCCGTTAACCACTCCAACTAAGCTGCAATGCTTGTGTCTGGAGTGGTTCACGACAATAATAAAACGGCGCGCCCTGCGTCGTTGTGTTTGATGCTTATTACTACTAAATTATGTATTTAACTCATGTGAAATCTATTTACCCATCATAAAGAAATTTCCAGGTAGCGTCTTCTCATTCAAATTATTGTAAGTCAAATCCAAGATTTCAAGTACTGGGAAAGCTCCAAATCCCCTCGGCAGTCCATACAGGCGGTTGAGAGAGACATTTAGGATTCGAAGCTTTGGCAGTGATGATAAACTAACTGGAAGTTCTTCTATATGATTGTTTGCAAAATTCAAAATCTCCAAGTTCATAAGATTTGCGAGGGCAGCTGGTACTACTTGGATCTTGTTGTGGCTTAGTGATAACCTTGTTATGTTGGCTAAACTGACTAGAAAAAAATTAATACAAAACAGATCAGAATAGAAATAAAAAGCAACCAGTAAACCTTTCAAACAAGGTGATATCTCATTCATTGCAATTCATTTATTTATTTATTTATTTAAGCTTCAATGCACAGTGTAGTACATATGGGGGACTTAATGCCAAGTGGCATTCTCTACCAGTCAAACATCAGGCTAAACAAAAATAAAATGTATTAGCAGTGCAGTTAAATAAAGGGAGAGAGATCTTAAATAATGTGGCAAATACAAAAATATTACATAAACATATGTATGATACATTATATACATAAATATACTTACAATATATAAATTAATACTTATACAATACATAGATATATAAATACATACATATATAATTATTAAGTCCAGAATTGCAAAATAAACTGACATAAATACATATTTAAAGTCATTTTAAAAAAACTTAATTGTGTAGACATATAGACAATTAAGTATTATTTGTTTAAAAGTGTAGAAGTAGTATTGGAAATAGCATGAAAATATATATTTTTTTATTAATATGAGACTTGGACAATCAAAGATCTCTGTAAACATGAAGAAGCATTTGAAATGTGATGTTACACAGCATTTAGGTGAATTTTAATCCGAATATTTGTGGCCAATTAAATCAAAAATTAGTTAATGGATATACTAGATATTCTACACAATATTGACTTTCTATACAAGACTGTTTTGATATACTTTTTATCCTAAAATACAGATGAGAAAGGGCATTGAATTATCAATATCACAGAATTTCATTTTGCCTCTTCTACACAATGTCCATTATTTTAAAATACACATGTCACACATTTCCTAACTAGAAAGGTAAGGTAGGTAAAAAGGAAGTATTTATATACTATTGAAGTACTTAAAAAAGTGTTCATAAACATCACTTCAAAAACTGAGTTCTACCAACAAGTTTATTGGGTTGATAACTTTTGTACAAATATTGGCAATCAAAAAGTAAGGCTGTAAGACATAGTTTGTAGCAGTGGCATGAATTTCATAATAAACTCCTAGAAAAACTAAAGAATCCTAGATTATTTGCTGGAAAATTTAACTTAAGAAATTCCTTAAGAAACAGAATAATTTCCCATCTTCTGCCTACCCATATTCTTATATCCTTTAAATTGCATATCCTTTGGATTTTTTGTAGTTACGAGAATGCTACACATCTTACATAAAACTATTTTCGGATTTTATTGCATTTTTTAATTAGTTTTAACAAAATCAGATCCAAATTTATTAAATAAAGTTGACAGTAGCCGAAGGTAGCAATCAAAGCGGGACATTCAAGACCTCAGTCCCCCTGTGACCATGGATGCTGTAAAGCATCCAAAACATTGGGAAGGTAAAACAGTTTGTTAAAAACTAATTAAAAACGCGACAAAATCCGAAAATCGTTTTATTTAAGATGCACTGGGTTGTTGAGTCTCAAAATGACTCATTGTTATTATAGCATAATTACAGATGAGCTGTATTGAAGTTGTGACACATGCCAGTTAGTTTATTTATTTAGTTTCCTTGGGTGTGGTTAGGTTATTGAGGAAATATTTATGATATTCATACATCAATTATAGAATACATACATAGAAGTCACAATAGACAAGTGATAGGATGGTCGGAATTTTGTGTCGAGGGACCCAAGTTCGATCCCCAGGTGGCAGGCTTGTACCAATGGGTTTTTTGTGACCAATGTACGAATTATATCGTTGGCATGGACATTGAGACGGCGACGGGCCCACCATCTGTCACGTTGTCCCACAAATATCTTCGGTGGTAAGTGGGTCAAAACAACTTAATTGTCCAGACCTCTGTCTACCGCTGTATTGGGAATGGCGTGACATATTTATTATTTTATATATTAATTATTGAAAAGTATTTCAAATAGCTGTTGTTATTCGTCCCTTTACCTGGGTAAAAACCCTTTGTAAAGCAAATTAAAATTAAAAATTAGCAAAATTTTTTAAAGAATAAATATTTCCCCTATCCTTTTCCCAGGGACCAAGCTACCCCAATACCAAATTTCTTTAAAATTGGTTGAACAGTTTAACCATGAAAGTATAACTAACAGTGTTACATTATTGTGTCATGTTCTGTATTTCAGATTCTAGTACTCATGGTTAGTTTCTACGGTAGTATATAAATACACATGTCGTATTTTCTTATATTTTATTAAGATGATTAGTTTCCTTTATCTACTTTCATCAAAGAAAGTTTTAATACAAAACATAAATTTCGGGCAAGGTAAGTTTCACAGAAAAAAAGCACTATAAGATACACAATCTGGTCGCAAAACTTGTTTTTATATATGTACCATAATAGGCTATAACAACAATATACACAACTTACACAATCCAGGTATTTCATCTAAACTAGAAATTCCTTTATCGACCAAATCTATTTCAGGATTATTTATTTCTTTTGCTTCTTCAATAACTTTTTTAGCCTTCGACATTTTTCCAGTATTAGGAATACAAGAAACTGGCGGATGGTGACTCATTGTTCAAAGCGCAAGGCAAACGTGATAAGTTATGATGTAAATAAATAATTTTGTCCAATCAGAATCGAGACTTTTATTTCATTTTGTTATTATTGGTTAAAAGCTACAATCGCTAAACGTATGAATGTTGCCCTATCTATTGTTCATTCACACGTAGTGTTATATAAAGCAGAACTTTATTCAATAATTTACATTTATTGTAAAATTTAAAATATTGTCAAGAAGAGTGTTGAATTGTGTTAAACTTTAAAGGGATTTTACAAGTGCACTCTGCTACATCTATATATTCTAAATTCTCTAGTATTTTCACTGTATTTACTAATAGGCAATGTTAGGCTACTTATTATAATCATTAAACATAACATAAATACATACATAGATAAGTACAACATCATATACATTGCTCCGATCCCAATGTAAGATGCTAAAGCACTTAAGGTATGCGAATCGGAAACAACGAAGGCGCCACGAACACCCATACCCGAGAAAATGTAGAAAAAGTGGTGTTTCTACATTGAACCGACTAGGAATCAGACCGGGACCTTGAGATGGCGACACTTTGAAACACTGGTTTTGTTTACACTACTCGTCCACGGAGGTCGTCAAAATCATTGTAAGAACTGTGCATAAAACGAAGTGTTATTTCTTTTAAGTTTACGAAGTTTAGTTTAAGTGTTAGTTTAGTTGTTCATCTAGACTCTTTATAAATATATGTCGGCATAGGGTAGGCCACGTAAGGCAACTCGTTGCCGGATACGTCTTGAGTCATATCGGAAACGCCAAGTTCGATACAGGAAGATGACCGTTCACACTGACGTCCGTTCCGTAAGTCGACCCCTGAATATTCTGAAGACACTATATATCAGAAATCAAATGACATTGACAACACATTGTAATCAAATCCGCTCTGTCACTTCCTGTATCCGATTATGTATGGTTCGGGTACGGTAGACACCGATTTCTACTGGACTACGGCTACGTAATAGACTGGTACGGTCCACTGTTCCCCAAGGCTCTCAAATTTCTACTCTACACAACAATCCACCAGAATGAAATGTTATCTAACCAAGTCTCAAGCAGACTCATCTTCCGGAATGGTCTCTACATTCACACTTATGATCTCACTTATGATTTGCTCTGTTTCGGGCATTCGTCTAATCAAATCTGGACCATCAGGTTCGTCACTAGATGGAGTTTTCCATTTCAGGAACGAGACAGCCTTCAAGTCTCTTTGTAGCTCGTTGCGGGTTTTGATATCCGTTGTAAAAGATAATCTTGGGACCCGCGTATCATGCTTTGCAATATGTGATAACACAATTGCAATAGCAATCTGCTCCGTGGTAAGGCTGTTCCACTTCGACATAATAGAAGTCATGAGAGTTGCAGCATATGCGGTCAAGCTCTCATTTTCTTTAGGTTTAGTTGCATTCAAGTTGATCAGGAATGAAGTAGTGGTCTCTGGGCAATCATACCTGGCTATAAAGAGCTCCTTGAAATCACACCATTTCATTCCTGGATAAGATATCGATCACAACCACGACGACGCTTCCCTTTTAAGGGCGCGGCTCAATGCATTCATCAACGATGCTCCTTGGCTATTTGGATTTGTAACACACATGTCCGCAGTCGCCAGCCAAGCACGTGGATCAACACTTCGTTTTTCAGGATCAAACTCCGGTAGACTAAAATCCGTACTCGCAGAAGGTGTCCGCATAGCTTCCCGTATCACCTTGAAATGCACACGTGTTGTCACCGTGTCTTTGCTGGTTGTCTTGATCTCTCACGCCGTGTGGGCCGATTTAATTGCATCCCACTTCTGATGTCGGCGTAGGCACGTGAGGCAACTCGTTGTCGGATACATCTTGAGCCATATCGGAAACGCAGCAAGTTCAATACAGGAAGATGACCGTTCACACTGACGTCCGTTCCGTAAGTCGACCCCTGAATATTCTGAAGACACTATATATCATGGCAGAATTCTATCAAGAGAGGCCATAAACCAAAAGAGAAGAAGAAGAAGAAGAAGATACTATATATCAGAAGTCAAATGACATTGACAACACATAGTAGTCAAATCCGCTCTGTCACTTCCTGTATCGACCTTACTCAAGCGCACTACTTGATGTTTCCGAAGACTTTTAATAGATGGTGTTTTAACCAAAATTGTTGCCTTATCTTGATTCTGCGACATGTATATATATATATATATATATATATATATATATATATATATATATATATATATATATATATATATATATATATATATATATATATATATATATATATATATATATATATATATATATATATATATATATATATATATATATATATGAATATGAAAGTGGACGAAGCGAAACAAGTATGTAAGGATCGTAGCAAATGGAAAGAAGTGGTCTTTGCCTACCCCTACGGGAAAGAGGCGTGATTGTAAGAATGAATGTATGCAGAAATTTATTATCTTTTGCTTATGTCATCGAGAACCATATCTAAATTTTAATAAAAACATCGATTACTAAAATTAAATATCGATATATAGATAAATCGAACTCCTTGTCTAATTGACATTGACATTTCTTTGTTTTTATCAGTCTGTTCTAACACCGAAAAATACAGTAGGGGTAATACATAGGTGATACGATCATAGATAATACGTATATCTGAATATATAATACATATATTAGATAAAGAATAAAGCTTAGATAGGATTTAGTTCTTTGGAACAAAAAATAACTAAAATACGAGTTCAAGTTTTTATATACGGCTCTTATCAGCTTATCATGATAAAGACCTAATTGACATTCTCAATAATATATCGAGTGAAAAAAGAAATATATTTTTGATAAAATATTCCATTTGTCATCCTAATTAACAGGTGAGAATAACATTAAAAAAAATTAATGTACAATTCATTAATGTGAATGTATTTATAACCAGAGATTTCGATTATGGATTAAAAAAAAACAGAAAAGTAAATTTAAAATAATCTTGAAAAAAGATGTACTTCCATTACAATATTAGTACCTTAAAGTTTTTTTTTTGGTTATCTTTTCTGTTTTCATACTTTTCAAATTTATAAAATAATTAACGAATATTGTATTTATGTATATGTATCATAGGATTGATGATAATAAAATATTTAATCTTAGTTTGTTTCATATTAATGAATTCAGTCATATTTCGAAAAAATATTGTACAATTCATTTGTACTTACTTAAATATTATTTATAAAAGGAAAAGGCTTAATTTTTATGCTATTATTTAAAATTATATCGAGCACAAAGTTCAATATTGTTTTATTGCTTTGCATTTATTGTGGACAAACCTGCATCAAAGAAATAATTAACTGATGTGTCATGTCAGGTGTTTTCTTTGTTTTTTGAAGTTAATTGAATATTCTGTGTTTGAATCTAATACCTTCAGAGAATATCATCAAGCTTTTATTCCTACTGAACTATTGAGCTAATTTCTTTTCTATAGATGCAGTTAAGGTTTATTTTGGTTATAAACTATCATAAAACTGCTCATTATATATAGTCATTAAATAATAACTTAAACTGTGTTTATGCATAATTTGTAAATTTATAAGAACTTTGTTTTGTACTGTTATTTTGTAAGAATTAGAAAATATAGTAGAAAAAAATTTTACTTAATGAAATCAAGTTGTTAGTTAAGTTTAGCTTTAAATTAAATAATTTGCAGTGTGCCATTTCAATAAAAATTTAAATGTTTGTATTTTAGTTTATGATTAATTAAAATAGTATTTATCCATTGTCCCATGTAGACATAATTTTTTTATGGGATTAGGGTGAAAATTAATAAAGACTCCACCTGATGGTAAGTGGCCCATGAACAAGGTCCTCTTCTCATCCAATTGACAAAGGTTTCAACATACATTTTACTAACCTCTAAATCATCAGATTATATCTCCTGAATTCTAAGTCAATTAACTTTTATGAACATAACCTGAATTAATCCCTCTGCTGTGATCTCTCTCAAATAATTCAGAGAAGGCCTTTTACCAGCTGTGGGCATGTACATACTGCAATTTCACTAAATTAATTTGTGTAATTAAAAATGTAATTTTTTGCAGCCATGAGTGAGAGACCACAACCGTTGAAGGCTATCAACCAGTTCTTTGAGGGAAAGGAGCCATGGCAAATTGTGTCTATGACTGCATCATCAGTACTGGCTCTGGTTTGGGCACACAGTTTATATAATGGACGAGAGAGTAAGTATAAATTACAAACTAATGAATCCCTATATGACTGGTTACTTTCATGATATTGAACTTGTTTATTTTTTTTAAATAGAATAGAATAGAATAAATAGAATTTTAGAATTGATAGTAAACCTGTTTTTTTGTTTCTGGGAAACTGGAAGATGAATATCAGAATGAGTCATGAAATATTTCTTCTTATTATGCAATTTTATTGATTTTTAAAGCATATTTATGCAGAACTTTTATGTTATTAAATTAAGAGAATTTTTTTTTCTCCATAATTTAATAGTATTTTTTTTTTGTTTTTGGTCTGTCTTAGTAGAATTCTGCCAGTATCAATTTTAAAATAATTTACTCATTGACTTTGGATATTTTTCTTTAAAGTAATGTCAAATTTTTTATTCTTCTTCCATAATTTCAAAATGAAATTTCCTTGAGATAAACATAAAGAACTCCATATGCATTCAAATAAAACAAAATTTAAAAAACATAGATAAAAAGTCATGATAGCCGAGTTGTTGTTTGGTTGTAATTTTGAGTCAAGAGACCTGAGTTTGATCCCTAGGCGGCAGGCTAGTACCAATGGGTTTTTTAAAAACTTATGTATGAATTATATCGTTGGCTTGGACGTAAAGACGGCGACGGGCTCACCACCTGTCATGTTGTCCTGAATATATCTTCGGTGGAAGGTGGGTCAAAGGGACTTAATTGTCTAGACTAAAACTCTGCTCACCCCTGTATTGAGAATTGCGTGAAGATATTTTATTTTTATTTTTATTAATTAAAATAGTATTTATCCATTGTCCCATGTAGACATAATTTTTTTATGGGATTAGGGTGAAAATTAATAAAGACTCCACCTGATGGTAAGTGGCCCATGAACAAGGTCCTCTTCTCATCCAATTGACAAAGGTTTCAACATACATTTTACTAACCTCTAAATCATCAGATTATATCTCCTGAATTCTAAGTCAATTAACTTTTATGAACATAACCTGAATTAATCCCTCTGCTGTGATCTCTCTCAAATAATTCAGAGAAGGCCTTTTACCAGCTGTGGGCATGTACATACTGCAATTTCACTAAATTAATTTGTGTAATTAAAAATGTAATTTTTTGCAGCCATGAGTGAGAGACCACAACCGTTGAAGGCTATCAACCAGTTCTTTGAGGGAAAGGAGCCATGGCAAATTGTGTCTATGACTGCATCATCAGTACTGGCTCTGGTTTGGGCACACAGTTTATATAATGGACGAGAGAGTAAGTATAAATTACAAACTAATGAATCCCTATATGACTGGTTACTTTCATGATATTGAACTTGTTTATTTTTTTTAAATAGAATAGAATAGAATAAATAGAATTTTAGAATTGATAGTAAACCTGTTTTTTGTTTCTGGGAAACTGGAAGATGAATATCAGAATGAGTCATGAAATATTTCTTCTTATTATGCAATTTTATTGATTTTTAAAGCATATTTATGCAGAACTTTTATGTTATTAAATTAAGAGAATTTTTTTTTCTCCATAATTTAATAGTATTTTTTTTTTGTTTTTGGTCTGTCTTAGTAGAATTCTGCCAGTATCAATTTTTAAAATAATTTACTCATTGACTTTGGATATTTTTCTTTAAAGTAATGTCAAATTTTTTATTCTTCTTCCATAATTTCAAAATGAAATTTCCTTGAGATAAACATAAAGAACTCCATATGCATTCAAATAAAACAAAATTTAAAAAACATAGATAAAAAGTCATGATAGCCGAGTTGTTGTTTGGTTGTAATTTTGAGTCAAGAGACCTGAGTTTGATCCCTAGGCGGCAGGCTAGTACCAATGGGTTTTTTAAAAACTTATGTATGAATTATATCGTTGGCTTGGACGTAAAGACGGCGACGGGCTCACCACCTGTCATGTTGTCCTGAATATATCTTCGGTGGAAGGTGGGTCGAAGGGACTTAATTGTCTAGACTAAAACTCTGCCTACCCCTGTATTGAGAATTGCGTGAAGATATTTTTTTTTAAATATAGATAGATTTTGTGCTTGAATCTGAATGGATATTATATTATATTCCTGATATTCTTTACCATAACAATCTGTAAGTGATCCACAGCAGGATATAGACTTCCCACAATATGTCAATCATTTATTCTACACAGTCAGTAGTAAGAGGGCTAGAGTCTTTCATCCTTTCATGACAGGCTGATGAAGTTTATATTTCATTAGTCGGTCTCTGTTTCAGTGTCTAATCCAATGATACAAATGATTTGTACTTAAATAAATAAATACCTTTACACAATCCCCAATACAGGGGTACCTTCCACCAAAGATATTTTTGGGACATGGTGACAGGTGGTGAGCCCGTCGCCGTCTTTATGTCCAAGCCAACGATATAATTCCTACATAGGTTTTTGAAAAACCCATTGGTGCGAGCCTTACACCTGGGGATCGAACTCGGGTCTCTCGACTCGAAATTCCGGCTGTCCAACCACTCGGCTATCGTGATTTGTACTTGAGTTATGAAAATTGATACTAATCTAAAGCTTATGATATAGGTATATGATTTTTTAGGTTCACAATACTTGGTAAGCAGTACTCAATGGAATGGCTTCAAATTCACATTGTTGCTTTCCTATATAAGACTTTTTGTATACTCTTAGTTTGCAGTATGTGTTTTCTCGATGATTCTGTTTCTGCTAAATATTAAATTCCCTCATAATCAATATCAGACAAAGCAGCGAAGCATTGCCGGTTCCAGCTATATTTAGTATAACATACATTTATTATGTCCTGTAATAGTCCACTGCCGGGCATGAGAGCTCCCGAGGGAGCGTTGGACTTAATCGTCACACTCGACAGGTGGATTAGCGATCGCAGTAAGAGACATCTTGCACCATAGACAATACTGCCCATTAGCAGTCTGTTCATTTTTTTTTCTGGAATTTTTTTAGATGGTTATATGTCAGTATACAGCCGGTATACTGTCAAGGTCCTTAGTCGCAACGAAACCCATGGGGAGAGAGGGAGTGGTTATTTCTTTACTCAATACCACCCCGAATATTTATAAATACATACATAGATAGGGACAATGTCACACACATTGCTCTGATCACAAAGTAAGCAGCTTAAGCACTTATGAAATCAGAAACAACTGAAGTACCACAAAAACTCAGATCCGAGAAAATGTAGAAAAAGTTTTTTTTTTCTACATTGACCCGACTGGGAATCGGAATCGGAACGGTTCGGTGTGTATGAGACTCGTCAATGTTTGTAAACGCCATGTACTTTGAATACGACAGGTGTGTCAATGAGGCTAAGGAAAGAGTTTTTCCGTTGGCTCCGTCACGTACCGATGGTGCGACGTAAGATCGAAGAGAAGATGTCCGAGATCAGACGCGACTTTCGCAGGACGTGGCGAAGCGTCTGGCCGGTGTGACGGTCAGGCGCGAACTGCCCGCTAGTGGCCTGCCTGCGGAACAGGTCGCCGAAGAGATTAAGGATCATCTTTCACTGGGTAAGGTATTTAAAAAGTTGTTAAGACTGCTGTGTATGACGTTACTGAATATTATCCAATATTATTTAGAACAACGTGACAGGTGGTGAGCCTGTTGCCGCCTTTATGTCTAAGCCAACGATACAAATCGAACATTGGTAACGGAAAAACCCTGTGGTACGAGCCTACCACGTGCGTATTGAACTCGGGTATCTTGTCGTGACTTTTTTACAGTTTTAATTGGGTTTAAATTTACTTCACTGCAATTCGGGTGTTTTACGTCTGTGGTCACAGGGTTACTGATCATGACTGACTGTATTTGACGTCGTAAGGTCAAAGTTATTATAAAATGTACCTTTAATTTTTAGTTATTAACAATTTCGATTTACTCAGAAAAAGCCTGCTGTAAATGTTACTTATCATATTGGACTTTATTTCTATTGTTTATTGAATTAATATTACGGTCAATTGTTGTTCTATTTTTCTTCAATTGTGTCATTAGTTAATTAGCCTACTTAGAATTTATCGCAGTTTGTACACGTGACAAGTGTTTTGCAAAGAAAATGAATCAATTCGTCGTTTTATGTTTATAAAATATATTAGGTAATAATTACAATGGCACTACTGTTATTGTCACTAAGAAATGAAAAGTAACTCTTGTTTGTCCCTTGTCCACTCCTTAATAGAGAATGGTGTGTAGATATCCATAGTGAGTTTAAAATTAAATAAAAAGATAATGTCCACCATTCTTGTACGTAAGTACCAGAAAGTGAAAATTAAAAAAAAAAACCTATTGGTACGAGCCGAGCTGTCGCACTCGGGTCGCTTAACTCGAATCCCGATCACCCAACCACTCGGCTTCTTTCTTCTTCTTCTTTACAGCCTATCAAAGGTCCACAGCTGAACATAGGCACCCCCCAAAGATTTAAACATTGAACGATCTCGAGCTACCAGAATCCATCGACTGCCCGCTATGTTGTGCAGGTCGTCACTCCATCTTGAGATGAACCTCTCGGTTGTCGTAAAATAAATAAATATCTTCCCGCCATTCCCAATACAGAGGTCTAGTTTAGACAATTAAGTCCCTTCGACCCACCTTCCACCGAAGATATTTTGGGGCAACGTGACTGGTGGTGAGCCCGTCGCCGTCTCTTTGTCCAAGCCAACGATATGAATCGTACATAGGTTATGAAAAGACCCATTGGTACGAGGCTGCCATCTAGGGATCGAACTCTCTCGACGCGAATTCCGATCACCCAACCACTCGGCTATCGTTACTCAAACTACGGCATTTACAATCTCCTGTTCACGGTATGAGATGGTGTGTCCACTCGCAGAACTCACCTGGGGACCGTTCTCTGTGGAAAGCCTTGGGTGTATGTCCAGCAGTGGACTCATGTTAGGCTGTAAAGATTTCTGGTCCTGAATTATTCAGCGGTGATCCCTTAACTCATTTGAAAAGACAGAATGTTTTTATTTATCAAAATGGGAGGCAAACGAGCAGGTGGCTCACGTGATGGTAAGTGATTACCACCGCTCATGAACTCCCGCAATACCAGAGGCATAGCAGATGCGTTGCCGGCCTTACAGTCCCCCCACCCCCTCCCCAGAAATAGGGGAGGGGGCCGTGTGGGCCTCCGGTTACCTGCACTCTCCCGAAGAGAAGATTCACGGTATCGGGAACCCAACGATTTTCAACAGGCGCGTACGACTGGAAGGGCGGTAGCGTGTCAGGTGCGGTGTACCATGTCAGTGACGAGATCGCCAAGGTGGCGTGCGACGCGTACGCACTCGCCGCTTACACGAACCCGCTTCACGCGGACGTTTTCCCCGGCGTGAACAAGATGGAGGCTGAGGTTGTGCGCATGGCGATCGATCTGTTTCACGGCGACGACGACTGCTGCGGCACGGTGAGTGAGGAAGAAGGGTGGGGACATTCATTGAACACGACACGCCACAGACGTGAACGTTTGAACCAAAACAAAATTGGAGACGAAATAGAAACTAATTGTAGTCTCTAGTCAGACAGGTATAGCGTGGTAGGTTGTGGGCCGTCTTCATGTCTTAGACGACGATATAGATCGTACAAAAGTTTTGAAAAAAAAAAAAACTCATTGGTACGAATCCCTTGGGTATCGAACTCGGCTCTCTTGACTCGGCGGTCGTGATTTGGCAATGTGTTATTTTTCTAAAACGTAAGGTACACTAATTTGTCAGCAAAGTGATGGAAATCACCTAAGAGAATATTATTTCTGCGTATATATATAGAGGAGAATATTATTTCTGCGTATATATATAGAGGAGAATATTATTTCTGCGTATAACTTGAGAAGGTTAACCTTCTCAAGTTATACGCAGAAATAATATTCTCCGAGACAATTCTTATGTTTTCATAGCTTTCTTTATCAGCGGTTCCAATTCAGGTATGCGGTTCGAACCCGCGCTGCTACGAGCAGTTCCTTGAGAGCTTTGCCCACATAGGTTATACTGAAGAGTATCTTAGGTGTGAATATTCAGTTTGTATGAATACATACACACAAACGCAAAATCTATAACCGTCCAATACATCGGGCATTATTGGGTCTCTGCCACCAACATGATTGATCGCAATCGCTTCATACGCTTTGCACCTCAGTCTGTCACTGTTATAATCAATTTTTGTCTGGTATTTTTTGAGATGATTACATTTATTTTATTAGTAAAATCACAACGACTTCTTCCTTTACGTGGGTTTCGTAATAGGTGACTAAAGGAAAATAGTTTTCAAAAAATTTTCCTTTAGAAATAAAGAAGAAAGAAAGTAGATTTAGACACATTTTACAAAATCTTGGTTACTACCGACTGTTGCTATCTTTTCGATTTCTAGTTCTGAATTATTGAAGAGTGATCCCTAAACTCATTTGAAACGATACCATTTTTCGTTTACGATTTGCCGCGTGGTTAAGGCGTAAGAATATACCACTCCCATCCTTCTTGTGAGTCTCGTAAGAGGCGACAAAGATAAAGGCGAAAAAGCCTTTGAAGTGCATTTGGCTGCCGACAGATTGCGGAATAACCATCTCAAAAAATATCCGGTGACGGGCAGCAGCGCCGATGGCAATGGTGTCTGGTACTGCGATCGCCAATCCACTTGCAAGAGTTGCGATTCAAAATCCTCCCTTATCAGAGAGGCCACACCGTTATATAGCTTTATAATGTAATGTGTCTTGGTGCCACATATTAAGAGATTGCAAAGGTCGATGTTTACTCGGCAATTATGTTTTATGCAAATACAAGATTGTTTCATTTGTTTTTCACCTACAGTTGCTCGAGAATAAAAGTCAGACGTTCTTGTGTGAGATATGACGTTATCGCCGCTCTCGGATGTAATTATCTCAAGGTTATTTCATGTTAATTGCGAGTCTCACTTTTACGCGAGGCTTGTTGAGTAATTGTTAATGTATTTTTTTTAAAGAATACTAGCAATGCGATATAACATAAATGGTATTCTTGTTAACCACTCTATGTTGCAATGCATATGCCTGGAGTGGTCGACAATAGTCAAATTGCGGGCTTGAACCCCCGACGTTATGTTTCGTAGTCCGCACCCTAAACCTATCGTCCTGGCTAGACGATACGTAAAAATCATTTAGTCTAAGTATTTAGTTAATTAAATAGACAGATAGATTATATGCATTTATACGATACCCAGCATTGAGCTGGATTCAATCATATTTAAGTGATCGAAAGCAAAGCGTAATAGTTGAAAATCTTAATGCATACAATGAAATCGTAAATTATGAATCAAAATACATATATAACAGATTTGGTGTACCACAAGGTAGCATACTTGGGCCACTTCTATTTCTATTTTATATTAATGATCTTCCTGACGTGACAAAAAAATATGACATTATATGCTGATGATATTTCAATTTTGGTAAATTCTAATAATAACTGTGACACTAATTTATTACAAAATGACATGAACAATACTATAAAATTGATAATAAATTGGCTAGAACTAATGTTGATGTCAAGATTATCTTGACATTAACATTAGCAAAACTAAATTCATTCATTTTATTAATAGAAATAAACATGGACACGAAAAAATAATGAATATCCAGTACAATACACATGATTGAAGAAACATCTTTTCTCGGAATTCAAATCGATAGAAATTGTACCTGGAAATCACATGTAGATAAAATTTGTAAAAAAATTAATCGATTTGTATTCGTCTTGCATAGGCTAGCTAAAGTATCTTCTATGGATACTGCGCTCAAAGCATATATTTATTCAATACTATGGATATATTTATTCAATACTTAACTGCGGAATTTTAATTTGGGGAAACTCTTCACAAATAAATAGGGCTTTCCTTTCACAAAAAAAGTGTGTTCGTGCAATGTGTAATATACCATTTTATGAATCATGTAAACCTCATTTTAAAAAACTTAAAGTCATGACACTTCCCTGTATATATATTTTTGAAGTAGCCAAATTTGTAAGATATAATCCTGATATTTTTCTAACTTTAGCAGATGTTAACCATTCGAAATATTTAAGAAACCAAAATAAACTTATTCTTAACAAAATACCCAAAACAAAATTGTTTCTCAACAATTGCTACGCAGTGTGCGTAGGCAATATATAATATATTGCCTAATGAAATTAAGTCGCATAATAAGAAAAGATTTAAAAATGTTCTAAAAAAATGGTTAATTGATAAGATGTTTTACTCAATAAAATAATTATTTGATGAACGTTGACAATAAGACTACTATTTGACAATTACTGAATACTAAAATTACTAAAAGTCTTCTTAAAATTTGTATAATGGATTAATTCAATCTAAATTCAGAACATAACAAATTTCTTTATATGATTATTGTACAATGTTTATTTTAATTGTTTTACTTTTTTATTGTTTGCCTGAATCCAATAATAATTTAATTTTCGAATATATATCAATATTTGATTATAAAATTTGTACGCCAGAAATGGTTAATGTGATGAGATCTTATATAATGTTATTGTGTCAACCTGTATACTCACATTATACAAATAAATAAATAAATAAATAAAGTGGGTAGCTAATGCACTTGTATTATGGAATCTGAAACAACGAAAGTGGCACAAACACCCTAACCCTATTAGAATCGAGACAATTTAGAAAAAGTCGTTTTCAAAGACCCGATTTCGAACCCCAGTTGGCAGCCTCTATCTTTATCAGGCTTTATATTCGGTGGAAGGTGGGTCAAAGGGACTTAATTGTCTAGACTAGACCTCTGTCTACCCCTATATTAGGAATTGTGTTTAGATATTTATATTTATTTATTCTCCCTTACGGGAGAGGTCTACATTCAGCAGTGGAATATTATATTATAGGCATATCCATCTGTCGAATATATGGAATATTACAGGAATATAATAATATATAGAGGAATATTATATATAATATATAATATTCCTCTATAAGTCACTGTCTACCCCTGTATTGGGAATTGCGTGAAGATATTTATTTATATATTTTATATTATATATATAGACGTGATGGATATACTTTTGTTACAGGTGACGACCGGTGGAACGGAATCCATCATAATGGCGTGCAAAGCGTTCCGCGACCTCGCCTACAGCAAAGGCATCACCAGCCCGCAGATGGTAGTGCCGTCCACTGTCCACTCGGCCTTCGACAAGGCCGCCCAGTACCTCGGTCTGTCCGTGCTGACTGTACCCGTCTCGCCAGACACCTATACAGTGGACGTTGACGCCGTGAGGAACGCTATAGGAAGGCGGACTTGCTTGGTGAGTTGTTGTTTTTTTTTTAAACGCACCCGCCGCGGTGCGGCGTTGGCGTTGTGGATTTGCCATATTTGAATTTGTTTTTTTTTTTTTTTTGTTTCGGTTAAGTGTTAAGTCGCGTAAAGGCGGCATTGGCTAAAGACAGATGGCTTGATGAAGTTGAAATATTTTTTAAAATTCTGTAGAACGGTGATGGACAGGTGTCTGGTACTGCGATCGTCAATCCGCTTGCCGAGCTTGACGATTATGGAAAATCCTTATAGGAGAGACCTGTAATCGGACGTGAACATATATTAGCCGTTATATATGTATGTTGGGATCATCTTTTGTGAGGATAAAAAATTGAGACAGTAAAAAACAGCTGGCGCTTTAACAAAATGTCGGCTATAAAGTCAAATTTCTCTGCTTACCGAGCATGGAAATTATGGCAAACCTTGCGGGAGAGGTCTATGTCCGTCCTGCAGTGTAATTTAAAGGCCGCTAAATAATTTAGACATATAAACTATCAGCAGGACTTTAAGACCTATTTTAATTTTTTTTTTATTTATATCTTCACGAATTTTCCCAATACCAGGGTAGACAGAGGTCTAGATAGTTAGTTCAACGGAATCACCTTCCACATATTTGGGACAACGTAACTGGTGGTGAGTCTATCACCGTGTTAATGTCCAAGCAAGCGTTACAATATACTTACATCTAGTAAACATATTTAGTTGGATAAATATTCATTTATAGATTTCATGTGGAAACGGTGTAAGAATATTGCCACTCCCTTTCTTCACGTGAGTGTCGTAAGAGGCGACTAAGGAAAACAGCCTTAAATATCGTTATGGCAACCGATAGATGGCGGGATAACCATCTCTAAAAATATCAGACCGATGATAGGCAGCAGCGTCTGAGGTGCGAGTGGTTTTGGTACTGCGATCGCCAGTCCGCTTGCCAAGCGTGGCAAATCCTCTCTATGGGAGTGGACTTTAACAGGCATTATGTGTATGTATATGTAAATATTCATTAATACATATAAACGTCCATGATTGAAGAAGAAAAAGAAAAAAGTAGATGATTCGGATGCAAACATTCATATTCATCACACAAATGTTTACACCCATAGCGGGACTCGAACCGGAAACTTTCACCTTCGAAGC